>CP050227.2:4810617-5100617 GCA_012066045.3 Morus alba
TATTTTCTTTTTAGTAAAATTTAGTCTTACAATAAGTACATACCTTTCAATATTTTTTATTACCTGAAATTTAAGTGAAATCTATGTACCATATTGACTTAATTTTTAGGAAATAATTTTTTTTTAGAAAAAAGAGAAATAAAAAGATTTCTTCACAAAAGGATAAAATCGGTATTTATTTCTATTAATAAGCTGTAATCAACATATTACAAATGGAATTTATAGACATATTAATACTTTTATTTACGTTTTAACTTCGTTTGATATAAGAGCTTTTTGAGAAGTTATATCTTTTAATTTTCCTCGAAAGTTGATGCAAAGGTAGGAAAGTGTCATTCAGTGTTGTATTAGAATTGCAGTGGTCTTGGTCGTTTATTTGTTCTTTCATTGTTGATGACGTTTAGTTCATAGCTTTATGCATTTTGGTAAAGAAGCATATTGGTTTAGAGTAGCATATCAGGTTATCAAAGAAAGAAAAAAAAAAGGGGGACATATCCGGATTCTGAAAACAGAGTACAGAGCAGAGCAATACAATCGTCTTGGTTATTTTGTTGCCATTATGGGACTTTTAGTGTTCGTTTGATTCGTGTATTCAGAATTATTCTCGTTTTACGTGTATTTTTTATGAAAAAAATACTGTAAAAAATCATGAATCATAATTCAGAATCAGAGATGAATACAGGAAACAAAAGGCTCTTAGAAACCAAACGGATAATTTTACAGATGCTCAACGTTTCTGTCAATCTCACTCTAATTCCCGCTTTTGAAACGTCTCAACTTAATCTATGATCTATTAGAGGATGTTTGGTTTATGTATTCAGAATTATGATTCAGAATCATTCTCGTTTTATGTGTTTTTTTATGAGAAAAAAACATTATAGAGAATCATAAATCATGATTCAAAAGAAGAATAAAGGACAAATATAATTTGTTTCAGTTTCAATCATTTCTTTATGAGTTTGCTGTAAAAAACAAGATAGGATATGCATGCGATATGAAGAAATTACTAATGGCACATGAAATTTTGTACGTGATTCTAATGTAAAAATGTAAAATAACATTGCTAACTAAATATTTTCATATTTTATTATTTTTTAACACTCTACTGATGAAAATGATAAAACTGAAAAATATATATAGATTGGGAATTAGGCTTGAGACGTTTAAAAAATCAGAATTTAAGATGAGCCACAAAATTTAGAGACCATTTATGAGATTAATCGTAAACTAGAAAAGGACTTCTCAGGAGTTTACCAAATCTAGGAGGATTCCTCTGTAGTTGATGAAAGAAGAATCCAACAGCTATTGGAATACAAATTCATGCACAGAAGCTTAGAAGATCATAGATTCAAGGGGGCCTCAATAACTCTACTGTGTATGAAAATTGAAAAGGATGCATATTATTCTTGGTCCTGAGGGGTTAATTAGCATATTTAGGCTAGGGACTTGAATCAATACAATATCAAACTGGTGAAACAAATCATGCATCCAAGGTGATGATCGGAACGTACGGCTATGTTAGATCCTATGATCATAAGCAATGAACTTGTGTGTGTATGTGTTTTTTTATTTTTTATTTTTATTTTCTTTTTCAAGTGAGGGAGTGTCATTTAGAGGTGCAGAGACGTATAGTTATATTGCTGGTCTTTGTCGCGTCTGTCATTTATTTTTTTATTTCATTGTCTATGTTCTCTTTTATGTTTTGGTTAAGAACCATTTATATATGGTTTCATGGTGCCATGTGTAGAAGATTGTAAAAGGGGACGCAAATCTGAGTTTGAAAACTGAGTAGAGAGTATAGCTCTCTTCTTATTCTTGCCATGTATTTTGGCTTGATTCCCAGCCGAATTCATATCCTAAGACTCATTGGAAGAAACAATAAGAATCATACGTTGAATATGAGTAGACGAGTCAACTGAAGAAAGATATGTTTACGCACTAAAAAAAACCCAACTAATCCACTTTTTTTTTTTTTTTTTTCCCTTTCTCCGGTTAAAAGGTTTATTTCTTATTTATATAAGACCTAACAAAAGGTAGTATTATTGATTGTCACAATAAAAGCACTAGAAAAACAAGAATTAGCATGGAGTCACATGAATTGTTCATTTTCTCATTCTTTAACAAAATCCTGACCGAAAGATTAGTTCTTAGATCGGGAAAGCGAGATGCTTAATTAATAAAATAGAAAATAATGAGTGATTTTGTTACAGCATGTATAATTAAGAGTCCACATATTATTGAAAGGAGAATTCTTATTTTCATACACCGCACAAATTATTTATTGCAGAAAACACCAAGCACTACCTTTCAACGACGAAACCGTCATTATATCCAACATGACCAAGAAAATAAAGAAAAGAAAAAAAGAGTACAAAACCTTAGAAATCTTTATTTCAAATCCACTAGGCGGCAACAAACCTCCCAATAAAGAAGATATAATCCCAATTAATCAACCACCTTACAAATCAATTACTTGGATGATCTCATGATATAAACTCAATTTTGATCCCAGAGATGGTGACGAGTCCTTTGCCACTCTTCGGCACCAAAGTCACGACCACACTATCATCATCATCAGCTCCCAAGTCCTCTAATATGTCCGTTATCCCCAACCTCAAGTGTGTTCTGATCTTGTTGTCACCACTCTTCCTATGAGGCACATTCACAAAACTCCCAGAAAACTCAGAATTCTCCGGTCCACACAGCGACTGTTCGTCATCATTCACATGAACATCGAACTTCACCGGATAATCTTCACCAAACTCGATTCCCTCAATCACCAACACCTCCTCTTCGTTCTCCTTTTCCTCCTTGCTCTTCGACTTCTTCGGCCTCGGCACCACCGTACTTATTACCTTGTCCAACGTTATTGGGAAATTGACGGCTGTCGTGGTTTTCGTCGTCACTGCGGTAGTCTTGCTTGAACTTGTGACAATCTTTCCTCTACGGGGTATTGGCTTGGCCGTCAGCCAAGGAAGATCAACGTCTAGGTAGACATACCCGAGCTTTTTTGTGTCAAGGGAATCGCAAACATAGACACGCACAAGCTGTTTGTTCTCATCGTAGAACAAGAACCCGGAGTTGAGCCAATCCGGATCGATGTAGTCCTTTCTTTTTCCTCCGAGCGTTTTCCATACACTCCACAATCGATCGATGTTTGAGTGGTGTGAGTAGAAAATGGGGTCGCGAGCAGCCGAGTAGAAGTTCCCCATGTTCTCAAAGTTCGGCTGTTTGCTATCGCCAGTCCACAAGTGGATTGAATTGTGCGGCACAGTCTCAACAGTACCCGCCCCAGGGTTAGGATCGTCTCCTTCGCGATAAGGCTCGCCGTAAAACAGCCTCGGATTTTTCCCGCAGCTTATCATTTGCCGATACATGATACAGAGGTTGGTTGACACTTGACTACTGCTCGGCGGAACACCGATGTCTGCTGTGCTGTAGTGAAGATCAATGATTGTCGGTGGTTGATGGGTGGCCTCTCGGAGCTTGTCGTAGAGGGGCGAGTCGACGTTTGCATATAGCGCCGGCAACTGCATGCCCGGAGGAGCGTCATAGTTCCAGAACGGCAAAGCGAATGTCGGGTCGCCGATAAGTTTACCCAAGATTCTCTCGTAAAAGTAGAGGTACCATCGGTGGAACGGGAAAAACAACCACGACGAATGAATTTGGAGCTCAAGGTTCGGAAACCCTACTTGGTCGTAGGAGCCATTGCAATACGCACAATGAATATCAGCTTGCTGCGTGAAGCTTCGCGGGTCGCTATCCGGTAAAGCTTTCATGAGCTCAACCGCTCTGCTGTACTTTGCAATGTACTCTTCGTCAACTGCATGAGCTGGGGGCCTAACACGCAACTTAGTTACCGATGGTAACTGGTAGTCTTGTACCGTGGATACTGGTGGACAACAATTGGTAGGAATGGCACCTGGGGGGATGTCCGCAGGGCCGCATTTGTATAAGTCAGGCGGCGCCACCGGGTTTGCGAAGGACAATGGCTCGGAACCAAGCCCAGCCACCGTGCCGTATAGCCCTCCAAGACCAATCAGCACATTTCTCCTATCAACTCTTCCTATAGGACTTTGGTCATGCTCTCCAGACCCTTTGCACAAGATCGGCTTCCTCTGCTTACGGAGATTGGAGATGTGGGATTTGTTTTGCAAAAATGAAGGAGGAAAGCAAGAGGTGGAGATGGCAGTACTAGGAATGAGATTTACTGTGTGTGTTAAAGAGAAGGAAGCCATGATTTTTGTGATCGATGAGAATCAATGGGGTATAAATTATGTATTTATAGTAATATTTTGGAGACGTTTCTCCTTTGACAAAGCAAACTAACAAATGCAATAATCCCCTCGTGGATTAGAACTCTGCACCATATTTTGATAGCTGCATGTACGGTCCTGATGATGGCTTTAATAAAAAAAAAAACAGGAAAGAGATTTTTCTCTCTATAGAATTTATACTACCAAGATTCTTTCTGCATACGCTATAGATTTACAGCATATCGGTTAGGGTACAAAATTAATATCTCTATTCCAGCTTTAGTACGTAAGAAAATCACTGTTGGATTTGGTGCTATTTGTTGAGCTAAATATAGGACATATGATTCCTTCTTTAATTGCTTCCCCTGAACTTGGAACATAATGTATACTGTACTTGATATCAAATTTAGCACATATTGGATCAAAATTTGCCAATTCTTTTGTAAACCGAGTCTTTTTTCCGCTTTGTGAAGTTATCCGTACTACTTCAGAGTCTCGCAGCCATAATATATAGACACACACACACACACACACACACACATATTATAGATATATATAACTTGCACCATTTGGCAACTCTCACCCAGCCACAGAGCAAATCTCAGAAGATAATTAATGTAGCATAACTTAGCCTCCACCACGTCATTCTTTCGTTCCTTGGCCTCATTAACTTCGCATTCTGATCAGGCCCCATTACAGCGAATCTCTAAAAAAAAACACTTTTTTTCTGAAACAAACAAACAAAACTTAAATGCACGTCATTTCACTCAACTAATCAGAACTAAATTACTAACATTTATGCTATTTTCAGAGAAACTATCAGTAATGTGATCAACTTGACAAATCATGATGGGCTTTTTCTTAATTATAAGGGTTGACAACGGCAGTTCAGCGCTAGAGTTTTCGTTAATATTGTTCAATTACTGCATTTGCTCCAATGAGTGTTAAGCAATCTTAATACTAAGAATAAAGCGCATTACATAATATATGTGTTATTCCAAACGTACCGCATTCGCAGAAACACAGACACGTTTCTGAGAAGTTTATCTTCAGAGAATTATCCTATATATGGACGAGAATTAACATGTTGCTTCAGAAGTTTCCTTGCAAAATTAATTGTTATCAGGGAAAATGCCGTTTTATGATTACTAATTCCTAATGAAGAAAGAATAGCATATATATTGCACGTTATCCATTGCTTGGACTAATTATGAAAAGATATATTAACCAATAATAACTAAATTAGAGGGAAAGAGTAATAATTACGAAAAAAATCTATATGTTCAAGCTAAGTTGTATAAGGAGTAAATTTGTTAATTAATATTTCATTACAGCATTGTTTATAAGCTACAGAGGATAAATTCATTAATTAGTCAAAAACGACTGCTAAACTAAAAAATAGGCGTTTAATAAGCAGTAATCAATAGGTATCAAATAAAGTAATGGTAGGTAATATAATTTCCTGAAAACTTATATTATCATATTTGGTTATGTGTAGAAATTTTTTATTAGATTTCCAGAAATTTTATTTTACAGTGTTTAGTTGGGTTGAACATAGTAATACAATATAATTTTTCTTATAAAATTAATTTTAAATTGTTTTAGAACATCACGATCAGAAAACAAAATACATGCCCAAAATTCAATTTACAAGAAAACCAAAACCATACTATCAATGAATCAAAAATTTCAAATTATACCCTCTTAAAAAGAGCAAACAATAAATTGATTTCCATTTCTTGAAATGATCAGAAGCATAAGAAGTGAAAAGTTTAAAAAAAAAAAAAAATGAAAGTGAAAATCTGAGAAAGATCCCTTCCTCCTCCTCTTCCTCGATTCCCAAAACCAGTCGATTTTCCAGTCAAAACCCTAATAAATATTCAAAATCAAAATCGAAGAAGAAAAAATAATGAAGCGTGAGTGCAGATTAATTGACGGTAATCATCAAACTAGTCTATAACTCTTGATTTCAACAAGTCTCCACGATCATTGTCGGCACCGATTTCGACATCAAGTTTTCTTTTCCTTCGTCCGTCAAAATTTATTCGGTCTTGATTTCGTTAGTTGTTGCGATGACATCAACTGGTGGGGACGACACTGCAACGCCGAAGATCTTTTGCAACGCCGGCATTAGGCGGGGTGGGGAGGCATGGTCGACTAAAGGGCGGGATTTTTAAGTCAATAGGCCCCAAATGTACACACCTTCAATTCATAGACCCCTTATAAATAGAATTTCATTTTTCATTTTTTTTATTCCCGGAATTTAGCTGAATGACCAAAATATCCTTTAATTGGGGAGGGAAAAACGACGGAGAAAGGGACAAAACGACAATGAAGAAATTTTGAGAGAATACGGTTTCCTTTCCCTCTTAAAAAAAAAACAAATCCCAAAATCCGGTTTCCTTTCCTGTAAAAAAAAAAAAAAAAACTTCCCAAAAACTTCCCAAATCCCTAATTTTTCTCTCGGATCGCTCTTCCTCTCTCGCCGCCCGCCGCCCCCGCTGCTGCCCACCGCCACGCAGCTCCCTCCGAGCACCGCACTGCAGTTATTCGGTCTTCTCCAAGCCTCTCGAGCCTCTCCGGTAGCCGACCACCCCACTGCGATTACGGTCTTCTCCGAGCCTCTTGAGCCTCTCCGGTAGTCTCCGGTCCCTGGGCGGCGGTCATCTCATCTGCGATAATCTCCTCTCTCGGCCATCGCCGCCCTGCCGCCCCGCTGCTGCCCACCGCCACGCAGCTCCCTCCGACCACCGTGACTGCAGTTACCGGTCTTCTCCGAGCCCTCTCCGGTAGTCTCCGGTCCTTGGCGGTCATCTCATCTCATGTAATCTCCCCAAATCAATAAAGGTATGGCCTTTAATCAAGAATTTTTTCGTGCTTGCTGATTTGGTATACCAATTAGTGTGGAATTTTGTAAAGTTCTTTGGTTTGGTATGGTCAATAAGTCCGTGGATCTTTGAAATGTTAGTGAAAAATATAGACCCGTGATGAATGATAATAGATAGTGATTAATAGATAGTGATTAATAAACAGCCGATCATCCACATACCACAACAAAATGACCTTTTCCCCGCCTCAAGATGTCGGTGCAGGACTCGTGTGAGAGAGATTGTCCCAAAAACATTGACATCAAATGTTGCCTACAACCAGTACGAGAGATACTTCTAATGAGAAAAGGAAAAAGATGACGGGGTAAAAAAGAAAGAATATCAAACATTATGACATCTTTGAGTTTTGAGCTCTCTAAGCAAGCAATTGGCTATTGACACACAAGGGTTGATAGGAAACATTATGACATCTTGTGTTAGATGTATGAATAGGTTTTGAAACGTTTTTTCTGTTTATGCATTTGTTGGTTTTATGTAGAAGCCGAAAAGTACATTTTGTTTGCTTTGATTCCCAATATGCAAATAAGATAAGATATGATCATCCATTGAGACATTTATTATCACTCAATGCTTTATTTCACCGTTTTTTTACAGTTAAGGCATTCTTATAATAATGGCCCCAAAACGGAGGATTCCGGCATCTTCCTCCCCGATTAGCCAACGTACACGTAACGCAACTCCCTCGGAGACAGAGTCAGATAATAGCTCCGATGGAATTAGTGCGACTCCACCACACCCGGGTAGTCCCAGACAGAGGCCTGAAACGAATACGGTAATATTTTGGTTTTTTGAGTAAACTTGAATACGGTAATGCTTAGGATGTTGAACAGTTAGAACATGTAAACTTGATGATTGCAGGCGTTCAACTTACCGCGTCCTACACTGAAATTAACTTGGGCGCGCATGAACTTTAAATCCAAAATATCAACAAAGTGCTCTCTGAGGGAAACAATAAAAGTTATTACTTCCGCGCTGCGCGATCATCCGAATGGGATGCAGTGGTTTAGGGAATCCCAATTCGGACATCTTTTTTCGGTTAGGGATGATATTGACATGAGCCTAATGCCATTATGGATGTTGAGATGCAGAGAAGTTATAACGGGAAAGAGAAAGGAGATTTGGTTCATGCTGAACGGCGTGCCAATTCGTTACTCCCTCATGGAACATGCACTCATAAGTGGACTGAATTGTGCACCTTATCCAAACGGGTGGGACACACTCGGCAGCGACGATTTCCGAGATAGGCATTTTTCAGAGAAGAAAAAGATTACAATAAAAGACGTGAAACACAGATTAGAAAGAATGGTGATTCCGATCGAGGCAGTCCAAAGAATGGGAGGAACCGAGCCAACTCAAACAGAGAAAGAGAAAGAGCGGTCTTCATTGAAGACAAGTTAAGGATGGTCTGTTTTGTATTTTTTATGCTCGGTCTTGATGAGCAATGAGAAGGATGAAACAAACATAGATGAGAAATGCTTAGCAATCGTCGACAACTTAGATGCTTGTCGTATGTTTCCGTGGGGGGAGGCGTTCATTTAACTATGTCTTTGGCTCATGTCGAAAAGCTAGACTTTGTCAAGAAGTCTGCAAATGTTTTTGTTAAGGAAAAGGGCATGCAAGGATGGGGTTGTCCTGGGTTCATTCTCGCCATCGATGGTACGTCCAATTTTAAAGTGTAAATTTTACGTATAATATGCTTTGTAGGTTTTGTTACTTATGAATTAAAAAATGTTTAATGGTGCAGTTATTACCTTTTGAGTGTATCCCGGCGCTGACACCAGAGTTTGCACACCGGAAAGACGATATCGGTGGGCATGTACCTAGAGTTTGCCACTGGATTACAAAGTATAAGAAAAAGCAGGCGCCAAAGTTAGAGCAGATTATGCATGCTGTAGGAGATACGCAGGTTAGTATCGCATATAGTAGTTACTTATTAACGCTTAAGTCAGCATCTATCCTGCATTCTAAGTTGCTTAATTTCAGGACATGAAAAGCATCCTCGTGCCTACTTCTGAGGAATTGCAAGCACCTCACATGGAGGGTTTTGTTGCTCACGTTGAACCACCCAACGCTGTTGTTGACCGATGGATGACCCTTCTACAATCTGGAAACAGGATACACTTTGCGGACATGTGCCTCAATGATGTTGAATGTCGTCGTTCCTTTCTGCGTGAGAATGGTTACGATGAGGGAAGTCCAGTTCGAGTCCATGAAGAACGCGAAAGAGACGGTGACCAACATGCAGAGGAAGGGGGAGTCAATGAGGATGCAACACCAGCTAATACAACAAGACCTCCACATGCTGCATGGAGCGAGGATTGTATGAGGATGCTACGTGAGCTTAAGGCTCATTTTGATCAGAAGTCAGAGGCGATAGAGAGGAAGTTGGATGGACTGACAGACATGGTCGCGAATCTAACTTCCTCTTCGTCCAGGCCGAATGTTGTTCAGGAAGAAGGCCGACACGAGCAATGTAACGTTGAAGTGGATGCTGGAGTTGAAAGAGGTGACGGCGGAATAGGAGACATGGGATATGACGCTGGATTTGAAGAGCCCACAGGTACCGGTGGAAATGAAGGCACAGCAGGCCATTTCAGAACTGAAGAAACAGACGTGGGTGAGGCTCATCAACAGGGTTGCTTTTCGCCTTTGTCGATGACATCATCTCACAATGATGAGTCTAATCCCGACCAGATGGGTGAAAATGTCGACGCCGACAAACGCGGTAAACGCCCAAAAAGGAACCTGTTCCGGTCAAAGTACAAGAAAACCCCATTCACCGAACCTTGAATTACAGCCCCCGACCATCTCACAATGTTTGTGAGTGAACTGATCAGTTTACATGTCAGAGTACTTTTTATATTCATTTACATTAGTTGTATAACTTATTTTGGGTATGTAATTTAACTGACGAACTCAGGTTTTATGAATGTATCAGTAGCCCTGTAACTCCCCTGCTTTTGCACGTATTCTGGATGTCTCTCGGCCGTTTCTGACCGTTCTAACCGGTACCGGTAAGAACGGTCAGAAAGAAATCTGTGAAGTAGTTGCTCTCTGGATGTATCTCGGTCGTTTCTGACCGTTCTTACCGGTACCGGTAAGAACGGTCAGAAAGAAACCGGAAGAGTACGGTGCTCTCTGTTCGGTTCATTCATTACTGTCCAATCCATTGTCAACTGGTGGATACGTAACTTGTGTTCATTCCGACCGATCTTACCTTTACCGGTGGGAACGGTCAGAAACATATGTATGGCCTACATAGGTTATTGCCCCATATCAGAGGATTGGCGACCTTTTGGTTATTCGTTTAGTCTGACCGGTTCCGGTAAGAACGGTCTGCATGTCGTTTGCGAGGTTATAGCCCATGCGGTCATTCCGACTGAGGATTGGCGACTTTGTTGTCATTCTGACCGCTCTTACCCGTGCAGGTAAGAACGGTATGAATGTCGTTTACGAGGTTGTAGCCCATGCGGTCATTCCGACCGTTCTTACCTATGCCGGTGGGAACGGTCAGAATCATTAATGGGGTAATGATAATACCACTAAAGTATTCTCACATTAGTGTAATGAAGATAAAACATGTGAAACTGAAAAATATATATTAATATGGACGTGCAAGCTTACGTACATACGTAAAAATGATATGCATTGAACGGATATGAATAAATATATGACGAAGAGGTCGATGAACTTAGTTTAGACATACCGGTTAAATTTCACTTATGAGACTACAACGAGTATTCCTAAGTACATATGAGCTTCATTCCTGAGTTTCAATCCTGAGTTTTGCCTAGCAATCTATGTTTTATGAGTTTTTACAAATTTTGTTATAGGTTTGTTCTTGGTCTGTTCTAGGTCTGTTCTTGGTATGTTCTAGGTTTTTTGAATTTCCGACCAATTTTTACACTTTTACAAATTAAAAAGTTTAGGAATACCCAAAAAAGACAAAGAGAATATGAAAAAATCTACGTTTCATAATTTTTCAATGATTTTGTTCTTGGTCTGTTCTAGGTCCGTACTGCTATAGTAGGAACGGTAGGAAACCATGATACAGGTGGCGTTAGTAATTTTGAACATAAATTATAACAAAACATATACATCCCTGCCCCTCGCCGGTTCGGGAAGTCCAATAACGGTAAAAGTCCCAACTAACACAAACATAAATAAAAACCATGCTTAAAGCCCTCACGGTTCAGGAAGTCCAATAGCGGTTCCTAGGTGTGTTGCGCTTCCAATTATATCGACTTCGTTAAGACTTCTCCGTAAGAAGGGTTGGTTATGACATATGTGGAAGATAGGTCTCATGAAGGGCCCAGGTTATTGGCCACACTACGCATTGAAGTCAAGCTTCTTACCGTTCTGACCGATATCGGTCAGAATGGTAAGAAAGGAATAAAGGCGTACCGGCCGGTACTAGTAAGAACGGTGAGAAGGGCCGAAGACCTATTAAGGCATGTCGGCGTGTTTCTTACCGTTCTTACTGGGACGGTAAGAACGGCCAGAATGCCACCGAGGATAAAAGCGAGTGGGGTTTGTTTCTGACTGTTCTTACCGGTACCGGTACGAACGGTAAGAAACCAACAGAGCGGGTGATAGGCATGAGGTATGTTGCTGACCATTCTTACCGGTACCGGTACGAACGGTAAGAAACCAACAGAGCGGGTGATAGGCATGAGGTATGTTGCTGACCATTCTTACCGGTACCGGTACGAACGGTAAGAAACCAACAGAGCGGGTGATAGGCATGCGGTATGTTGCTGACCATTCTTACCGGTACCGGTAGGAACGGTAAGAAACCTGACTTAGATGAGGCCAATACTATATATAGGCAACATATGGAAAGGGAAAAGAAGTTATTCGTTTAGTCTTTTAATTAAACGTTGAGAATCTGAAATGTAGTTCAACGATAAAGTCCAATAACCACATCAGTCGCACCAAATACAAAGATATTGAAAAAACAATGCCTACAGCAACAGTTACTATGCTAATGGATACATCACTTCCGATCTAACGTGAGAGGTTGCTGCATGACGAAGTCGCTTCCTTTTCCCTTTCCCCTACTCTCCAATCGAAGGGAATCTGGTTTTTTGAATCGGCCCACGTCTTTTAATAAAGTTGGGGGGTAACACCACCTCATCCTGTATATCATGGGGAATGTCCCAGTCTGACGAGATTGGTACAGGATATATGGTTTCAACATATGCCAATGCCCATACCTCTTTTAGATAGTATTTTGAGCACAACTTGTGCATATTGTGGGGGCCATCATCAAGTCACTGCAAGGACATGTACGCATGGGAACTTGTCTATATCATACACTTTGCACGAACAAGTTCTCCGAGCCAAATCAACCAGAAAACTTCCGTCATCCCCGTCACATAGTATTCAAGCGTGGATGTGTTTAGTTCGTTCACTTTTAAAAATGTAGACTCTTTGTACCTCGGATGCAACGTTCTCTCCACCCTTGGAGTTAAGCGTTGTGAGGAAGATCCCATAGTTGATTCCTTTTCGGTGCGTGTTGAACCACTCGTAAATTTTTCCAACTATCGCATCCATCAAGGGTATTATGGGATACGTTCTTGCCTTTCTCAAAGACCTTTGCATTAATTGACTCGGCTCCATTAGTTGTCATGATATTGTAACGCGAACCCGTGAAGTAACACCTAGCCCATTTTCCGACATCCACATTGTCTTCAAGATACTCAAAGAAGTGACCCGGATACTGTTTTTTAAGTCATCATACATTTTGTTGAACTCAGAAATCAGATATGCCGCATGCGACATTCATGAACTTTGTTACAACAGCATCCTTGCCCTTCACTTTACCATTTCTCTTGCTTCCCCTGCCACGAGCTCCTCGGTTCACTCGTGTTTTGATGTTCTGTGAAAGGTGCCATGCACAAAATCCATGTTGTGCCTTCTTGTAAACATCACTGACTGCCTTGATGATGCTTTGATGCCTATCTGAAATTATGACCACCTCCTCATCGTCGGGTATGAGCTCCTCAAGTTTTGTCATGAACCATTTCCACGATTCATCATTCTCCGAGTCGACCACGGCCCAAGCAAGAGGATACTGATGCCAGTTGCCATCTTGGCCAGTGGCTACAATCAGTGTTCCCTTATATTTGGTCTTCAAAAAAGTCCCATCAACTGCAATTACCTTTCTCAGTGCTTTAAATCCCTTAATACATGCCCCTAAAGCAATGAAAAGGTATTTAAACTTTTGATCACTTTCAACCACTAAATGGGTCACTGTGTCGGGATTCATTACCTTCAGCATGTACAAATAACTAGGGAGCATACCAAAACTAAGCTCTGGTGCACCCCTAATATCATTTGCGGCGATTTGTTTGCCCTTCCATGCTTTGAAGTAGCTTACCGTAACACCATGATTCTTCATCATCTTCATCACTTGAGTCGGTGCTGGCGTGTCAATTTGCCCTGGAAACTCTTTCCTTAACATATTTGCAACAAACTCTGAAGTCGCTTGTCGGTTCTTCTTATCAATGGAACTAGAAGAACAAGTATGGCTGTTGTAGTATGTTCGTAGTGAGAAATTATCCGAGTTATTTATCCGCGCTGCTCGCAGGGCCCACTTACAATCAGAGACTGCACATTTTACCGCAAACACTTTCGTTGTCGACTTCACAATTTTATAATCAAAACAAGCTTTCAATGAAGCTTTGATCAACAAATTCTTCACCTCGTTCTTGCTTGCAAACTCTTGACCGATTGCAATTTCCATGCTGTCATCAAAGGAATATGACATACAACTGTCATCAACAGCTAGCGGTTCACAGTAATCGACCTCCACCATGTCTAGATGCGGAATCTCTTGAACCGGAGTTGGGGCAGATGCCGATGTCTCTCGGCAAGGGTGCTCGTTAGGTGTTGGCTTCTCTAAACGATCACCCTCACGACCTGGTGCGGAGCCAGCATCATGAGGCTCTGACGCTAAAATGTTAACTTCAAAATACCCATCTCGAATGATTCCATCATTTTCTTCATTGCATTCTTCATTTTCTTCAGCTTCAACCCCCTCTTTTTCAATTCCTTCACCAACTTCAACTTTTTTAATGAGCTTCACATGTATCATGCTTCTACGTTGTGATATGGCACATCGATCAAAAAGATAACACGTTATGTCAAAATCATCTAAGATGAATTTAGGACCAGAAGTTGACGATGACAGAGAAGTATAACTTAGTTTTAGTTCTGTGCTGTTTCGACTAACAAGAAGCCTTTCAGATATGCTATCGACAACATCAACCAAATTTTACTTTCAATGGATCATTAAATAATAATATACTCTTTATCTCCTCGTTCTTGAAAACTATTCATACGATCCATCATCTTTCTTCTTCCACTCCCCCATCATATCGAAAATATATGACAATTTCAACCATTTCCTATAACAACAAATAATGCCAATGTTATAAAATGTCAAAAATTCAGTACACACTCCAAATATAATATATAAATTAAATATACCAATGGAACAACCATAAAAAATCCATAGAATTGTAGTTACTATTATAATCTTCCGTAAAAATTATGCCCGATCAGATCTTTCTTACTGGAAAGACCGGTTGGCAATTTTCTTACAGGGCACACCAGTAAGAACTTTCTGACCGGACTTAGGTTTCTTACCGCTCCCACCAGTCAGAACGGAAAGAAATGACAGGCGTGAGTTTCTTCGATTTTGCAGATTACTCAACTCCGAAGAGGCCATGAAATAGCATGATTCTTGTTCATTTTTCAAATAAAATACCAAACCACGATTACCCAGCATTCAAACAATGAATTAAGCATAAAAACTACAAGATTTGAGAGAATACCGGACGTAGATCGAGCGCCCAAAATAATGCTCCGATTTAGCTTCGATTTCGTTTCCTTTAAACGCCCAAAATACTGCTCGGATTGTTAATCACCATGAATGCCGGCGATTTTCGACGTCGGTAGGGGCATTCTCCGGCGGTGAAAGGCGGCGGCGGCGCCGGTGAGATACAAAATCTGGCCGGGGGGGGGGGGAGGTTTGCTCTTTTTAATTCCAGAGAAAATGTCAGGGGTATTTTGGGTATATGTAGAAAATGATTTAATGAGAAGCCTACTCATTAAAATTTTTTGTTTTGGAGCCTACTCATTAAAGACAATGCACGTTTTAAGCCTATTTTGCTAAAGGTCCCCTAAAGGGCTGTGGTGGATTGCTGGACAGAAGAGTGGCAACTGGTTTAGAAGAGATGGGTGAGCTTATCGTAATTTATACTTTGCTGAGAAAGTGAATAATACCCACCTAGATAGATTTAAGATTATCCAAAATGTGATAATGTGGGTTTCACTTTCTTAGGTTTTAAAAAAGATTAATAATTGTACTTCATACGTCCCCAAAAGGTACACATTTTACTGCTTAGTGTTGCATAGTGTCGTTTAGAGTTGTATTAGAATTGCAGTGTCGTTTACTCATCTTGCTAGTCTTTGCCGTTTGTTTGTTCTTTCATTGTTGATGTCGTTTAGCTCATAACTTTATGCATTTTGCGTAGCAAGCAACTTGGTTAAGCAGGCATATATATCAGGTTGTTATAAAAAAAAAAAAAAAAAAAAAAAAAAAAAAACCGACTTATCCGGATTTTGAAAACAGAAGACAGAGCAGAGTAGTAAAATCGTGATGTTTATTTTGTTCCCATAATGCCGTTGTGGGACTATGATAAACTAAAAAAGGACTTCTCAGCAGTGCTTTACCAAACGCGGGGGGACTCCTCTGTATATGATGAAAGGAGAATCCAAGCTATGGGTCAAATTCATGCCTAACAGAGGCTTAGAAGATTATACATATATATATATATATATATATATATAAATATACACACATAGGGTAGACTTAATATCTTTGCAGTGATGAAAAGGTTGCATATTAATTCTTGGTGCTGGGGGTTTAGCATACTTACATGAGAGACTTGAACCGATACAATTCCAAACGGATGAATGAAATCATGTATCCACGGTGACGATCGGAACATACGGCTATGTTACGTCCTAAAATCAATAAGCAATGAACTTGTGAGCAAAGTTTCTTTCTTTTTGTTTTTGTTTTTGTTTTTTTGTTTTTTCCTTCCCCTTCAAGTTTGTCATTTAGAGTTGCAGTGGCTTTTAGTTATATTGCTGGTCGTCTTTGTTGAGTAGTCATTTATATAATCTTAATTCATTCTTGATGTTGTCTTAAGAACCATGGTTTCAGATGGTACACACACACACACACACACACACACACACACACACACACACATATATATAGCACATTGTAAAAGGGTAGAATTCTGAGTTTGAAAACCAAGTAGAGCGTATAGCTTGATCTGGACTATCCACTTTCTCTGTAGCGTCATATATACAATATTTTTTTAGATAGTCAAAAGGTTTATTTGAAAGTATAGATATAGATCACTTTTTATCATATGATAAATAAATATAACTATGCGATGCAGATATACAATTTATCTCATAGTCTGATCCCGTTTTTATCTTACTAGTCAAAAACTTTGGCGTCACATACATGACTTATTTAAAATAACAGTTATACAAATTGTTAGGAAAAAAAAAAGATAAAAGAAATAAAGACAAAAGCAGGAAAAAAAATATGTGAATTAAAAGATAGAGAAAAAAAAAAAAAAAAAACTAAAGAAAAATACTTGCATGAAATGTTTCGCTACTGCAGCTGTAATTTATGAGAATCATGAACAAAAGATATTTATGTGGGACACATTTACAAAAAAAAAAAAATAATAATAATAATAATAATAATTTAGCAGGATAATTAGAAAAAATAATATTTTAAATAACCATATAAAAAGTATTTAAATGGGATATATACGAAAATATATAAAAATTAAAGGTTAAAAGATGAATAAAATAAGGTAAGAGAGGAAAAAAAGAGAAGAAAAAGAAAACCTTTAAAAATTAAAAAGAAAAAAGAAAAAAAAAAGCTAGAAAAGAAAAAAAAGGAGGTGCAACGAAACGGTCCTATACGAGAAACTGATGCTCTCTTTTAAGGAAAGAATGATCTTTTGTCCCCAATAGAAGATTGGGGACGTCAAAGAAATGATTTGCCCACACCTTAATGGTAAATCTACACCTTTGCTTTAAATATTTAGGTGAAGATGAGTTCAAACTCCCTCACCTCAGTTTCAAAGAGGGGAAGAAAAAGTACTCAATAATAATAAGTAGCTAACTCAATACTTAACTAGTATGAGTCAAACGTATAACAACAATAGTATTAGGAGTATATCAAGAAAAAAACATGGGTTATAAAGTCTTATTTCTTTATTTACGTAAGACCTAACAGACGTTTGTATTGATGACTGTCATGACTGGAGCACTAGAAATGAAAAAAAAAAAAAAAGGATCTGTTGCCAAAAACTACAAATATTGGCGAACAAAATAACATAAACGAGAATAACATAGTTATTTAACATGGCTAAAGCTTCTAAGGGTCCATTTAGTTTATGAGTTCAAACTATAGTTCATAATTATTACGTTTGAAATTAAATTTTTTTTGTAAGAAAAATATTGTAACAGAACCAATAACTATAGTTTGAATCATGTAGAACTCTTGAAATAAACAAACCCTAAAAGAAAACCACATGGGCTGAGCACTTTAGAAGGACTTTTTTTAAACTTTGATCGATTACGGTTAAACTAATAGGATCATAAGTCACGACATCTTCTTCTACTGACTTGTACCTTAGGTCCATGTAATATATTCAACTTGCGGTTTAGTCTATGTAAACAAAGCTAGGTTACTTGGTACCATTTCTCAATGTACTGAGCACGATCTACATTTAGCTTCCCCTCATATATACTTACTCTAGAGTCGTATGAGACCGATCAGCACATTTCTCCTATCAAACATTTCCTACAGAACTTTGGTCATGCTCCCCAGATCCATTGCATAAGACCGGCTGCCTTTGTTTACGGAGACTGGGAATGTGGGATTTGTTTTGATAAAATGAGGGAGGGAAGCAAGAGGTGGAGATGGCAGTACTAGGATTGAGGTTTAGTGGATGTGTTAAAGAGAAGGAAGCCATGACTTTCCAGATTGATGACAATGAAGCGGGTAAAGAGATGAATTTATAATAAGATTTTGGAGACTTTTCTCCTTGAAAAATACTGATTTGCGGGATAATCCCCATCTGACACTTGGTGGGACCTACGTTTTTGGAATTTGATGGGAATTTTGTCCCCATTTGGACATTAGCATTGCTCTTCCTCCTTTGGCTTTCCGACAAAGCAAACTCAAAAATGCAATGATCCCCTCGTACGTGCAGTCCTGATTATGTATGAAGCAAGAAAGAGATGTTTCTCTCTAAAGCATTTATACTTTTAAGGTTCGATTTGCATAGATTTAGAGTATCTCTCCCTTGGAGTGCAAAATTAACATCTCTGTTGCAACTTTAATATTTATGTAGGAAAAGATTTATCAAAATTTCCCTTTGTTTTATTTGAATTATTACTATAATTTGTTTCATCAATTTAGTTCCATTATTTCATACTTGAATTTCGAATTTTTCAAAATATAACTCTATATTTTGGATGTTTTCCGAATCATACATTTCTATGTCAAATTTATATCAAATTTAAACTTTTATCTAAGTCAACAATTTATTTTGACTTGACTTGACAAATTTAATCTTTATAGCGTATCGGAGTTCTCATAGAAAAAGATGTATTAAGCGTAATGCTTACAGAAACAAAGGAAAAAACATATCCAAGTAAGTTAAAAAGAGTAAATTTATTATTTAGTATTTCATTCTAAAATTATTTCTAAGCTATTTCATTATAGGTTTATTTATCAATTAGGCAAAATCGACCGTTAACCAAGAAAAAGTCTACATTTTGACACGAATTAGAAACTCGAGGTATAATTTTAAGAACATTCAAAATATATGATACATTTTTTATAAAATAAAAATATAGAGTATTAAATCGTAAATATATTTTCCTGACATTTCCAATAATTCATTTTCATTGTAAACTAATGTTTTCCATCCAATTACTTTTATAATATTTATGTTATAAAAAAATTTATTCTTCTAGTTCTTCTTAATAAAAAAATTATTGCAAGTTTTTTTCTCTAAACAATAATTTTTCGTACGAGCAAATTTATGGTTGTTTGAAAATTACTTTCATTCAACACTTTAGAATTACTAGAATAAGATAGTTCAAGTAAAAAATAAATAAATAAAGTAAATATTATTTGACTGGTAAATATATCAAATATTATACTTATTTTATGTTCCTTTTATTTCTCATGTGCAATTATACAAAGATTTTTTGAAGGGAAAATATGATTCCAAAATTAACAAATTGCAAACTTAATAATAGTCGCAAATGACCACTAACTATAAGAAAATTTGACCATGAATATTGACTGGATCTACCAGTGAAAACGAATGAAGCATGGGTGCAAATGCAAGTGCCGACACCTAACGAAAAAGACCTGCTTGGCATAAACAAAATCGAAGCGAACGAAGCTCGTTACAAAGAACCACTACAGTCAATGTATAAAATCAGTCGACCAAGACTAAACTCTAAATACTAGGGACACAAGCTATGTGGCCTAGAAACAAATCTACTAGTAAATAAACACACACCGTTAATAACCAACTCAAATAGGTTGGATACATTAAGAAAATCAGAATGTGGAGAAATCACCTCTGTTATTATAATATACAAACTTGGTGAAATCATTTATAACTTTGTTAAAATTGACAAAACACTAAGGAAACTTTGAACGACCTCAGCTAAATGGGAAGAAAAGGCGGGTACAAGCTAGCCACTACGGTATGGAGGCCAAAAAACATGGTTTTAAACAGAGTCACCACAAAAGAATTGCGACCATCATCGATGAAAATGAAAGCAAAAGCAACCCAAACGACGTCTCCAAACCAAAGATTTGTTAGAAACCTCATGTCCCTTGCACCGACAGAAGCTGCCATGCCTCTAACTCCGACACTTGTCTCCTCAAGACACTCATCACCTTCCCTCAAACCATACCAATGATGGGACCAAGACTCTAGAGCAGGGGTGCCACCATATATACTCCAACTCACACTAAATCTATGCCTCAATCGCTCATGGACCACACCTATCAATGGCCAACCATAACTATAAACATTGATTTCAAGAGCCGAGTGTTCGTTGTTCAACCATTGGTAGTGCCAAACTATGTCCTTAAGAAGGGATACTAAACTCAAAACCCTAGTCGCACTTCTTAACAGAGAGAGGCACATGAAAAGGTAATTACACGAAGATTTTAGGAATGCAAGAAGTATAAACTTTAGTATTTGGGAAAAATATGCTAACAAACCACCTTCCCCTAAACCATACTAATGACGGGACCAAGACCCTAGCGCAAGGGCGCCACCATATATCCTCCAACACACACCAAATCTATGCATCCATCGCTCATGGAACATGCCTATCAACGGCCAACCATAACTATATCCACCAATCTCAAGAGCCGAGAGATCGTTGTTCAGCCATTGGCAGTGCCAAACTCTGTCCCTAAGATGGGTTCCTAAACTCAAAACCCTAGTCACATATCTTGACAAAGAGAGAGACACGAAAAGATAATTACACAAAGATTTTATAGGAATGTGAGAAATAAAAACTTTATTATTTGAGAAAAATATGCCAACAAAAATAATTGATCTTTTGGAAAGCATTATATGAGTGCTATGAGAGACAAAATAAATGCCAATAATTTTTAAAAAACAACAAAATAATTCAATTATTGTACAAAGCATGTGATTGGTCTTCTGAAAAAAAAAAAAAAAAAAAAAAAAAAAAAAAAAGATGTGTTAAGACATATAAAAGGTGGGATAAAGTTTGT
The DNA here is from genome assembly GCA_012066045.3 of Morus alba. NCBI lineage: Eukaryota > Viridiplantae > Streptophyta > Magnoliopsida > Rosales > Moraceae > Morus > Morus alba. The sequence goes on from CP050227.2 coordinate 4,831,650, forward strand.
GAAACCTAGCAAGTGGAAAAAAAGGGAATGTCATACGCTAAACGTGAGTTAGGCGGATCAAAAAGGTAAGATAAACCGAGTTGAAAAGGTTTAAATTTTTTAAATCAAGTGAAATTACGTGTTTAATTAGACATGTTTTGGGACATAAAAATTGGATTGAAGATCTAAACCCTATTTTAATTCAGATATCTTGATTAAACACTGTAGTCATCATCTCGTCTTTAACACTGCAGTCACAGATCGCTTAAGTGTACTATGGTAGATTAACACTATTAAATTGCTAGATTATATTGCTTTAAAAATAAGGATTAATCTCACAAATAGTCATTGAGATTTACTCTTAATTTAACTTTAGTCTTTGATTTTTAAAACGTCTTACAATTGGCCTCTGATTACTTTGTTTTAATTTCAATCATTTTGTTACCTTAATGTCAAATATTTGACAAAATTTATTAAAATTAAGGACTAAAATTAAAAACGTATAAAATTTAAGGAGAAAACAATTCAAAGAAATAAATATTAATTTTCATAAATAGTTTGAAAATTTTAGGCCTCGTTCATTTCGCTTATTCGAGTTTAGAATTTGAGTTTTGCTACAGTAAAAAGCTCTCACAAACAATCACATCTAACTTTTTTGCTACAGTAAAAAGTTCTCACATAAAATCAAATCTCAACTCGAATTAAAAACTCGAATCAGCGAAGTGAACGGGATTAATTTTTAATTTATACAGATTTTATTAAATTTTAACATTTAATTAATGAAAGGATTAAAAATAAAATAAAATAAAACCTTATTTATAAACTGTATGAAGTAAAATTGAAAGTAAACTCATGAACTATTTATGAAATTAAACCTAAAAACAATTGCTTGGGTCCACAAGCGTTGGTATTTGGTGAACCTTTTGGCAATGTAACATTAAATCTTGACTTTTACATACAACAAGTATCGGTCATATCAGTAGATTACCTAACAGGCGGATAAAGCTGCCAAACTGAACATACTACTAACTAGCTCTGCACATGCAAGTTGAGAGGAAAATACCGGCTGGGCCAACAGTAAGAAGATAAGCCCAGCTAGGAGAGCCAATTGCAGGCTGGCTCGAATAGTGTATTGAGAGAAAGAGGAAAATAAATTAAAATTTAAGATAAATTAAATTATTAAGTCGATAGATTATATAAGTTAATAAATAAATTAAATTATTATTTTTATTTATAATTTGATTGATTATGAATTATAATTTAATAAGTTATTGTCTATAATTATTTATAATTTGTCTGGTTATGAACCATAATTTAATAAGTTTATCTATAATTTATCTGGTTATGAACCATAATTTGACAAGTTATAGTCTATTAATTTCTATAACTAAAAATTAACCTTATACTTTCTTAAATTTTTTATATTGACCTATTTTTTACTATTTTTCTAGTGTATTTGACATATAAAATTGTTGAATTTATCATATTTAAATTTATCAATTGTTTTTAATTAATATCTTTTTAATTAATATAATTATTTTAACTAAAAAAATTAATTAATAATAAGAATAAAAATTCAGACTTATATACACTCTATTAGATATTTTATCTCCTTTTTCACGTTATCTACCATATTAATAGGCAAATTTTTCTTGCAATTTCACTGTACCCAACTCGCGTTCTTCAATTTAATCAAATGGAAACTATCCCATGCCTTGTCAATCAATTAACAACCTGCAGAGGAACAAACATCATGAAGGCACGTAAACATTGTGACAATAGGGAGGGGAAAAAAAAAAAAAAAAGTTCCGTTATATTCCAAAACAAGATACTCCGTTATATTCCAAAACAATATGGCACTTCCTAATTCACTCATCGGTATTAATTTATTCTTGCTGCTTATGCAATCCTGATTTCGCAACGTCAACCGGTCAACGACTAAAAAAAAAAAAACAAAGAAACAAAAATGTTCATTTTGCAACGTAAAGGCATGTATAGAAGTACTTGATCAGGATATTCCTCCATCGTCGAAAATCAATAAATTTATAATACCAGAAATTAATATTCACCTCCAAAAGCATAAAATCCAAGTAGCTTCACGATATCTAATCTAATTGAAATTTATAGGAATCTTATTTTTCTTTTAACTTTCGTTTGCTAGCTAGAACCTAACATGATAAGAAAAAATTCAAAGTTCGATGGACAAGTTTCAATAATACCATTTATTAGTTATTTGACATTTGTTGTTATTTGAAATACTTTTTTTTTTTTTTTTTTTTTTTTTTAACTTGTTTACATGTTCAAGTCATCATCTAGATGTCTAGAGAGATCTATAACAATAGAATGCATGATTTAAAGGAAAAAATCTCTTTAAAATCCAGTATTATATATATATATATATATATATATATAAGTTTTTCTTTTAAAAAAATAGCTTTGGTTGGATTTTGTAATTTTCCACTCTCTTTCTAAAATTTTTTGATATGGTTATTCTAGATTCTTCTTCTCTTATTATTTACATATTAAAGACTAAAGATCCTTGTTTTAGGCACTAACCACAATCATGAAAAAAAAAACATTATTTTAGTTATTTATATATTATTTCAAATTTTGACTATATATATAATAAGTACTGAGTACTAAAATAGATTTCAAAGTTGCTTGTAAACACTTTCTTTAGATCATGTCATTTTATTTCTTTTTTTCTTTTTACTCATATAATTTGGTCCATACGTTTAAACTTCCACAAGTTAAAAAAAAAAAAAAAAGAAATTGAACAACAATTCAAATTTATTTAGATTGTTTGAGAAAAATAGTCGAATAAAAAATATTTCATTCAAACTTATTAAACGGACTCAAATTTTTTGTCTAATTTTGATGTCTCAATTAATATCTAACAAATCATATCATGTCACGTCGTGTAAAAAATTTAAACGACTTTTTAATAAATTCTTTTGTGTTTATTTTGAGATGACGTGACATGATATAATTAACCATACAATCTAGACAGAAGATGAAAAACAACTCGTACAAGGATGTTTGTTTTTTATATTTCTCTGATTCTAAATCATGATTTATGGATCTCTATAGTGTTTTTCTCTCACAAAAAATAAACATAAAATGAAAATGATTCTAAATACATGAACCAAACGTTCACATAAATTTCTATTACCTACACGTTTCTGTCACTTCTCTATAGGTCAGTATACATAAGTCAGGAGTCCATTTCTTAGGATAAATTTTCATATACAGGACAAACTACTTACTGCAGAAAACGACAAGATAACGAGCTTTCAACTGATGGTGCATGGCTTTTTGCCGGAGGCTAGCTATTTCCACCGCAAAAGATCAGGAAAAATTGAAAGAAAAAAAAAAAAAAAAAAAAAATTACAAAATCATAAGAAGCTTTATTCCGAAACGAGCTTATTCCAAATCAAAACACCATAACACTTCAATTACATTGGGGATATCTCATGCTATAAAATCAATTTTGATCCCAGATATGGTAACGAGTCCTTTCCCAAACTTTGGCACCAAAGTCACAACCACACTATCATCATCCTCAGCCTCCAAGTCCTCTAGCAAATCTGTTATGCCCAACCTCAAATTAGTTCTAGTCTTGTTGTCTCCCTTCTTCTTATGAGGCACGTTAACAAAACTCCCTGCAAACTCGGACTTTTCCGGTCCACTTTCATCCTCATCGTTCACATAAACATCGAACTTCACCGGATTGTTCCTATCAAACTCAATTCCCTCAATTACCAACACTTCCTCTTCGTCGTCCTTCTCATTCTTGCTTCTCGACTTCTTCGGCCTCGACACCACCGTACTTATCACCTTGTCCAACTTTATTGGGAACTTGACGCGAGTCGTGGTTTTCTTCGTGTCCGCCGCAAGTGCAGCCCCAACTAAAGTACTACTACTTCTTGCCACAGCGCGCTTTGTTCTAAGCGGCGTTGGCTTGGTCTGCAGCCACGGAATATCAACGTCTTGGTAGACATACCCGAGCTTTCTCGAGTCAAGGCAATCACCAACCCTAACACGCACAAGCTGTTTATTCTCGTCATAGAACAAGAAGCCGGAGTTGAGCCAATCCGGATCGGTGAAGTCATTTCTTTTCCCTCCCAATGTTTTCCACACACTCCACAATCGATCAATGTTTGAGTGGTGTGAGAAGAATATGGGGTCCCGAGCAGCCGAGTAGAAGTTCCCCATGTCCTCAAAATTTGGCTGTGTGCTATCGCCTGTCCACAAGTGGACTGGTCCATGCGGGACGTTCTCCAATGAACCCGCCCCGGGGCTAGGATCGTCTCCTTCGCGATAAGGCTCGCCGAGGAACAGCCGCGCATTTTTCCCGTTGGCTACTATTTGACGGTACATGATCGTGAGGTTAGCTGACACCTGAACGTCCTTACTGGTCGTCGGAACACCGGCATCGGCTTTGCTGTAGTCAAGGTCAACGGTTACCGGCGGTTGATGGTTGGCGTCTCGAAGCTTGTCGTAGAGGGGCGACTTAGCATTTGCGTAGAGCGCCGGTAACTGCATGCCCGGTGGAGAGTCCCAGTTCCAGAACGGCAAAGCGAAGGTCGGGTCGTCGATAAGTTTTCCCAAGATTCTCTCATAGAAGTAGAGGTACCACCGATGGAACGGGAAAAATAGCCATGACTCATGAACTTGGAGCTCAAGGTTGGGAAAGCCCACTTGGTCGTAGGAGCCATCGCAATACGCGCAATGAACGTCGGATTGCTGCGAGAAGCTTCTTGGATCGCTATCCGGTAAATCTTTCATGAGTTGAACTGCTCTGTTGTACTTGGCAATGTACGCTTCGTCAACTGTATGAGTTGCAGGCCTAACACGCAATTTACTTACTGGTGGTAACTTGTAATCTATGATCTTTGAGGATACTGGTGGGCAACAGTTGGTAGGCGTGGCGCCTGGGGGGAAGTCCGCCGGACCGCATTTGGATAGGTCAGGCGGCGCCACCGGGTCAGCGAGGGCCAATGGATCGTAGCCGAGCCCCGCCGCGGTGCCGTATAGCCCTCCGAGGCCAATGAGCACATTCCTCCTGTCAAGCTTTCCAAGGGGACTTTGGTCATCCTCCCTAGAACCTTTGCATGTGGTCGACTGCCCCTTATAGCGATGATTGGGAGCGTGGGATTTTTTTTGGGCAAATGAGGGAGGAAAGCAAGAGGTGGAAATGGCAGTACTAGGATTGAGCTTTAATGGATGTGTTAGAGAAAGGGAAGCCATTACTTCTGAGATTTATTGAGAATAAAGAGGTAAAGAGAGCTACGTTTATATACTATGATTATGGTGACTTTTGTCTCATTGGTTGTTTGACTAAACAAAAATCGAAATGACAATTCCGCACGGCATTTCGATTAGCTGCATGTGTGTGGTCCCCTGCTGATGGAAAATGAGCAAATCGCGAAGAGAAATTTCTCTACAAGGAATTGACTTCAAAGTTATTTTTGTATATCTTACAGATTAATGGGAATGAATTCATGTGTCCCCTTATTTTATCTCATATTAATTAAAATATTTTTATCTCATTAATTAAAAAGTCATGACAGTAACATGTTATTAATTCTTAAGGGGATAGAAACAGGGATAACAAACAAAATGTATAAATTGATGGTAATTTCAACCATTGTTGGCGAAGAAATTAAAATTGACATGGACATTTGTATGAACGATAAATTAATTCTTGTATTTAATCTGTTTGAAAATGTGTTAAATGATACGGTATTATTTAATTCACTTCACATTGAATTTTAATTAATTTGGCGTTTTAATTGACTCAACAATATGTCATTAAGGGGTTAAAGAGGGGATATAAGAACAGAATCCAGATACTAATATTGTATGATAATTAAATAGAAAGTTCGATCTTTGTAAATGCAAGAAACAAATGACGGATCACCCATATTCTAAAGAACCATAGGTAAATTCCAATTTCGCATCACTTGCTCATTAAGAATTATAAGTCCTAAATTCTACATATGGAAAAAATAAATTAAGCAAAATCGACACAAATCCATCTTAATGTAAGGCCACAGGCGGTTCTCTTTTAGTTTCATTATAATGATGAAGAAGTTTACAAACTAAAAAATCGCACACTTCTCAAAATAAAACACACGGAAAATATTTTTGTTATCAACCTTTAAAGGAATATGTTGCTTTAAGTTGAGTATGATTTATTTTGTCCCTAGGAAAATAAACAAGAATATATATGATACGATTATTCAGCAGTAAGACTTCCAGCCACATGCATCTACATTATATGCACATCGTCTTCAAATTCCACCAACAAAGTCTCGACCATTCGTTTTTCCAATTTTCAGTACACAAAGCCAATAAACGATGCTTCTTTAACATCGATATCACAGATTCTTCCCTAGTAATTGTCAAGACATATTGCATATGTTTCATATCTTTTCCAGACTCCACCTTAATTTAGGTTTGTCTTTTTAATAAAACTAACAAAAAAAAAAGTTTAAATTTAAGTTACAACTTTATTTAAGTTTATATTTATTTGTAAAATTTGAGTTTGAATTTGAGTTTTAACTTGAGTTTTAACTTGAGTTTACGGCTAAAATATGAGTTCAAGTTTCCCTTTCAACTCAAGTTCTTAAACTCAAACTCAAGTTAATAAATAATATTTTTTCTATTCTTAAAAGTGTCATAACTTTTTCGTTTTAATTCTGATTGAGATGATTTTTTTATGCATTCACAATGAAGAAACAACGAATAAAACTTCACTCATATATCCTATTAAAATGTTTCATCACCATTGAGTTTTTATTAAAATACTATTTAAATACAAATTTAAATTTTAACATATTCAAACACAAATATAAATAAATTTTTAATTTAAATTATAATTTAAATATGTACATCTAAATATAAACTCAAATTATAATTTAAATTTAACTTAAAATTTACACTTAAATTATTATAACTTAAAAATATAACCGAACAAAGCCTTAAACGTCACCGCGGCTCTTTTTCCCAGTACTTTCCCTCCTTGCTTTCTTGAATTTGTTTTATGTGGTTAGGCAAAATTTCCAGGTTTACGTAGAAAATGTAGACAAATTGATAGACATGTACGTCCTTACGTACTCGTGATCTCCACGGAAAATTCATAAGCACGTGGGCTGCTCTGGCTAGAAGTCAAAGGTTTACATGGGTGGCTCTAATTGGACGGACGCTTCTCTTTCCATGACCGACACTTTTTTTTTTTTTTTTTGTTCTCCTTGAATTTTGACATCATTACTCTATGGATTTTCCGGATACTTCAATACCATATTTTTTTTTTTTTTTTTTTTTTTTTTTAGAATTCTGTGGAGGATGTTATTTTATTCTAAGTTATAAATATTATTATTTTTAATCATTAAATTAATTTTTTAAGAGTTAAATTTATATATTATTCGCATAAAAAATTTATAGCGTGAGATATAAAATAACTTCGGCTACATATCAACCCGTTGTCAAATTAAAATAATAATTAAAACATAGTTTCTACAAAATAACTTACTCCACCACCTTAAGTTTCTTTTTTAATTTTTTTTTTTGACAAAATACTGCTAAGCTTATTTCTTTAATAATTTTGATGGTCCATAGCACTAAATTGACCAAAATTTTTTAAAATTTAACAAAAAAATAAATATCATATGATTATTGCATAAATGACTGAAAATCTTCTAAAATAGTTACACTGAGTATTTTCAGTTTTTAAATGTATAGAAAAAAGTTTACACTTAATATTATAACTATTTTCTTTTGTAAAATTTCAAGTAATCCTGTGATGTTATGAGTACATATGTTTATCATTATTTAATTGTATAAACTGATTGTCAATTATATGGTCAACGAAACACCAAGAAAAACAGTAACCTAAACAAGGATAGCTATGACGACAAACAAGTTCCTAGCTATAATTAAAGCCTATATATAGCAACGAAAAAGTCGTCGGTAAGTGCACTTGAAGTTCCTAGCTATAATTAAAGCCTATATATAGCAACGAAAAAGTCGTCGGTAAGTGCACTTGAAAGAGTCAAAACCCTTTGCAAGGGAGCTTGCAGACGGAACCTCATAATGTACCAATTTTGCAAGAAAAGAAAAAGAAAATTCAAGGAGTAATATGCTAAACAAGAGATTCACCGACTAAAATGTTACGATACTCGTAATTTAGGGACTGACAATATTAATAGCCAATTAATTTTTATTTTTATTTTTTTTAAGAAACAAATAACCTTCGACGTTCTCTAAACATATTTGTTCGAGGGATTGAATTCTTTTTATAACACAACAAGAAAAAATATTTTAAAAGTAACAATTATTTTGATTGTTTTTTTTTTGTATTAATGTCACATCAAAATGTACGAGATCGATGAAAATGACAAAAGTGTGCACTTTTTCTTTTTTTGTAATGACTTAGGCACATTTAAAATTGATGTAGAATTTTAATGCATTTAATATGTGCTCATTCGAGGAAAAAAAGAATATGGAAGAATAATATTAGGTAGGGCTCTCAAGTTGGGCTTGTTTAGTTGTATTTTTGAATTATAGTGATTTAAGTGTAGATTTTAAATTGAATTTGAGTTATAATTTGAGTTAAAATTGTAGTTTAAGTTTGTATTTAGATGTGCACATTCGAGTTATGATTTAAATTGAGAATCTATTTGAGTTTGTATCTAAGTGGGTCAAAACTTGAATTTGTATTTAGATAGTATTTTAATAAAAACTCAATGGTGATGAAAATTTTTAATATGATATATGGGTAGGATTTTATTCGTCTCTTCGTTGTGAACATATAAAAAAATCATCTCAATCGGAATTAAAACGAAAAAGATATGACGTTTGTAAGAATAGAAAACATATTGTTTATTAATTTGAGTTTGAGTTTAAGAACTTGAGTTGAAGGGAAAACATGGTTGTTCTTTTGCATTTTTGAGTTAGGTATTCTTGAGTGAAGATCTTGAGTTAAGTTTGAGTTATAACTTAAGTTGAAGTTGTAACTTCAGTTTGTGTTTGTTTGTGTACATTTGAGTTATGGTTTGAGATAAGAATCTTTTTGAGTTTGTATTTGAGCGAGTCAAAACTTGAATTTAAATTTAGATAGTATTTTAATAAAAACTCAATGCTGATGAAAAATTTTAATAGGGAATATGGGTGGAGTTTTATTCTTCTTTTCGTTGTCAACGCATAGAAAAAAAAAAAGCATCTCAATTCGAATTTAAACGAAAAAGTTATATCATTTTTAAGAGTAGAAAAAATATTATTCATTAATTTGAGTTCGAGTTTCTGAACTCAAGTTGAAGGGAAAACTTGAACTCGAGTTTTAGTCCCAAACTCGAGTTCAAACTTAAAAGAATATGAACTTGAATAAAGTTGTAACTCGAGTTGCATTTTTTTAAGTTTTGTTGCTTGCTGAACAGCCCCTTATACTCTGATTTTAGCCTCAAACTCAAGTTAAAACTCAAATTTTATAAACGAATATGAACTTAAATAAAATTATAACTTGAGTTCAAACTTTTTTTGCGTTTTACTCCAAAAGAACGAACTTATATATCTATTGATATGATTTGAATTATTATTTTCTTTTACTCGGTATTGACATTTTAAATGTCAATTAATAATAAAAAAGTCACATCTATATGTATCAATAGAAAAATAACAATTAACCATTAGGTGAGTTGGCATCCAAAAAAAATGGGATCAAAATAGAAATCACCGCCCAAGCCCCCATTCAATATAGATTAAAAAAGATAAATCTTGATAAATACTTCTTAAAAGTGTATGTATTTTGATTTTCATCACTTACTTTTGATTAATATCTTTTTTAATTAAATAACTATATTAATAAAAGAATATTAATCAAGAGTACTAATAAATAAAAGTTCAGACTTACGTATTTTTAAATATAAGTTCAACAATTTTTTCATTAGAGTAGAAAATATGGAAGGCCGTATAATAATAATAATAAAATAATAATATTATTATTATTAGAAAAACAATTGTTGTTATTATTATTGTTGTTGTTAACGATTTGGTCGGTAATTGGGACAAGATATAAGGGAGCCAAGTCAGGTATCGATTGGGATGTTTCTTATTTAAAATTAACAATCGATCATGTCAGAGTCCAGTTCCTCCAAACAACTTCAAAATCAAAGGATTAGCCGCGTGTCGTGAAGGCGGATGATTCATTGCAAATATTGTTGCTCTTGGTGCCGATCTTGCTAACGGTGGGCCTATCGGCAATTTCTCTAGATCTTATAGATTTATATGCAGAACAAAAAAGTGGAAAATTCTCTTATTTCAAAACAAAGATATGGAATGGTCCTTCTTTTCCACCATAATACTATCCGGGAAGGGATTAGCTTAATCAACATCTATGAGGACCCTGGAATAGTGGTCAAAAGCAGTTGCGACTTAAATATTAAGTATATGTTTTTTTTTATGGAAGAAAAAAATTGTAGCAAACATGTTTGAATAGCGGTTCAAACTGCGAATTAAACAACTCTAAAGCTTAAACAAGTAAGGCCTTAAAATTGCTCATGGTGACTAAGAACGAAACTCGATCTTGATCCAGTAATCTTCCCTTTCCTGCCCCACTCCTCCGCACCAAAGTAATCACAAACAGTGTCATCATTTTTAGAATACAAATCATCCTCTGTTTTCTACAACGGTTTTCATCTTCTCATGGCTGCCCTTGCTGCCACTAAGTATGCTCGTGACGCTGTTGGCGAACTTAGTGGACGTTTAATTCACGGATTCAGAACTATGATTCAGAATCTTTATCAGTTTACATGTGTTTTTTTTGTGAGAAAAAACACTATAGCGAGTCATGAACTATGATTTAAACCATGACACAAATTCTTATACCAAATACCCATTAAAGTTTCGCGTAAATGAAAAAGTTGACTACCGAAGTCTTTTAAAACTAAACACCTTGGGTTACAAGTACCATCTTTGTGTCTAGAATGACATTTTTTTTTTTTTTTTTTTTTTTTTTTTTTTTTTTTTTTTGTAATGTAGTGTTTTTATTTTTTATATTATTTGGAACACGGGCATCAAAGTGATTTTTTTTTTTTTTTTTTTTTAAAAAGAGAAAAGAAAAAGGAGTACCAATGTATAATACATTTTTCCTAGAGGGACAAGAATGGGAACAAAAATAAGGAAGAATAACAATAGTGATCTTCTTAATACAAACGAAAGTGATCATATGTGGCTTGTCCTATTATTTATGTTGAAGATGTGGTTAAGATTTTACTGACTCAGCACAGTGGATAAATGACAGCACGACACGTGGTCTAATTTGTTATAACAAATTAAGCTTAGACTAACACTATTAGTTTTGAATTAGCCAATAGCATTAGTTCCTTGACTATCTGTTAGGAGCATAATGGTTCAAGTTGTAATATTGTAAATTGATAAGTGAATCAGATCAGAGTTTTAAATAGAGAGTTATTTTTGGTTCCATTATAGAGAGAGAAAGAGTCTCTAGAGTGAGGATTTGTCTGGAGTCTGTTCAAGGAGAGAAAAGCTTGTACAGATGAATGTATTCTTGATTGAATGAAGAATAAAGTGCCGAGGTTTTTCCAGAAATTTGTTCTGACATGAGTTAGTTAATTGTTCTCGGTGTGTTCAAACAGTTTCGAGTGTGGATTTCCTTTTGTTTTCTCATCTGAAATTTAGCAGAGACTGTTATTCATAACCATTTATTTGTCAATTAATTTCAAAAAGTTTGTATCTAAAAATTGAGATCCCTGGCCAGCACTACTTAATCAGGAATATGCGAGCCTAAGTCCGTGCAGTTTAAGTTTTTTTTTTTTTTTTTTTTTTTTAATGATTTATGTAATATTTTAATTATTAGCATGGCACACTAATTTTTATTGGGGAAACAATAAACAAGAAATCAATGGAGCCAAGTTTAGTATAGAGAGACTGGTATTTTCTTATTTAAAACTAACCATATAAATTTCCTCTCCTCTATGCGTAACAATATAAATTTCCGCTTGCTTAGGCTCGTTGTATACAATTATGCATAACAATATACACACGCACACGGATGAAGTACATGTTTTTGGACGGAAAAAAGGCTTATTATAATTTATATGTTAACTTTCCCATTAATTTTGTGTGTTTTTTTTTTTTACTAATGTTTTTATTAATTTGTTTAGTTGACCAATAATTCATTAATTCAACAGCGATATTGTTTAATCATATGTACGAACATATTAATAGAAAGCATGCGGTACGTGTACAAGTAACTAAAAGTTCGATTACATGAAGATCGGCCAGTGGGAGACATATGCCAACTGAATGAAAGAGCTATGCACTCGGCCAATACATTAGGAGAAAGGAAAACTAAATTCCCAAGGTAATTCTTTCAAACATTTTATTAGCCTTAATTATTAATGTTGAAACACTTTCATTTATTATTAATATTGTTTTATCTCTTACATTTTATTTTTTAAAATTGAAGGGAATACTGAAGATTTTAGATGTTCTTCTCCTTCATTTTACTTGTACCAAGTTATAAGGCCTTTATAATCGATCATGGTGATTAAGAACGCAACTCAATCTTGATCCCATCGATCTTCACTTTTCCAACCTCATTCCTTGGCACCAAAGTCACAACCACAGTGTCATCATCTTCAGCATCCAAATCCTCCAACAACTCCGTTATCGCGAACAATACGTCGGTTTTCGTCTTCTCATGGCTATCCTTTTTGCCACTCGGTACGCTCGTGAAGCTCCCGGCGAACTCGGAGTTGTCTGGACGGATCGTTTCAGTCTGATCCTCGTCATTCACGTACACGGCAAAGCTGACCGACAAAGTCTTTTCGAACTCAACACCTTTAATTATTAGTACTTCCTCTGCATCATCATTCTCCTTCTTGCTCCTCCTCTTCTTCGGTCTCGGCACCACCGTGCTTATCGACTTGTCCAACGTCAACGGGAAAGCAGTCAGCGGCGTTGTAACCTTTTTCTCAACCGCACGCGCTGAGGGGATAAGGATGCTACTAGCTGTTGTTGTGACTTTCGCCTTCTTACGTTTTGGCTTGCAATTTAGCCAAGGAAGAGGGCGTTCTTCATATGTATAACCGAGCAATCTAGTGTCAACTGCATCTTTCACCTTCACGCGTACGAGTTGTTTTTTCTCGTCGTAGAACACGAACGAAGTTTCGAGCCAATCGGAGTCGGAAAAATCCTTTCTCTTGTCGCCCGGCAGTGTCTTCCATATGTTCCACATCCGGTCAACGTTGGCGTGGAGAGAGTAAAACAGTGGGTCCCGACCAGATGAGTAGAAGTGTCCCAAATCTTCATTGTTAGGGTTATTTGGATTGCCGCCCCATATATGAAGATTGTTGTGGGGCATTCTCTCCAAGGCGCCCACTCCTGGGTTAGGCTGGTCACCGGCACGATAAGGCAGGCCGAAGAACAGCTCCGCAGTTTTTGAGGTCACCACCTGACGGTACATGATGCTGAGGTTGTGGATAATCTGTTGCTTGTCATCGATCGTTGGATCATCAGCGCCTTTTGTGTAATCGAGATCAACAACAACCGGAGGCTGGTGATTAGGGTTTCGGTTCTCGTCGTAAAGCGACGAGGTTGGGTCGGCGAATATGTCGGGCATTCGCATGCCTTCAGGGTGGTCCCAGTTCCAGAAGGGCAAGGCAAAGGTTGGGTCGTTGATGAGGCTGCCTAGGATTCTCTCGTAGAAGTAGAGTTGCCAGCGATGGAAGGGAAGGAAGAGCAACAGTTGTGCACTTGGATGTTGATGTCCGGAAATCCAATCTGGTCGTACGCGCCGTTGCAATAGGCGCAGTGGACCATAGCTTGTTGCGTGAAGCTTCGCGGGTCGTCGTCGGGGAGAGCTCTCATGCGCTCCATGGCTATGTTGTACTTGTCAATGTATTCTTTGTCGAGCGTATGCGCTGGGAGCCTAATACGTAGTTTGGATGGGATGTGCGCTGGTGGCGTGTAGTCTATGATCTTTGGGGCCACTGGTGGGCAACATTCGACATGGACAGTAGGAGGCACATCATCCGGCAAGTGACATTTTGATAAGTCCGGTGCCTGAATCGGTGCAGCGGAGGCCAATGGGCCATTTACGGTGCTCAGCCCCGCCATGCCGTATAGGCCGCCGAGACCAAGTAGCACGTCTCTCCTATCATATTTTCGAGGACTACTTGTTGAAGAACTTTGCTGGTCAGTCTGATCAGACGTGATTTTGCATGCAATATTTGATTTACGCATGCCTTTATTAGGTTTTGCGCCTCCTGGAGTTCGAAAGGAGGGACAAAAGGAAGTAGAGGTTAGGACGAGAGAAGCCATATTTGCTTATAGGTGTAATATATGTGTTGGAGTACTTATTGCACACAGAGGGAGGAAATGACCTCCTATTTATGATGAAACTGGTTGTGGGGAAGCCTAATAATCTGGTATAAACACCAGTACACTGTTTCCTCGTGCATGGTTGCTTGTACAGCGCAAAACTTTATTTTTTATTTTCTTTTTGCTAATGGAAACTTTACTAGAAAAAAAGACAGCTAGCTAATTATTCCTTGAATATAACCAATTTAGTAAAAAATGTCGCTGAATTTTTTATATGAAGTTTGGTAAGAGGCAAAGAATCCGCCGCGCCCATAAGCTTCAGCAGAATCAGCACAAATAAAAGAAACACGTTCGACCATATATATATATATATATATATATATATATATATATATATAGTGAAACACATTAGCATAAAATAAACAAAATGAAAAAAGGACGCCTTTGTCAAAGTAGGACACGTAACATATAATATAATACATTAGCCTTCATGAAAGATGAATGCATATTTGTGTCGTTGTACTAAAAAGGAATAAGCAACTTATCGTAGGACTAATCGTTAAAATAAGCTGAATCTCATGTTTCGTAATGAAACAGATAACTAAAGGCACTCTTTGTCAAGGTAATAGTAAAAGATACATACAACTGCTAATAGCACGACCATGTGAACGAACTTAGGTATCAGTAAGTTATATCCATATAAATATTGACAATATACAGCTACTAACTAGTACGTTATTTTATATATATAACTTTCTTAAATATGGTGATGAGAATTCATCTCATATCTACCATTTTTTCCGGCCAGAATCTAATACTTAGCTAGCGTAATCATGCAGTGCTTCTGATCACTCGGTCATGTAGGGAAGGCAATACAGCTATATACAAGTTATTGCACTTGTAAATATTGATAGCTCACTATTACCGAGTTCATTGATGTATCATATACGCAGGGAAGCATATATATATATATATATATATATATATATATATATAGATAACATTAGACAGAGAAAGAATTAACAAATGAATTATTGACAAATGGGGTGAAAACTGTTTGGGCGCAGAAAAGGAAAAGAGAAACTTTTGAGTTTTAAGGTTAATACCTTTCTTAAGATATCATTTGCACCCACCACAAGAATTTACTAACAACAAAAAACGGAATTTCTTGTAGCTATGTGGTGCCACAGGACACTAATATTACAAAATTCTAGTCAACCCTCTCAATACGTACCTTTCTTGTCAGATAATTGTAAAATGGCCCTAAAAAAATTGTAAACTGCATTTCTTTTTAGAATTGATCCAAGAACAACAATTAGCTCTTTTCTACACCAATGCTCAAAACCATATGTAGTTAGTTAAGTAATTTCAATAGCATATTACTCGTAAATATTCATTATATATAAGAACAATTAACGGGTCTATAACTAATAAATTAAAATTGGCATTTTTTATGCGGTAATCTTAAGGGTGGAATGAGAATATTCAAATATTATCAGGTTTCGTAGAAGAATTACAATTTTCATTCCCAATAATGTTAATCTCATGGGATTCCTTTTATCTCATTTTTGAAGTAATCTGAAAGCTATCCAACATAGTGTTATTCATTTTCTGGATAATCTGGATACCTTGTGATACTCGTCAAAATATTTCAATCTAAATGGATCCTTCTTTTTTATTGCGAGCAATACTAGAGGCGAACAAAAAGTCGAGAACGGACAATAACCGATGGTTCCGACTGAAACAGATGGAAAAACCATCGGAGGATGTTAGCTGATTCCATCGGTCACGAGTGAAATCAAACCGCTCGAAGATGGCGGTTCGGTGAATGGTTTTTGCATTGGAGAATCTGTCGTTGAACCGAAAACCAAAAGGCTTCGTTTTAGCACTGTTCCACCTCTGCTCCTTCTCCTTTCGTAGTGCTGAGGATACTCCCCGGCTTCCTTTAATTTTTTCTGTTTTTTATCTTTGATGCTAAATATAAAAAGGGAGAAAGAGAGAAATAGGCCAATTAAAATTAATAGACTAATAGTTAACGTAAGTTAATAAATAGGTCAAATTACTATTTTCATACATAATTTGTCTGGTTATGAACCATAACTTATTGTCCATAATTGTCCACTTATTTAGTTATTAACCATAACTTGACAAGTTTGTCAATAACTTATCTGATTATGAACCATAACTTGACAAATTATGACCTAATAATTTCTATAACTAAAATTAACCTATATATTTTTTTAAACTTTTCATATTGACCTATTTTTTACTATTTTCCATATAAAAACCCTAAAACTTAAGGCCTAAGTTCACCCAGCCACACTCCCACACATACTTAGCTAGGCCCAACCCAAAGGGCATTTAAGTTTTGAACTAAGCTCACTTACTAAGTCAGAAAAATCCTAATTTATGGATATTTAGTTCATAAATTTAAATTTAAATTTAAATTTTTATAAAAAAAAATAATGTAACAAAATCATTAGAACTGACTAAGTTTGACCCATTTTATTAAACATACTCTAAATGTTTTTTTCTTTCTTAGCCGACCATCCCTACTTGTCCCTTCTTCTTTGGCACACTATTGTCGTCCTTGCTTTTATGGCGCCATCCTTCCGAGCTTCACCGGCATTTTTGAACCTCCCAAAGTCATTGACGGTGGCTGAGCAAGTACTGACCGAGAAAATCAGTCACTGACATGTCGGTTTCCCACCCTCTTTGGCTGGCGCTTGGTTTTTTTAGATTTAAGTATAAGCTCGGCATTACATTTGATTGTAATTTTATTTGATTATAGTGAAAAGGTTCTACAGTGGATCGTCGCTTCGCATCAGAAGTAAGCCATAACATGTCGGTTTTCATATCTCTCATGTTTTTGTTGGACTTTACATTGTCGTACTTATATTAATATATTGACTCAAGGTCAATGACTAGCCACTCAATCGACATTCAGATTTACTCATTGGCCTACTCTTTACAAATTTAATTGCAGAATTCATATTCCACAAGTTCTATTATCATTAGTCTTAAAAATTATAATATAAAATACTATATGTAGCCTAGTCAGCTAGTAATTATAATAATAATGATAATCACCACTCAGCAACAAGAAAAAAATGATGATGGTGATGATGACGATAATAAGAGGCTCGCAAATGAAATTCAAATCATGACTAAAAAAAAGAGAGACAACAAAGTACACATCCCCAGATTCATGAATTTATTTCGATATCTAGATTTATAACGACGTTCCATTGGAGAGGAGACAAAAAAAAAAAAAAAAGTACGCACGTTTTCCACTGGGTAGATACATACCAATTATAGCATGTTTACCTACACAATGGGAATATGCATGAATCCAAGTGGACATGATTCATAGTGGATAAGATTCAAAATGAGGAATTAAAGTCATAATAAGTTTTTTTATTTAATGACAAAATTCAGAATTAGAATCACTTCAAATCTCATTCATACATTTACTTACACTTAAAATCAGACTGAACTAGTGCAAAAGTATTAATATATCATTTAAGTTAATTTTATCTTTTTAATTTAAATAATAAATTATATACTTATTATATTAAAATTAATCATAATTAATATATTTAGTATAGTAATATGATAATATATTAATAAATATAAATTGTACAATTATTTAAAATATAAAAATAAATTGTCAAATTTTAAATAAAAAAATAAAAATGAAAAATATTGTTAAGAAATTTAAATATATTGTTAATTTATTAAATTAATAAATTTAATAAATTTGAATATATATATAGTTAAATTTAAATATAAAAATAAAGTACATATTTTAATATATGAAAATTAAAAATAATTAGGCTAATATTATAATATTAGGCAAATAAAATAGTAAATATAAGTTCCAATCTCATTTTTCAATCTGAATTTGAGTGAAGTCCACTAATCTCATTCTCATTTCACGATAAAAAGAAAAAATAAATATGAGACTGACTCTGATATTTTTCTGCTATTAATGTAAACATGCCATTAATGTAGTCCCACCAATAATTCATTATTTTTCTGCTCTTTTTGTTGCCTTTTTTCCTTTTCTTTGTCAGACATTATGAGGTTACTAACATGCAATTTAAAATTTAAAATTATTTTCTTTTTAGTATATTTTTTTAAAAGGATTTTTTTAAGAAGTAAACGCTCACATATCCCACAAATAATCTTATATAAATTCTATATTTTTCCACATTTAATTCTGAGAAACGGCTTTTTTAAAAAGATTTACTTTTCATTTTGGTTTTTGGCTAAGAATATCTCCTTCCTTTTTATCCCAAAGGAAATCACTTGTTTCATTCACATTAAACAAAGGAAAAACATAACTTAGCAAATGATATGTTGTATTATTGAATTCGTCTACGTACGCAGCAACACATGTTTCTTTCAATTTGTTCAACCACATATCTTTAATATAAGCAAGTGTTTTACGATATTTGTCAGACTTTTTTCCCTACTGCTCTTTTATTCTTGTACTGTTGTGCTTACCTCTATACATATAGATATAATATAATAAAGCTAGTGTTGAAAAAAAAAGGCCCGTGATCCTCTTCTCCGCTCTCCCTTCGAACAATTTCCAACATTTCTGATACTCCCCGATAGAAACATATCACTCATCCCCCACGTAGACGGTGGGTATATACTTGATTACAATACTAATCCAGGTGTGGGGATAAATAATAGTCACGCATAGAACGAAGTCGTTTAGTAAGATTAAGAAAAAGGAAGCAGATAGTCTGACAAATATCAGATAGTCGTTTAGTAATAGTTCTGTCTCGAAGGACATTGCAGATAGTCTTTTGTATCTGGACTCTGCGCACGCCGTATGGACGGACTTGCACGAGAGATTTCATCAAAGCAATGCGCCACGCATTTTCCAAATCAAGCAACAACTACAAGGTCTCTGCCAAGCCTCTCTGGACATCAACACCTACTATACACGCTTGAAGATTCTCTGGAATGAACTCAAGCACTACCAGCCCATTCCGGTTTGTCATTGCGGAGGTATGAAAGCTTGGCTTGATTATCAACAACAAGAATATGTCATGCAATTTCTAATGGGTTTAAATGAGTCTTATGGAACAATCAGAGGACAGATCTTGCTGAACGATCCTCTACCTCCCATTTCGAAAGTGTTTAATCTTGTTGTTCAGGAAGAGAGACAGCGCACAATAGGTACCGGATCTACTGGTCCAGCCAATCCTCTGGCGTTTCAGGCCTCATCTCCGGGACTTCCTTCAGCTGTCTCACCGTCGGGACCTACCGTTGCCACTTGGCCGTCGGTTTCCCCTGTGGCGGCTGCATCGTCACCGAGCAGACCCAGAAGAGATCGACCAATCTGTACACACTGTGGGCTTGTGGGTCACACCATCGACAAATGCTACAGGATACATGGGTATCCTCCTGGTTTTAAGCCCAAGTCCAGGGCCCATTCTACCCAATCACCCTTAATGGGCTCCCTTCAATCCAGCTCACCCCAACACAAGGGTTTTCCAAATCGATCTCCATTCTCACCGAATCCTACTGCTGTGGCGGCGATGAGCTCATCCTCACCAAATGGCAAAATGACCACCGACTAAGTCCAGCAATTGATTGCTTACCTGAGTTCGCAACTTCATCATCATGCGGTCGCCACTCCTGACGCACAAACAGCCGACAATCCTTCCGTCACCGACCTTTCCGTCTCTCAAATCCATGGTAACTCTGTGTTCATCTCTTCTCTTTCGCCTTTTTCTATTCCACCCGGTACATGGGTAATAGACACCGGTGCTAGCCATCATGTTTGCTGTGATCTTTCCTTGTTTTCCCATTCAATCCCTATCCAACATACCACTATCACGTTGCCTAATGGTCATGCCGTAGCAATTGAACGTTTAGGGTCTGTAAAATTGTCCGATTCCTTGATGATAAACGATGTGCTTTTTGTTCCGTTATTTGCTTTTAATCTGCTCAGTGTCAGTGCACTCACACTTACCCACAATTGTAGTGTTAACTTTCTCTCAAACTCGTGTGTTATCCAGGACCTCACTCAAGGCTTGATGATTGGGAGGGGTAGAAGACAGAGGAACCTATATTTTCTAGATTTAGGAGATGTTTATTGTAATTCTTTTTCTTCAGTTTCAGCCTCTGTAATCAACAAAAGTGACATTTGGCATTTTAGATTGGGACATCCCTCGGCTGTAAAACTTCAATTGCTTTGTAATGAATTACAAATTTCTAATCCTTTATCCACATTATCTTCGCATTGTCAGATTTGTCATTTGGCTAAGCAAAAACGTCTTCCATTTATTTCGAACAATCATATGTCTTCACGGTCCTTTGATCTAGTGCACATTGATATATGGGGACCCTTTCATGTTCTTACACGGGCTGGTCACAAATCCTTTCTCACCATTGTCGATGATTGTACTAGAGCCACATGGGTCTATCTTTTAAATTCAAAATCAGATGTTATAACTATTTTTCCAGATTTTTACAACCTGATTTTGACACAATATAACATTTCCATTAAATCTGTACGATCTGACAATGCCTCTGAGCTCTCATTTCACAGTTTTTTTCGTTCTAAAGGAATTATCCCCTATCATTCTTGTGTCGAAACACATGAGCAGAATTCGGTAGTTGAGAGAAAGCATCAACACATACTTAATGTGGCACGAGCACTTCTTTTTCAATCTCATATTCCACTTTGTTATTGGGACGAATGTGTCTTGACTGCGGTCTATTTGATCAATAGAACACCCTCACCCTTGTTGTCAAACAAAAGTCCTTTTGAATTGTTAAATAACAAGAAGCCGGCCTATTCTCATTTACGTTCCTTTGGCTGTCTATGTTATGGGTCAACTCTCCTCAGTCAACGAACAAAGTTCACCCCTAGAGCTCGAGCCTCTATGTTTATTGGTTATCCTTTTGGTTATAAGGGATACAAACTGCTTGATTTAGAAAGTCATAAGATATACATCACAAGGAATGTTGTTTTTCATGAGTCTATATTTCCTTTTGCACAATCACAGCTAGATAGTGCTCATCTTGACCTATTTTCTGCCCGTGTCATACCATGTTCCATTGAGTCTCAACACCAAATTCCACCTCAGCTTGTTTCTTCATCACCCGAGTCCCCTAGCAACACATTCACCCATGACACCGAGCCAAATCAACCTGTTCAGTCCATTACTCGTCCACCCCGCACAACAAAACGACCAGCATATCTTGAGGATTACCACTGTTATTTGGCCACAAATTCGTTTCCTGCTTCACCTTCCACAGCTTCTCTCCATCCTATTTCCTCCTTTTTAAGTTACCATAAACTTTCACAGCCTCATCGCCTCTTTGCTCTAGCCATTAGTGCTCAAACCGAACCCCAAACCTTTTCACAGGCTGTTCAGTTTTAGGAATGGCGAGATGCAATAGATGTTGAATTGCGTGCCTTGGAGGGCAATGGCACTTGGTCACTTGTTTCTCTTCCACCAGGAAAGCGACCCGTCGGCTGCAAATGGGTGTACAAAATTAAGTTCCAAGCGGATGGCACTGTGGAACGGTACAAAGCTCGTCTTGTCGCTAAAGGGTACACGCAACAAGAAGGTATAGATTTTCTAGATACTTTTTCCCCTGTAGCCAAGCTTGTTACTGTCAAGCTTTTGCTCTCTTTGGCTGCCATTTTTAGATGGACTCTCACTCAACTTGATGTTACAAACGCTTTCCTCCATGGTGACCTCACTGAGAAAGTGTACATGAGTATTCCGCCAGGTTACCATTGCCGAATGGGGGAGAATTTTCCTCCTAATGCTGTTTGTAGATTGCGTAAGTCAATTTATGGGCTGCGACAAGCTTCTCGTCAATGGTTTAGTAAGTTCTCAAATGCCTTGCTGGAAACAGGATTTATTCAGTCCGCTAATGATCATTCTCTGTTTATCAAGAGACAAGGTTCCATTTTTTTGGCTCCCTTAGTCTATGTTGATGACATAATAATCGCTAGCAACAATGATGCAACTGTGAGTGAGCTTAAACAAGCTCTTAGTAAGCGATTCAAAATGAGGGACTTGGGGCCTCTCAAGTATTTTCTGGGCCTGGAAGTTGCTAGAACGACTGCTGGAATTTCAGTTTGACAGCGGGAATACGCTTTGGAATTGCTTTCTGAAACAGGATACTTGGGCTGCAAACCTACATCTATTCCAATGGAACCAAATCTCAAACTCTCACAAGAAGATGGCGAGTTGGTAGATGAGCCTTCCACCTACAGGCGACTCATTGGTAAGCTCTTATACCTCACCATCACCCGACCTGATTTGAGTTATTCAGTCAATAGGTTAAGCCAATTCTTGGCTGCTCCTCGTGTTCCCCATATGCAAGCAGCACTCCGGATTCTACAATACATTAAAAGAACTCCAGGTCAAGGTTTATTTTTTCCTTCCAACTCCATTGTCCAGTTAAAAGCTTTTGCCGAATTTGATTGGGCAACTTGTCCCGACACACGGCGGTCAATTTCTGGTTTTTGTGTGTTTCTGGGTTCATCTCTTATATCTTGGAAATCGAAGAAACAACAGATTGTATCCAGGTCTTCGGCTGAAGCGGAATATGGATCAATGGCAAACACCACTTATGAAATTTTGTGGCTGCTTGCTCTGCTGAAAGACTTCCACATTTCTTACAATGGACCGGCCCTGCTGTTTTGTGATAATGAAGCCGCTCTTCACATTGCCGCCAATCCGGTTTATCATGAACGCACCAAGCACATAGAGATTGACTGCCACATCGTTCGTGAGAAGATACAAGCCGGACTTGTGAAGACTATGCATGTATCCACTGTGAATCAGTTGGCGGATATTTTCACCAAGGCTCTCCAGCCAACGCAGTTTCATACTTTACTAGGCAAGATGGGAATCCATGATTTGTATTCTCCATCTTGAGGGGGAGTTTTACAATATTTTCCAGCTCATTTCTATTTTCTTGTTTTCTATTCTGTTACAACAATAGGTTATTCTAGAATGAATTCGTTTTGCTTTTGCTGAGCTGTACCATTCAGTTACATCGTTTTGTGTAAGCAGAGTTTTCTAGGAGCTTTTCTCAGCTATATATGCTCTTGTATTTCCATAAGTTTTTCAGTGAATGAATGAGATGATTTCTCTCTTCTTCCTCAATATTATCTCGTAAAAAAAGCCGCTTACGATCGACAATGAATCTTCAAAACAGAATAAAGTTGACGCGGAAAGATAAATCTTCAAAGTCAAGCATTAGAAGGGTGAAAATGATTTGGACAGTGAAAGAAGTTTACGGAATTCAATCTTAAGATCGGAATTCTATAAATAGGGGAAGCACAAAGGCAAAGGGATCTTTTTTTTTTTTTTTCCGATTTTAACTCACTGAAACTCTATCAAATTTGAGAGAGAAAACAAGAGTTTTAGTGGGAAAAAGATCAAATTAGTTGATTCGAAGAGTTAGGATAGGATCTGACTTCAGCACCAAGCAAAAGTAAAAGAAGACAAGTATGGGGAAAGCTCGCTTTGCTTCATCTACGTACCAATCTCACATAATAAACAATCAAGGAAAATCAAATAGTTAAAGAAACAGAGAGAAAAAAACGCCATGATCTTTTAACTCAAGCAAATACAAGAGACTTTCAAACGGAATTTTCAGTCAAGAAAGAGAAGAACTTTCAGAAAAAAGAGAAACGCGATTGATCTGACCCAACCTATTTCTATCCTAGAAGGTATCCAAGGAAAAAATTGAACCCCTCCATTATTTGGTGGAGACTTGATCAATAAAAAGACCTTGAGGGAAGATTGGATTTTCAGTAAATTTTTATGCTAGGGGAAGATTTTTCATTCAACGATATTTTTCTGATAATCTGCATGTTTGAGTTAGACATTCTCTTAGACCCTCTTGATATGTCATGATTTGTTGTCGAGTTGTTTGATACAAATATGTTTTTTTCTTTGTTTTTCCCCTTGTTTTGGTTAGCTTCTAAAGCTTTCGTGGCTGATATGCGTTTGCTGCTTTCGGGGGCATTACCAGGTACGAGACAGTGTGTGATAGCTCTTTAGAAAGCTCTGTGAATTTGATGAAGATTAAATTTTGTAATTTTTGGAGACGTTTAAGATTAATATTTCACAAAATAGTTTGGCATGAAGCGTCAGAATTTCCTTTATCCAAGAAATGCTTCTATGGAAAATTATTTTCACATAAAAAATGGTCCTCATGTAGAATTTGGATGAAGTGTACTCTAGTGATTTCATGGATCAGGTAGTCAGAGATGTAGAAGAGTTACCCTAAATATTGATTTACGATTGGTCTATATCGACAAATTGGAAATTGAGATTATGAAAATATTTGTTAGAGAATTAAAACTATGTTTTGCCTTAAGGTCACATATGTTTAGGATAGAGCTACAAATTTAGAGCGAGATTTCGAGTAAGACTGGCTAGACTCGCTATCTTACTAGGTCTGGACCTAAATGGGAAAATGTTAGTCCAATCATTCCCTAAAACACAACAGACCAAGACCAGGCCAGCATTTTAATTATAAGAGAAATTTAAAAAAATATATTAATTATAACAAAAAGACTAATTTAGCCATTTTGAAAAGACTTTTAAGTCTAGAACCTTGACCAATTCATGTCGGGGATTTGGCACGGACCCGGCCAATATGAATAAGTTGGCATGTTTAGCCTACCCCAAACTCATAGCTGTACCATAGGAGCAAATCCTACAATGTGATCAAGCTATTCCACAACATAGGTGGGCTTGGCCATGAGCATTATTATGATTATTTAAGATTCTTGTCATACGATGATTTATTTATTTGTAGGTATTTCAAATACTTGGTTTTATTGAAATTATCTTTTACAATTTGTATTTAAAAAAAAAATTGTTGATTCTACAATATTTATTAAACGTTGCTATTTTAACTTCCACTTCCAAACTATGTCATGTTGCGTGATTTGTACTTTAACAAAAATCTGAAAAGCCTACTAATAACCCAATCAATTTGATAAAAATCACAAAATTCCAATCATCCGCCGACCGATTTCATAGAACTCTCAATAGCAAAATCTGCAATCTAATTAATTCAAAGAAATTCCCTTAGACGAAAATCCTACAACTTTCTTTAAAATCATTGAAATTTTGCCTTGATCAATACTTCCTGGAGAAAAGGAGGACAGCGATGAGAGAAGCAAAGGACGACAACATCGAGAGTGTTGAGAGTGACATTCTTGGATGTCAGAGGTCTTGAAGAGCTGCCAGGGAGCTTGGGAGATTGATTTTCACTGTTTTAGGTTTAAAAGGCTAAACTCTCGATGATTATGCAAAATTCGAACCATTTTTTTTTTAATGTAGCATCAACTGCTTTTAGATTTTCTTCCTTGAATTATGGAAATTAAACAATGATTTTAGAGGAAACGCCATATAGTGTTCACGTAAAAAGGTCAATTTCGTTCTAATCCATGAAGGAGACTCCTATTATTTATTTTATTTTATTTTTGAATCCTGTAAGTAATTATGCCCGGTTTAATTTATTGATTTTAATTTTTAATTTGAAGATGTGATTTTTTATAATAATTTTTTATTATAGTAAAAAAATTAAATATAATTATTTATAAAATTTTTTATTATAATAAAATTTAAATTAATAAAATAAATGAGATTTAAAAAGTTAAATCTGACAATGAGATTTCTGACAAATTTACTATAGCTCACGTGTCTAATCCTCATTTAATTTTACGTTTGGTGCGTCGTCTTAAATTTTTGTCTGCTCTTTTACCATGTACGGCTTCTATTTCTACCGCTTGGGTTGCGTTCATTTCAAGTCTCTTGCAAATACCCCGTTTTTCATTTTGTTCGTTTTCTTTTCTTTGTAATAAGAGAGGATAAAAGAGTATTCTCTTCAACATATCGGATCAGTTTATTTGTCTTATAATTTGTTGTTGTAGAATTTCATGCAAAAATATTATTTTCTAGGATTTCCAAAAACTAGCTATTGAGAATTGTATTATCTAATTTTCTTTTCAAGCCAAGTATTTAATGATTTCATTAAGCCCAATAAATTAATTATATACCTTTGCAATCTTTGAGTTTGTTTTTCCCTTTTTCTTTTGGGTAAAAACAATATTGAGTTTGATCCTAGCTATTATACATACAAGATATGTCTCACCCAAGATTGCAATTTCTATAGATAAACGGTACTTTTACAGCTAAATAAGTTGCATTAAAGAAGAGAAATGACCCAAAAAAAAAAAGGATAATTTATAAATCTCATCCATGGATAAACAAGTTAAAAGATAAGTAACTAGAATGATATTTTGATCAACGACTCGGAAATCACTAATGATCAAATGATTAACACACGTTCTTTCTAGATAAAGTACACTTTTTAACTATTACACATATATATTAGGCGAGCTAGCAGACACACACACACACACGCACACACACGCACATATATATATATATATATATATATATATATATGTGGTCCCAACTAACGTAGAACGATGTACAAGAGCTAGGTAGCCGCTAGCTACCATGCATAGACCTTGTAATTCGAAAAGTAGGCCAACTTCGACGTGAACCGCTTTGGCTGGCTGTTTATTGAAACAAAACATTTTTATCAACGAAAGGACTGAACTAGCTCAAGAAGCCAGCTCAATCTTAATGCCACCAATGGTGACCGGATAATTATTCTTCGGCACCAAAGCCACAATGATGTTTTCATCATCGTCGGCTCCGACGTCGTCCAACAAGTCCGATATCCCGAGTTTCAGCGAAACCTTGCCGCGCTCAGCACCAGGCTTAAGCTTGTGAGGAACGTTACCGAAGCTTCCCGCAAACTCGGACTTGTCCGGCCCAGGGACATCCTCGTCGTTGATGTACACGTCAAACTTCACGGCCAATTCTTTGTCGAATTCAATGCCTTCAATTATCAACACCTCCTCTTCCTCCTCCTTCTCCTCCTTGCTCCTCCCCTTTATCGCCCTTGGCACCACCGTCGTCACTATATTGTCCGTCAACGTTATCGGAAAATCGGAAAGCGCCACTCGCTTGGCGTCGGCGGCACGCGCCACACCAAGATTCTTGAGCAATTTCACGAGCTTCGACTTACGAGGCTTTTGCTTTTTGTACAGCCAGGGAAGCTCGACGTCATCGTAGATGTACCCGAGCTTCTTGGTGTCGAGGCAGTCTCTGACCTTGACACGGACAAGCCTCGCGTTCTCGTCGTAAAACAAGAACTCGGCGTTCAAATAGTCCGGGTCGCTGATGTCTTTCCTCTTCCGGCCACCTATCGTCTTCCATAGACTCCACATCCTGTCGACATTGGCGTGGTGGCTATAAAACATCGGGTCTCGCCCCGCCGAGTAGAAGTTCCCCATGTCTTCGCCATTCTTCTCCCTGTCCTTCTCGCTCCCGCCCCAGATATGGATAGCGGTGTGAGGAGTTCTCTCGACGGTACCCGCCCCTGGTTCCTTATCCGTGCCTTGGCGGTACGGTTCGCCGAAGAAGAGCGACTGTAGTTTGGCTCCGGAAACCATACTCTGGTACATGATGCTGAGATTCTCCTGTACCTGTTCGTTATAAGTCTTGGGGGTGGTATCTTTACTCAGACCAAAGTTAAGGTCGACGAGACTGGGTGGCTGGTGCTTGATGCTTCGTTTTTCGTCGTAGAGCGCAGATGATTTGTTGGTGAAAAAGGCCGGCATTTGCATGCCGTTGGGATGGTCCCAGTTCCAAAACGGCAAGGCGAAGGTCGGGTCGTCGATAAGCTTCCCCAAGATCTTCTCGTAGAAATAGAGGTACCACCGGTGGAAGGGAAAGAAATGCCAACCGTTGTGGACTTGAAGAACGATTTCGGGATAGTTGACTTGATCGTACGCGCCGTTGCAGTAGGCACAGTGCACGTTGGCTTGTTGCATGAAATTTCGCGGGTCGCTGTCGGGAAGTTCCCGCATGCGCTTCGTTGCTTCGTTGTACTTGGCAATGTACTCGCTGTCGACAAGGTGCGCTGCGGGCCTAACGCGCAGCGGGGTTCTCGGCGGCTTGTAATCAATGATTTCGTCGGAATACGGGGGACAGCATTCGGTCACGACGCCGGCAGGGAGGCCGCTCGGAGTTCTGCATTTTGAGAGGTCCGGCGGAAGCAACGGATCGGCGATGGCGAATCGGTCGGATCCTAGCCCGGCTGCACCGTATAGCCCTCCGAGACCGAGCAGCATATTTCTCCGGTCGAGTTTTCCCACACCGGAGTTAGAAGAGTTGGCGGTAGGGTTTTCGTTATCACCATTCTCCGTTGCCATGCATGAGATTGGTGATCTACGTAAAAGGGCTTTGCTTTTAGTCTTTGCATGGCTGGGAGATTGGGATTTGTTTTGAAATGAAGGATACAAGGAAGGTTTATAAATGGTGGTGGGAGTGGTGGTCGCTAGAGCTTGTGTAAGGGAGAAAGAAGCCATATTTGCTAGCTTTGAGATAGGGTTTTGGTTACTACGTTATTCAGAGAAGCGATCTCTTTATAGGGAAAATTCAGAGTATATGTAAGGATATTAATTATTTTTCGTTTCGAAATGCAAAATCAGCTCTCTTCGAAGCTCGTGTCTGGACGTTTTTTTTTTTTTCTTCCCTTTGGGAAGAAAATCTCATAATTAATAGCCTAAATGATACGGCATCTTTCACGTGTTTTTATTTCTTATTTTGGTTGGTGCATGACATCCTTCACGTATTAGTTAGCATTTATTATATAAGAAAGAACAATGCTGAACAATATTTAAAAGTAAATTCAAAATTTTTTCAAGTTGCTATTGAGATCAATAACAAGAATGATTAGTTTGCATTCCTATAAAAGAAAAAAAAAAAGAAAAAAAAAATGATTGATAGCATTAGGACTCAGTCACTTATAATCAATTTTTTTGTATCTTAAATGGTATACAAAGAACCCTAGCATGTCAAATCATTTAAGGAACAAGAATGAATTTGAAGAAAATTTTAATATTTTAAATGATGTGATATAATATAATTGGCTAAACATCATTGGGACAGATGATTTAAGTTCCTTGCAGGTATGCACATATATTATTTTAGAATTTCTGATTACTAAATAGCCGCACTAATTGTCAATTATTTGTTATAAATGGAGGACATTCCCGTGAATATATATTGTGGGTCGATCTAACGAAGAGGGCTTGTTTGTTTGTTTTTGTTTTTTTTCAAATTTTTAAGTTTTTTTCTTTTTTCCTCTCTTTGAGGGCAACTTATTAACTTAGTAAGACTCTTAAAATTGGATGGGCCAGAGTATTAATTTATCCTCCGTAAAAAAGTGGATGAAGTTCATAGTAAACCTAAACCACAAGGTACATTTATGTAAATAAATCTTTTAACTTTTTTCTAATTATGTCTAGCATGCCCATTGAAATTGTTAATTTTGACCATTTTTCTTTTTGGGTGATCTAATGCACTAGCTATATATATTAATCCAATATCAACACATATGTGGTATTGTTTCCAAAAGAAAATTTAAATTTATTATTTTAAATAAAGTTATTTTATTTTCAAATTTATATAATTTAAAAATTAATGCAATCCCTTTTTTCTTTTTTTAAAGATAAAAATCCGTTCTGATACTACAAACATATAAATTGCAGAGACGGTATTTCAATCTTTAGGGATAATCTTATCAAATTCTGTGCACCCAATGTAGCCTTATTGGTTTGGGTATTTATGCACTAATGTTCGCATAAATGACACGGAATTCTTCACACCAAACATTTATTTTAGAATAAACTGAAATGCTATATGCATTTATCCATTTTAGAGTAAACGGAAAGCCTATACGCATTTTAGAATAAACTGAATTTGTAGTCCTACACGGAGGAGATAACTTCTCGATCCATAGCTCTACTATTCAGATTCTTTCAACATTTCTTTCCATTCAATAGATTTTCTTCTATTGATCTAGTAGAAAATAAAAAATAATAATAATAAAAAAACAAAAGAAAAACAAATGCTTCTCAAGATTTTCTTAGTGTTCTCAGCGAATTTTTTGATGGCCGAACAAATATATGTTAATGCAGCCACATGATGGAAAAGACGACTTATAAAATTTAACGCTCTGAAGGTATTGGCCATGGTGGATCAGAAATCGGGGAATATACAAATGTATATAGCCTTGTCATATGATCGTGAGCGAAAAGATGATCTTCACGTGCAAAAACTGGTAGAATTAATTAATTAGCCGCTTAAAAATTCGCACCACTCTATCTTCTGCCGACAGTTCCAGTGCTTCTTATGAGATTTTCTCGTTTTGGAGACAATTCTGAAGGCGCTTATAGCTACAGGGTTGGGATAGAACCATACGCCATACAGGTCAATTAAAGACAATAAATGTAACATATATGTATTAATTTGAAAAATTATTAAAGTTTACCTAATTATTAGGATGTCTAATATTATAGGTATAGTACGGGAGTATAAAGATTACAGTTTTTACGATAATGAAATTCTTGCTCAGTCTCTAAGAGAGCCAGATTAATTAAAATTGGTTCTTGGTTAGGTTAAGGGTAATATACTAAGAAATTTTTCTAGTATTAACCCTAATTAAAAGTTATATTGTGAAATTAGTGTCGCTCCATGTGTTTATTATTGTCTCTTTCTTTTTTATTTTATTTAAGTTTGTATCTATTCTGATAAAAGGACGAGAGATTAATGATTATTACGGTAGGATTAGTTTTGCACTTTTTCCTAATAATGGTGCAGCACATGGTGCTCCAATAGGCTTGTATTTTTCGTGAACTTAACCAGGCCGCTAAAGACAAAAATGCTTCTCACGCTATTAGTCTTAATGCTCCTGTAGGTGGATTTTGGCAACTAACTAATCTTCCTTGTCTGAAGTGGATGGGGATATGTCAAGTTTTCCTACCATATAAATAGGTAGATTTCTCTGATCTGGCTTTTTTGTAGTGCTCAACTACTTCTCAGATTATTATTATCATTATTTTTTATTTGGTGGTGTGTTTTTAGAGCTACTACGATTTTCTTGGTTCAAAGGGGAAGATTTGGCTCAAAGTCATACATTGTTTTTCCTTGTAATTTGGACTTAATTTTCCCACTGGTTTTTCTTTTCTAATAATACCTCCTAAAATTATATCCATTATGGTTATTCAATCCCTTCATTTTAACTCTATTTTCTTTTGTTTTTTCTCTTCCTAGGGTTTTGTTTTAATTTTTCGTTTCTATTAATGACTTTCTCGGTAGGCCTCTCTATTAGTAGTGTCAGTTTCTAATCACTAGATTTGATTAAAATCATATTAGATTAAAAAAAATATGTAGATTAGACAATTTTTAATACAAATATAACGGTTGAAAAGTTGATAACTATCAGTAATTCATTCTTTTTTTTTTATCCTACTAGAGAAACTCCCTTTCTATTAGGCTTAATTTGTGAAAAGTTATTATCTCTAATCACAAAAGGGAAGAAAAAATTATGTTCTTCATGATCAAAGTGAGAAGGGTTTGAACTTGCGTAAATAAAGTCAGACAGAATAGCGATTTTTTCCTCATTTTTTTTTCATTTTGTACCTGTTTTACTGGTAGAGCGATTTAACGAGGCCTCTATGATCTTAATCTTTTTTATTAAGAGAATATATCCTTTTTTTATTTCGGTTGTCAAGTTTTTTCTTTCGCCTTTTGTGAATGGTCATTTCATGTGTACTTTTATTTTCTTTTTATTTTAGTTTTTGTGGTTGGATTCTAAATTTTGTATTTTTATTTATAAGTTTGAGCGGAGAATTTGATATATAAATTAAATTGTTTATTAGTACTAATAACCTAATTAAGTTGTGTTTTACTTCTCTAATATGAGTTACTCTTTGTTGTGTTTTGCTTCTCTAATATGAGTTACTCTTTCTTCACCAGCTCGCGAATTCAAAGATGAAAACGAGAACATATAATCGTAACAAGAAGATTGAATGTAAAGTTGGATCGTGACCATTCTATTTATAACACAATAATTACACTAATTACACTAACTTATAAAACAAGACCTTTCTGTTTGAAGCTAATCAATTCTGCACGCTGGAATAGGAAAACAAATTATTGACAGAACTTCTAAAAAAATTCTAAAAACAGAAAGCTTTTATTACACAGATCCTTTTTCAACTGTTAAGTCAGGCAACGCCCTATACCTAATGTCTCATGCAAAAAAATGTTCAGCTACGCAGGGCAAGTTGGCCTCCGTTCACGACTACTGCAGTGGGATGGACCCCACCTAATGGGAAGCACTCGAGAAATTAGGCTCGCTATGATCCATCTAAAAAAATGCCCTCTACTAACTAGTTATCGGTATACAAATTTTTTGATGTGAACTTCCGAAGATAATTTAAGGCATGGATGACCTTTCTTTGTTTTTGAAAAGTGATAGTCGGCCGGGTTACTTTCACTGTGCCCCCCTACCTAGTGGGTTGCACCCTCATAGATATCCGTGCCAAATCTTCTTTGTATATTTAAAATTTAAATCACGTGTCTAATTTTAATATTTAAAATGATTTTTAATTGATGAAAAAAAAGATAAATTTGTATGAATATGGGCTTTTACTTTTCACTTGTGATCAATATCATTTTTCATGAAACGACTATATTAATTAAAAGAGTCTTAATTAAGAATAATATAAATTTAAATTCACATACTTTAAAAATAAATTTAATCATTTTCTCTCCAAAAAAATCAATCAAGTAATTTTGCAATTCTTACCTAACTTTTTTTTTTCATATTTTAATGTTTGCTTCTATTCAATGATGTGTTATAATTTCATTGGATGTGTTTTAATTAAGATATGACAAAAAAATGTTCTCTACTAACTAGTTATCGGTATACAAATTTTTTGATGTGAACTTCCGATGATAATTCAATGCATGGATGACATTTCTTTGTCTTTGAAAGGTGATACTCAGCCGGGTTACTTTTACTGTGGCCCCTACCCAGTGGGTTGCACCCTCGTAGATATCCGTGCCAATTCTTCCTCGTATATTTAAGATTTAGATCACGTGTCTAATTTTAATTTTTAAAATGACTTTTGATCGATGAGAAAAAGATAAATTTGCATGAATATTGATTTTTACTCCTCACTTATGATTAATATTATTTTTCGTGAAACGATTATGTTAATTAAAAAATTATTAATTAAGAATAATATAAATTTAAATTTATACACTTTAAAAATAAATTTAACCGTTTTCTCTCTAAAAAAATCAATCAAGTAATTTTGCAATTCTTACCTAACTTTTTTTTCATATTTTAATGTTTGCTTCTATTCAATGATGTGTTATAATTTCATTGGATGTGTTTTAATTAAGATATGACAAAAAAATGTTCTCTACTAACTAGTTATCGGTATACAAATTTTTTGATGTGAACTTCCGATGATAATTCAATGCATGGATGACATTTCTTTGTCTTTGAAAGGTGATACTCAGCCGGGTTACTTTTACTGTGGCCCCTACCCAGTGGGTTGCACCCTCGTAGATATCCGTGCCAATTCTTCCTCGTATATTTAAAATTTAGATCACGTGTCTAATTTTAATTTTTAAAATGACTTTTGATCGATGAGAAAAAGATAAATTTGCATGAATATTGGCTTTTACTCTTCACTTATGATTAATATTATTTTTCGTGAAACGATTATGTTAGTTAAAAAAGTATTAATTAAGAATAATATAAATTTAGATTTATACACTTTAAAAATAAATTTAACCGTTTTCTCTCTAAAAAAATTAATCAAGTAATTTTGCAATTCTTACCTAACTTTTTTTCATATTTTAATATTTATTTCTATTTAATGACGTGTTATAATTTGATTAGATATGTTTTAATTAAGATACGACAAATAATTTGAGTTCTTATATTTAAACAATCGTTCTCGTTTCTTTTTTATTCTTTTTTCTTTAAAAAAAAAAAAGCATATTAATTCTATTTTAAAGGTTTCAATACATAGTCTTATTTTTTTATTAATAGCCTGGGATCGTATTCACGTCCACTCTCAAATTCAAGTTCCATTTACTAGCAAAAAAAAAAAACAAAAAATTCAAGTCCCATTTGCATCTTACCTACCCCATCTAGTCATTGCTTGATTACTTGTCTTGTAGATAAAACAAAAAATGAAAAACGCATGCTCTTTAGGGATAGTTGTAGAAATAATGTAAAGGCATATGCAGCCTCGTAATATTATTGCTTTAGTAGTCAGTTCTCTATCTATTTCCTTTGATTCACACAAACAACCGTACCTTTATTATTGGTCAATTTACTATCCACCCAACCAGAAGTCGGTCGGTATTTAATTATGCAAAACAAAAATGTAGGTCCAAATAATTATTATTATGGTCCGCTATCGCTATGTGAGTTCACAGTCTTACTACTTTTGCAGTACTTATGATGAAAATTATAAACAAATAATTGGGCTCCCTCGGTAAATAAAAGAGATGTTAATTAATAAAAAAAGACACAGTAAAAGATATATCATGTCATGTCATGTGCATCAAATAGTTACTCTATTATCTACTATCGTTATTTTAATTATATGATATAAGTCAGATATTTATAATAAATTAGATAATTAATAAAAAAAATTTATAATAATTAATGAGATTAAATCCATAACTTATTATTAAAATATAGCCTTATTCCCTAAAAAAATGGCTCTATTAGAAAGTAACAATTAATTTAACCTGCCCATTAAAATTAAACCCATATATATATATATATATACATATATGTATGCATGTATGTATATCATTAAAGAATTTTTCAAAATAACTGAATATTTATGAAAGAAATCAAATAATAGCCAAGCTTATTAATGTTGATTGTTGAGTTAAAAAATGACCCTTTTGATAAATCTCAAATTTACTTCCTAAAATTAGATAGTAAATCATAAACGAATTAATATATCTTACCATCTTTGGTTAGTAAATCCAATCATTATTACCAAAAACAATAAATCCGGTCAAAAGCGGTAGGTAGATATCATGGAGTATCTTTTTTGGCGAATTTAATAGACAAAGCCAACTAGCAAAAGGTAGGTAGAAGTAATAAATAACTATACTTCATTGAGTTTAAAGATTTTTAGTGTCCCTGTTTATTTTCTATATTTATTTTTTATTTTGAATTATAATTTATTATTTGTTATAGTGTTTTTTTTATAAAAAAATATACGTAAAATGAGAATGATTTTAAATCATAATTCTAAATACACGAATCAAACTTCTTCAGTTGAAAAGTTAAATAATTACTAATTTTAGAGGCACAGCTCTAACTTTAATGTATTGTATTAATTTTGAGTTTTTCTCATTCTTTAATTGGTAGATGTTTTAAAGATTGCCTTTAATAATAAAAGATTGAGTTTAATCTCTCATTTTTACAAAGCATAGTCTGGAAAATCACGGTTCAAGAATGCAGTAGCTCCAAATTATTAGACAAAATAGAACAAAACCAAAACCACTTAAATGAAACAATTCCAGTACCAATTAAAGTGTCAACCTTTTCTCCACCACTATCAAAAAGCCCATTAATTGAGCCTCCAAAGTTTCAAGGAATTTGAAGAGGAACTGAAAAACAACTTTTAACTTAGCCTCATCATCTTTATTTTCGTTTCGTTTTAGATATTTTGTAATAAAATTATAGTGGGTGCTAGCTTGTAATTAAAATGTGTAAAAGTGAGGAAAATCAGTGTAACAAAAAAAAAATTTTGAATTGTGAAAAGAATAAGCCCTTTATATTTCCATCTCTTTATTTATTCAAAAAAGATACATAAATATATAGTGTAGTTTTAAACTCTTATATTTATCTATCAATAGGTATCATTATTTTAGTCTCGATGATTATAATGATTTAGATGTTGTCTAAAAAAATTTAACAATTAATGAGATTAGATTCTTATGTTATTAAATTTTTATATTTAATAAGTAATCACGATGTGAACATAACTATTAAAAACTTATCCATATATATTATATATAAATTTACAATAAACACCGCTAAATGACCCTAAGCCTGAACCCTAATAAAACAGTAGCTAAAAAATCCTAACTAATCCGGCCTGGTTTTATTTGCGAGTTAAATATCTAGGCCCCGCCTGACTTAACCTTTATATGGGCCGGGCCGGGCTGAACACAGGACCAAAGAAATGGGCTTCAAACTGCTTTGTTCGGCCCAACCCAAATTAATTAGCAACACCATTTTGTCAATGCTAACAAATATTAAATATTGTCAAAATGAAATATCAGTGCACCATTAGAAAAAGTGTATATTATAACCCCTTAAGTTTGAGAAAACCACGAACAATGGTACCATGCAACTAACAACATTCGATTGAAATGTACTCCACTGACATAAAAAAATCAGCAAATTATCTTTTGGTCTTTTAAAATTATTAAGAGACGTCCGATCTCATCGATACTTTGACGTTAGAAGCTCATTAGTGATATGGTTTTATAATTTATAATGTAAATATGATTATTGTTTTGTTACAAATTTATTCATTCGCAACAAAGGATTAGGAAAAAAAAATTCAAACCATAATCGGTGCCTTTGCATTGAATTTAAGGATTCTATTTTTGAATACTGCCACATATTAATAAATTTTTATTTTGGTGATTACTACAAGATGTAGAGTGTGGATCCATATATTTGGAAGTTTTAATTTTAGTTGACGTGCAGCATAAAAATAATGGGGACATATGAGCCGAATCATATTCATTAGTTTTAATATCAATCATCACTAATGAGTCAACGACCAATATCCGAAGGTGTAATTCTAACGCAATATATGTATATATAAATATATATATATATATATATATATATGCGTGTGTGTGTCTGTATGTATTCGAATTAAGTTTAGGTGGGGCTTATGGTGCCCTTACTGAAAATAAATTCTTAGTTTAAAACTAGTGTGCCCCACCGTAAATATTTTACTTAAAGTACTGAAAGTTAAAACCCAAGTAAATCAAGGTCCAACTTCTTTGTTTCTTCAATCTGATTCTTTATTTATAGGCCGCTGTAGAACATATGAAATCCACCAAATATATGATAAAAAACAATGACATACTCCGACCAACAAAAACAAAGATTTCTCCTATAAATATACCTCGTGTATATTTCCCTATCTACCTCTCTTAGCAGGTTAACCAAAAGTCTCACCGGAAAAATGGCAAGATTAGCATAGATGACCGGGGATTGCTTGAGTTATTTGATTTTCTAATAGTTACTCTAATTACTTCTGAGATCTGCCGAGCTCTAATCTGATGGAGAGGCGAAGCCAAATAGCTCAATATATATAATATAAGAAGGAACTCACCAAAATCAACTCCACTAAAATTACTAATTTATGCACGGTGAGAACTAAGTAGCCTAACAATAGTATTAACAGAATTAGCACATGATGAGCAAAGCCAATATGTGGAAATCTGTTTGATACATCATCCTCACAATCTAAGCACGTAGGGATTAGGAATGATACCTCAATGATCTAACAAACCTGCCGAGAGCAGGACATGCCATGAATTAAAAGCTTTCCGAAAGAAAATCTCCACTGGATCTCGATTGCCGACGGCGGACGGACGGAGATCGGAATGTCAAATAAGCTTGTCTTCTAAATTATGTAGCTTGGTCGGATAAGACGATCTGATCTGCAATATCCGTGGAAAGGAAAACTTGGCTTATGACAACAACATTCCATCTGGCTCGGAGGGAAGAATAATATCACTGAATTTCATATGTCAACGTTTGTTCGGCATATTAAGAAGAAACAGGACGGACAAAACTAGCTGCGAATGACGAATGAGATCACAAGACATTGTTATATCACAAGAAATTCAGGATATACCCGATTTGGTAGCGTGTGTGTACTGCGGGTGTACTAGCTAGTTTGAAGGTAGTACTGTACTACTTGATAGTGTAGTAAACGACTAACGGCATAGAGAATCAGGGTGCGTATGGTGAATGAATTCAGAATCATGATTCATGATTATTTTTAGTTTATGTGTGTTTTTTTTTGAGAAAATACTGTAACAAGCCACGAACTATTATCTGAACTATGGCACGGATCCTTACTCCAAACGCACTCTCAATGTCTCATTTACTTTGCTCTTTTTTTATCCTAAAATGAGAGTGAAATTAGTGAGCTCAACTCAAATTTAAAATTAAAAAATGAGAAATTGTCTTAATATTAATATGAAATTATTATGTTACCCCATTAATGTACTTATAAATATAAAATTTAAAATAAAACTAAAAAAATAATAATTACAACTTACATTTAGTATTTTATTTGCCTAATATTGTAATATTAACTTAATTAATGTTAACTTTAATACAATAAATATGCACTTTCCTTTGTTTATTAAAAAATTAATAATCTACTTTAATTCTTGAAAGTTTATTTTTCATTTATTTTATTTTTTTTTACATAATTATGCAAATCAAAATAGATTAAAATAAATTAAAAAAAGAAAGTGATTAATTTTAATATAATAGGTACACAATTTATTTATTATATTAGTACTTTTACATTAACTCATTCTTATTATTGGTGTAAGTAAATATATAAATAAAATTTAGAGTGATTTAATTCCAAATCTTTTCACAAAATAAACAACTTATTCTAACTCTGAATCAATGCTCATTCTGATTATACATCGGTAAAGATACCATAAAAGTATACGTGGATGGGTAATACGGACATTTGGTAGAATAGATATCTATTATTAAGCATCAGGGATTAAAATTCAAAGCAACTCAATATATTTAAAAAAAAAAAAAAAAACTCAATATGTTTTTGTTATTTTATAAGTGCAAATTGTTGCTTTGGTCTTATTGAATAGCTATATGGGTAAGTGGCAATGTTAGAGCCCGTTTAGTTTACTGATTTGAGTTGAGATGTGACTTTATGTGAGAAACTTGAATTCTAAATTCGAATCGGTGAAATAAACGGGGCCTTAGTCTTTTAATTTGAAGTTTAGTGACATTTTGATCCTGGCATTTTTAATTTTAGCATAATAGTTTTAAACTCACATTCTTTAATAGTTTTAGTCCATAAAGATAATCATATGTCTGTCGTGTGATAACTTAAAATCTTATAAAAAGAGTGAAAATTGTATCTTGTTACTACTAAAGCATGTTGAAAACTATTAACATTTTGTACTTACAATAATTATTCAGGTAAAATTTTCAGTTATTATGCGATAGGGAATGTAATTATCTACGTACATTAAATTTCAGTAATGGTTTGGCAATTTTAATGTCCGAGATCAAAATTGTCAAAATTGAAAGTTTAAGAGTTAATATGTTCCAAATTTAAAAATTCAGAGAGACTAATTATCACTATACACAAAGTTTTAAGAACTTCACAAAGCCGATAACCATATATAATATTGATAGTAGTGGTATTGTATCTACATTATAAATTGAGTTTATTTGGTTTGTACTTTAATTAATTTGCAAATTATCTACATAATGAAAATTATATTTGTTTGATTTTCAAATTCTCTGCTCATACTTCTGCATTCTTGCACGTAATGTGTTGTATTATGCATTAAACTTTATCCATTAAGCTCATCTTTATAAATAGCGGTAGATGGTTTATCTTATTAATTTAATCTTATTTACGAGAAAAGTACTGGTAGATGGTGCATGCTGGTAGATGATTCATAATCTTTTAGTTAAATAATTACACTAATAAATTTTTTTTTATTAAGAGTAAAAAGTAAAAATCTAGAATTACACACTTTTAAAAATAAATTCTGGAATATTCTCATATATATATATATATAGGCAAAGTCTTTAATCCGGCGGTTACTATTTACCGGACTGAAACGGCAGATGTATAATTTTATCATTTTCGTGTATATTTATATATAAAGTGTGTATATTTACATTTAAAGATGTATATGTTAAGTTATAAAAAATGACAATGTATATTAATCATTGAAATATGTATTTTTTTATAGCAATTAAGTAAATACATAGCATAAAAATATGTATATTGACTGATTTATTGTATTTCATGTTAATGAATGTAAGTGACAATGTATATAGTGAAATATGCTTGCTTTTAGTATCTTGTGTTCTTGATAATATTAAAATGACACCTCAACATTTTTAAAAATATATTCTTGGTACTCTGAAGTTGATTTTTAAGATGTAAAATGACCTTAGTACTCTTTTACTTAATCAAAATCTAATAAATCTAGAAAAAAAAATCATGAACTTTTTATTTTATTATTTTCTTTTAAATATTTTAATGTCTTAAAAATTTTTATTTTTTTAAGAAACTAGTAAAAGTAGGCACGTGCAATTGCATGAATTTGATGTTATTATATGTATTGTCTATTAGAAAAATAATTTTATGATGTAAACAAATAAGTTCTAACTAATCGCCATACTCTATTATTTTTCTTAACATTTAAACCGCACAACTTATTTTGATGGTGTGAGTTTTGTAGATTCGGAAGCCACGTTCGAACGTAATTCAAATATTATTTAATTTGACCACTTTTTTTTTAAGCTCTAAATAAAGAAAACACAAGAGATAACAAATAAGTAAAAAATATAAAAAGTGAAGAACATAGAAGGAAACACAAATTAAACCATTTTTTTCTTAAGACTTAAGTAAGATAAAACAATAGATTACAAGTAGATTAAAAATACAAAAATTGATAAGGGCATAAATAGAAACACAAAACTAGGTACATAACACGTAAATAAAAAGTACAAAAGGTAAATAACATAAATGGAAACACAAATTAAACCGGTTTTTTTTTTCTTAAGCCCTAAGTTAGAAGAAATGACAATGTATATTAATCTTCAAAACATGTTTTTTTATAGCAATTAGTGAACACATAACATGAAAATATGTATATTAACTAATTTGTTGTATTTTATGTTAAATATACACAATTTTATATATAAATATACATAATTTACGTATAAATATATACAAAAATATACGATTATACATGTGTCTGATTGGTCAGACACTTTTCAAGTGTCTGACCAGAGACAATTCCTATATATATATTCCCCTGACATAGCCCAACTAGGTATCGTATTGATTCAGCTTCCCAAGGTTTCTTTTTCTTAAAAAAAATATAAGGATTATTTTTATAAATGCTCTTTGAAATATGTATCTTATTTTAAAGTGTCTCTTAATTTTTTAAAACATGTCAAAACACTCCCTGATATATAGAAAATCATTCAAAATACTCATTCCATCCATCTATGTGTATCATTTGAATAGAAAATACATACGTAACAGTTGAAATGAGTATTTAAAAGTTAATTAAAGGTATTT
The DNA here is from genome assembly GCA_012066045.3 of Morus alba. Classification (NCBI taxonomy): domain Eukaryota; kingdom Viridiplantae; phylum Streptophyta; class Magnoliopsida; order Rosales; family Moraceae; genus Morus; species Morus alba. Next base: position 4,873,318 of record CP050227.2, read on the forward strand.
AACTAATAAAAACTAATAATATTAAATATTAAATAAAATAAAATGACTGAGTATTAAAAAATACTAAAGAATCACAAAATAATAATACTGAAGACTTAATTTACATAATAAAGTAGTAGCTTCGGCTTTCCACAAAATAATAATAATATAAACCAATAGATGAGTTCAAACGCGTGTATAACATATTTGATAGATGAGTTCATGTTACGGCAACATCATTCATTTAACGGATTAACTGGAAAATAAATAAATAAATGAGATTTTTAATAGTCCAATTTAAAAATGCTTTGAATTAGTGGGAAATGGAATAAATATGGCAAATGTATGCAATCATGATTATTGGACAATCTACAAAGACATCTCAACCGTTCGCTTTCAACGTACGTGAGCACTAAGTATGCAATTATCGCTTGATGTTTATCTAACACAATCATTAATGTTTAGCAACAAACAATGGGCTCCAACTGTCAAGCACCCATTACGACTTTTTTATTTGTCGTTTAGCCATTAGCTAGCTTGTTTCGCATATTCACTTGGATTTAGGGGGGGGTGGGGTTTGGAGAAAGAATCCCATGTTTGTCGCTGGCTTTTTTAATTGAATATGCCATATTCACTAGTTAAATATTTATATAGTTTCATTTTCAAAAGAATTAAAGGGAATTTAAAAAAGATTTACTTTTAGAAGTCTCCAAGTTTTCTTTTTCTTAAAAAAAATATAAGAATTATTTTTATAAATGCTCTTTGAAATATGTATCTTATTTTAAAGTGTTTCCTGATTTTTAAAACATGTCAAAACACTTCTTGATATATAGAAAATTATTTAAAATACTTCTTCTATCCATCTGTGTATCATTTGAATAGAAAATACATACATAACAAAAACATGTTAAAACAGTCCTTGATATATAAAAAATCATTTAAAATACTTCTTCTATCTATCTGTGTATCATTTGAATAGAAAATACATACATAACAGTTGAAATAAGTATTTAAAAGTTACTTAGAGATATTTAACTAATAAAACTAATAATATTAAATATTAAAAAAAATTAAATGACTAAGTATTAAAAAATAATAAAGAATAGCAAAATAATAATACTGAAGAAAACAAACTTAATTTAAATAATAAAGTAGTAGCTTTGGCTTTTCACAAAATAATAATAATTTAAACCACTAGACCTAGTAGGCCCAATAATTACATTCGAATAGGTTGGGGTGTTTAACAGAGTTTTTATTTTTATTTTTGTCAATTAAAGATAAATAAATGTTATAACTTTTCAATAAATATTTAGAATAATATTTTTAAATAACTTAAATGAGTCACAGTGATTTTAAGAGGTTGTTTAGTTGAGAGATTCATATCCTAATTTAAATAATAGTTCATAATTTATTATAGTATTTTTTTAAAAAAAATACACATAAAATTAAAAATAATTCTAATTTCATAAATCAAATGTCATCTAAGTCTTGTAATAAGCGATTAGTTCATAATTATGTGTTATTCAAACTCTAGCACAAGTTTAAAAGACTAATTATAATAACCAAAAGGTTAACTATGAAATTCTTTTTCACACAAAAACAAAAATTATGAGGCCATCTGAGTTGGCGCCAGATGTGTGGGTTCGTCAGGGTTGGGCGGCGTAGGTAGGTTGGGTGCAAAGGCGGCGCTTGCATTCGACGCAGGTAGGTTGGGTGGGCCGCCATCAATTTTGGGCTTTCTGGTGGGAACTAGATCGGAAGATCCGAGCTTGTCGCTCATGGTTATTATGGGGAGGCGTCATGGGAACTTGATCGGAAGAACTAAATTTTTTTTTTCTTTTAGTCATTGATTTGTACGGTTACGAAAAGAAAATCTCATTAAATTGAAAAGAAATCATTTAAATTCTCTTAGAAGAGGAAAAAAAAAATAGAATACCTTCAGAAAAATATGAACTTGAAATGTACAGAAAGTTTTATTCTTGGTTCAAGAGAGAAAAATGAGGAACGGTGAGGGTGAGGATGGGCTGATGGCTGTGGGGTATAGCAGAAGATAAAAGAATTAAAAAAAAAAAAAATTTATTTTGTGGTTCCCCGACAATTAATTCTATCATTGCCCAACTATTGAGGGCACCGTAGGTTCCCCTAACTTTATTCTTTCGCCTTAACATATATGACATGTTTACTTTGAGGTATGAGTGTGAAATGGGATTGGTGGGCCCAAATTAAATTTGAAATTGAAGAATCAATCTCATGTCCCTTTTAAATTAAGACTCTCATTCATGATGTTGATATGAAATTACTATCTTAATCTTAATTTACTTATGAATATAAAATTAAAAATAAATTAAAAAATAATAATTATAACTTATATTTATCATTTTATTTGCCTAGTATTATAATAAGGACATGTTTATTTCGTTAATTCGAATTATAATTCAAGTTTTTACTATAATATTTTTTCTTATAAAAGTTCAAATTCATCTTTTCCTGTTATGATATTTTCTCTCACATAAACTCACTTTTAACTCAAGTTCTTAATTAGAATAGTGAAAAGAATGGGGCATTAGTCTAAAAATTGCTAACTTTAATGCCAATAAATATGTACTTTATTTTATGTATTAAAATATATTATTATTTTATTTATTAAAATTCAAATTCATCTTTTCCTGCTATGATATTTTCTCTCACATAAACTCACTTTTTAACTCAAGTTCTTAATTAGAATAGTGAAAGGAATGGGGCATTAGTCTAAAAATTGCTAACTTTAATGCCAATAAATATGTACTTTATTTTATGTATTAAAATATATTATTATTTTATTTATTAAAATTAATAATATATTTTAATTTGGAGTGATTCTAATTTATAATGATGCACTAAGTAAATAATTGAATTCACTTTTTAACTCAAGTTCTCAACTAGCGAAACAAATAGGTCTTAGTATAACTATTGCTAACTTTAATATAAAAATATGTTCTTTATTTTATTCACTAAAATTAATATTATATTTTAATTTGGAGTGATTCTGATTTTAAATCATACACTAAATAAATAATTTATTCTAACTCTGATTCCTCACTCTAAATTCTAATTACTCTGAATCTTGTTCACTCTAATTTATGTCCAATTCAACTACCCGTAGGTAAACATACCAGTAGTGTATACCATCTTTAATTGAATCCAAGTTAGAATTACATGAAGGTGACAATTCCAAGAAACCCAAAAACTGTAAATTAACGAGAAGATGGAATTCATAATTCTTCGAGATTCTGTTAAGTCAAATTAGTTAATTGATTATAGTCTGAAAATCCTAGGACAAACGTTGTTTGACCGTGTTGGCTTGTTTTGCAATTGGTTTTGCAACTCTCAAAAAGAAAATTCTCTTCCTTCGATGTTCAAAGATTTGCCAAGACGTTGTTATGAGTCCCACAAAAGTATGTGTGTGAGATTTTTAAATGATCATTGGTTTTACTTTCAACCGTTGTGAATTTTGTAAGAAGAAATCTAATTAGTTTTAATGAAAAGGACCGTACGATTTTTGGAATGATACTAATCACAAATCAGATACATTTGGTGTTTATGAAATTAATAATTTTTAAGAGATGTAGCCAACAAAATCATACCATTCGGAGCATATATATGTTTGATCACACCGTACACTATAATAATACATTAATATATAATTTTTAGTGTAACCATTATATTGTATAAACGAATACGGATGATAAATTAATACAGTTTATGTTGTATTATAGAATACGACTCATTTTGGCGTATTATATTATATTATGTATAGTGGATCAGTCAGGTCGAAGTATGGTCATGTGGGAATCTATAATTGTTGAAGAGTCACAATGCAATTTTATATTTTTAAAATTACATTTTGACCCTCTAATTTTTATAAAATTACATTTTGACACTAAATTTTTTAAAACTCCAATTTTTAGCATTTAAAAATTAAATAAAATTTTTCAAAAATTGCATTTTAACCCTAAAATTTTACATTTTGAGCTCTATACAATACGTCATGACCCCAACACCTATTGTATTATGATAATACAACACAATACAATATAACACAATATTTTTTAATAAACTAAGGAGAATAGATAACTGGAATCTACGTTCGCTGAGATATCCCAATTAGGTTGACACCCCTCTAAAAACCTTTCCTCTACCAATCCAATATAACACAATATACCTCATGTAATATAATACAAAATAAGCTAAACATGGGGTCGATATTTAGGAGATTTTCTTCCTCAATGCGAGTGATCCACAAATCCCATACTATTGTCTATAAGATTTGCAATTACAGAAAGATGACTTCCATGAGTTCTTTTATTTGAGAAATATTTCTGCGCACTACAAATAAAATAGTGAGAAAAAATGATGATAAAAAGGAGAAGAATATAGTTATTCTTTTTTTCAAGTGCACAATTTTCTGATATTTTATTCGTTATTACACATCAGGACGATACCGAAGGTACAGGGAAGACCAGAACTAACAACTTCACACCGGACAAATCCTGGTATAAAGCCAGAAAAAAAAAAAAAAAAAAAAAAAAAAAGAAAGAAAGAAAGAAAGAAAGTCGACAAATGCAGACCCGAGAAAATCGTTACCCAAACAAGCAACAACTTGCGGCGTAACTAATTTCGCAAAACACCAGTACAACTAAATGATGGATTGAATACAAGATAGCAAGTACACATGCATGCACAACGTAACACACAATACGCTTAGCTTTCGAGATATATAGCTAGCTAGATATATATTGCTAGGATGAATATCTTAACCTTCAAGATAGGAAAACGATCTTAATCCCACCAATGGTGACGTTGCCAGATTTGGGCACCAAAGTAACGAACACATTGTCATCATCTTCAGCTCCCACGTCCTCGAGCAACTCCGTTATTCCAAGCGTCAATTTTACGTTAGGCATCTTCTTCTTGTTTGTGGAGAAGTGCGGAACGGTGGTAAAACTTCCGGCAAACTCTGACTTGCCAGGCCCACTCTCGTCCTCGTCGTTTATGTAAACATCAAACTTCACTGCCTTAGTCATGTCAAAGTCGATCCCCTCAACCACCAACACTTCCTCCTCCATTTCCTTCTCCGTCTTGCTCCTCACGCCCTTCTTCGGCCTCGCCACCAACACTGTTGTCTTCTTCTTCAATTTTATAGGGAAATCTGTTAGCTGGGTAAGGCCACCGCGCAACTGATCCACAGATCCTCTTTGCCTTCTTAACAGGGCAGAAGATTTTGCCCTTGGCTTGTAATTCAACCAGGGAAGGTCGACATGTTCGTAGACATATCCGAGCTTCTCAGTGTCGAGGCAGTCTCCGACCCTAACTCGGACGAGCTTCGCATTCTCGTCGTAGAATAAAAAGGTGGAGTTAAGCCAATCACAGTCGGTGATGTCTCTATTTTTTTTCCCCGGTAACGATTTCCAAATGCTCCACATCCGGTCGACATTGCCGTGGAGAGCATAAAACATTGGATCTCGTCCCGCCGAGTAGAAGTTCCCCATGTCTTCACCATTCGGATTTTTCTCGCTCCCACTCCAAGAGTGGATATTATTGTGGGGAGTACGTTCAATCGTGCCCATTTGGTTTACAGGCTCTTCCCCGCCCTTATATTCACCGCCGAAGAATAGCAACTGTTGGCTGGCACCAGACACCATTTGCCTATACATAGTGGCGAGATTATCCTCCACCAGCTGGTTATAAGGCTTTTGTGGTTTGCATAAATTATCTTTGTTGTATTCGAGGTCGAGCCCATAGGGAGGCTGATGCTTAGGGCTTCGGTTTACATTATAGAGAGCGGATTTTGGATCGGAGGTGAACATGGCCGGCATTGTCATGCCGTCAGGATGGTCCCAGTTCCAAAACGGAATAGCGAAATCCGGGTCACCGATGAACTTCCCTAAGATCCTCTCGTAGAAGTACAAGTACCAGCGGTGGAAGGGAAAGAAGAGCCAATTGAAATGGACTTGGAGTTCAACACCGGGATAGCGATCCTGGTCGTAGCCAAAGTTGCAGTAGGCACAATGAACATCAGCCTGTTGCTTGAAGCTCCGTGGGTCAGTGTCCAAACCTTTCATCATAGACAGGGCTTCGTTGTACTTTGCTATGTACTCCTTGTCAGCCTTGTGAGCCGCTGGTCTAACTCGCAACTTTGTAAAAGGTGGCGGCTTGTAATCTATGATATCTGAGCTTGATTTTGGCGCACAACATTTGTCGGGTAGGGGAGTGCCATCCAGCAACTTCGGTTGGTTACAAATATTTGTGTCGGGTCCATTCACCGGATTGGCGAGGGCTAGAGGGTTGGATCCAAGCCCCGTCATGCCGAGACCGATGAGAACGTTCCTCCTCTCTACCTTTTCGAGTTGAGGCCGATATTGCGACGATGTCTCGTCGGAGCTTTGGTTGCTGCTGGCATGATTATTGCATGAGATTGACGATCTTCTAATTATATGGCTTTGTCTACGCTTGGTGTTGAGGGTTGTTTTGGTACTAGCGGGGAAGGGACATAGGGAAGTGGTGATAGCGAGTGGTTGAGTCAGAACGAGAGATCCCATATTGCTGCTATGAAGTTTTTGGTTTGGACGCAATGATATGATCTGGAGGAAAAGGGAGAGTCCCTTTTTTATAGTGAAATTCTTAAAATTAATCAATCGTGTTAATCAAATGATAACGGCTAGTTAATAATAAATTTATGTTTTCACAGACGGATTTCATTTACAGCTAGTGTTGCTTTGTACAAACTTAAATGTTTTAGGAAAAAGCAAAAAAAGCAGATGAAAATTAAACGCGTTTATGATAACGGGTAATAATAAATTTATGTTTGCGCAAACAGATTTCATTTATAGCCAGTGTTGCTTTGTACGAACTTAAATGTTTTAGGAATAAGCAAAAAACGCAGATGAAAATTAAACACGTTTATGATAACGGGTAATAATAAATTTATGTTTGCGCAGACGGATTTATTTCATTTATAGCTAGTGTTGCTTTGTACAAACTTAAATGTTTTAGGAAAAAGCAAAAAACGCAGATGAAAATTAAACACATTTTTGCATTCATTTTTTGTCCTATGTTTTGGCCAATTTAGGATTGCTGTGCCTTTTACAATAATTGCTGTTAGTTGTGATAGGTGAAAATTAAACACATTTTTGCATTCATTTTTTGTCCTATGTTTTGGCCAATTTAGGATTGCTGTGCCTTTTACAATAATTGCTGTTAGTTGTGATAGGTGAAAAATCAGCCGTAATAAAAAACAGTTAAGTATTTAGTAAATTGAATTTTAAAAGTGATATCACTTTAATTATAGTTGTGTTTAAATAATTGATAAACGATAATTCTAAATTGTTGTAGACTTTAAAATGACCATAAACATGGAGATAAATTGTGTTATATTTATATCATAAAAAGTTAATAAAATGATTTTTTTTTTTCTAAATTTTGCTATATAATTGCACCGACACGATTTAGATTTTATGGGCCAATAGTATTTTACGGATTTTGATGTGATTTTTCTTCTCAAAAACCCAATCTAATATTTATGCAAATGAACATAAATTGTGAAAAATGTTGCAAAGCTCATTTCTTCAAACACCATTTACAAATATATATATCTATCTATATATTATATATATATATATATATATATATATATATATATAGACACACACACACACATACACATATATTTCTTTCGTTGACGATATAAAAGAAAAGAGAGTTTGTGGAAAAAGTAAGGAGGGCAAATTTGATAATATAATTTTATTATTAAGTTATTTAGGTAGATTGAATTTCAAATGAGCCTATATAGGTCATAATGCAGTAAATTAATATCTGATCGCTTTTACACACACACACACACACACACACACACACACATATATATATATATATATATATATATATATATATATGCGCGCACGCATTATTTTTCCCGTATGAAACTGTGAATCTTTCTTTTTTTTTTTTTTTTTTGAAATTAATGAATATCAAATGAACCTAGTCATAATGCACTAGATTTATATCTCATCACACGTTTCACAATATATGTATGCATATATATGACACTATAAACCTTTCATTTTCCTAAAATTAATGAACGTTAAATGTGTCTCACGTTATCATGAAATTTTAATTTTTCGTCCATGGCAATCTAACTCTGTACGTGGGCCAACTTTTAGGGCCGGCATTACATGTCAAATTTTAAAGAATGACATATCAAATTTTAACGAAGTCATGTCATGATATGAGCATCTACTAACATGTTAACATAATGTAAAAGCAAAAGAGATCTCTCTCAGCGAGTCAGAATATCATTTCTCTACCTCCCCAACTGCTTTGCACATATTTTTATTGTTATTAATGCTTTGCAAATTGCTAGGTATTTTTATTAGTTGGTAATTTATTGGTAATTGTGTAAAAATTCAAAAAATAGGTTCAAGAAGATTTCATATTGCAGAAAAATATTCAGAATCAGATTTGAAGTTAAACTTGTAGATTTTGTTGCGTTGAGTTTTTGAAGAGATAGGGATAAAGGCTTGGTCAAAAGAAGATAATATATTGGTTGAGATTTAGAGAGATAAAGAGATAATATCCTGGTCAAAGGAAGATAAGGCATTAGTTATTTGAATTTAAATGGGATTCTAGAAAGAGATAATGTGGAGATTAAGTTGCTATTTTAAAGGAGTAATTTAGATTTGAAAAGTAGATGTATAATCCCAATATGTATTGGTTTGTTTCAATTTGGTAATTACGAGATACACTTCAAAGGCATCATCTTTGGATATATATATATATATATATTTGTGCGAATGATTTTGATGGGCATTGACGTGGAGATGGCTAAGAGTATATAAATGCCAAAAAGATGATGATGAAGTCAACGTGAAGATAAAGATGTTGGTATATATAATATTTGAATCGGATTTGGATAAGGGGTGTATAATCCGGATTCAAAAGGAGATTTAGTTTTTAGTTTGAATTTAAAAAGATGATCAACGTGGAGAGAACATAGAGGAAGCTTTATTTAAGGTTTCATCGCAGGTGATAATGGGGGAGAGGTTTTATAGAATATTTTCATAAAAGAGTCTGTGAGTTTTTGTGAGCCTAGTGCGCTATTGAGATCGTCCTTTGGGAAAAGGATTCGTTGCTTTTGGGAGGAAGCTCTGCTAGTTGAATGGAGTTCACCGTGCAGTTTCGAAGATGTGTGGTGCATGCTACACAATCACTGTGGAGATTCGTCACAGCGGCATCATTGTCTAAGAGGGAGTCCTTAAGTGAATAAGTCCGTCCAGTGTCTGTAATTTCTGGAACATAGTGAACTATTTATTGTCTGGGCATGGCCCGCAGAGTAGGTGTGCACACCGAACTGCGATATCATATTGTGTGTTCTTTTACTTTCTGTACTTTATTCTACTCGAGCAAATAAATGTAATTAACTCAGATCTTAATTAATTAAGCCGTGTTCTAGACAGTGTTCCAACATCATCTAGAACACCAAACGTAACATCAGATTTAACAAGTGGTATCAGAGCGGTTCACTGACCATAGTTCGGTGAGATCTTGGAGGGTTGATCTGTTATGTTTGGAATGGATTTTCTAAAGGAAGGAGGTTCAGTTGTACGTCCCCTTGATGGTTCGAATTATTCATACTGGACGGCCTAGATGAAGGCTTTCATCAAAGCTTAAGATGAGAAGGCCTGGCGTGCTGTTTTGAATGGCTAGAAACATCCAGTAACTAAAGATGCAGAAGGAAAAAAGACTCTCAAACCTGGAGTCCTGGAGTACTGATGAAGATAGGTTGGTCATCTACAACTCTCGTGCTCTCAATGCAATATTTAATGGAGTTAACATCAACCAGTTCAAGATGATATCTACATGTGAATCGACAAAAGAAGCATGGGAGATTTTAGAGATTGCTCACGAGGGAACTGCCACCGTCAGACAATCCAAATTGAACATTCTCACAACCAAGTTTGAAAATCTTCGAATGCATGAAAGTGAAACTATTTCTGAATTTAATTCATGGTTGTGTGATATAGCTAATGAATCCTTTGCTCTTGGTGAAAAAATTCCCGTGGCAAAACTTGTCAGCAAGACGTTGAGATCTTTACCACAGAGAGTCGCCTACAAAGTCACTGCTATTGAAGAGGCGAAAAACACTGAGACAAGACTTGATGAACTAATGAGATCACTGAAGACATTTGAAATGAATCTAAGTCAAAATAAGAAGGAGAAGGAGATTTCTCAGGGGATTGCTTTCCAAGCCGAAGTGGAAGATAATGTTGAAGAAGAAGATGAAAACTTAGCGGAGTCTCTTGGTCAATTGACTAAAAATTTTAATAGGGTGATGAAGAAGTTCAATGAGAAGAACTAAACTCCAACTTTCAACAACTCCAACAATTTTCAGAAAAATAAGGGAGCTACAAATTCCTCAAATGTTAAGAAGAAGAATAGGAGAATTCAATGCCGGTAGTGCGACGGTTACGGTCACATTCAGTCTGAGTGTGCCAACACTCTCAAAAAGAGGAAGAAGTCTCTCAACGTCACATGGAGTGATGAGGATTCTAAAGGCAACCAGGAAGATGATGATTATGTGAACAACTATGTTGCGTTCAATGTCTACCAAGATGTTCCAAACTGCCGTGTTACAGATCGTGTCACAACTCATGTTGCAACATAATCTCTAACACACTCTAGAAAACCAGAAAAAAATAGAAAATTTTCAGATTCTGACAGTTCCAGCGATGGTGAAGAATTGACTGAGGAGACAATCCATGAAGCATATGAAACCATGTTCAACAAATGGGTTTTGGTGGTTAAAATGAATAAGTCTTTGCGGGAGCGAGTCGATAAACTTATTAAAGAGAAGGATGTACTTAAGAGGGCTACTGTAAACTATGAATTTCGGGTTGTTGAAAAGGAGAAAAAGCTGCAGGAGACAATAGTTGAATTAGAGCACACTCAAAAGGTATTGAAGATGATAAATTCCGGCACCACAAAATTGGATCACATTCTCTCGATAGGAAAAGTGAGTGGTGATCGACATGGCCTTGGCTATACTAGTAAGAGCTCAACGTCCAAAATAGTGTTTGTGAAGAAGACGCCTGCCCCTAAGCCTCCGACTTCCTCTAGTAAGAAGGTTACTATCTCATCCCCTCGACATAGAAGGTTTGTCCCTACATGTCATTACTGCGGTATACATGGCCACATAAGACCAAGATGCTACAAGTATTTAAATGTTTTGAAGAGAGGTATGCTCATTAATCCACCAAATTCTGTAAACTCAAAAAGGACACCTAACGTGAAGATTAATGTGAAAAATAATTTGTCTAGATGTGTGTGGTAAGGAAATCTGATTTAAGATGTCATAAGGCTTATACTTCTTTAGAAGCATGTACTAATGATTATGGATGTAGTGATGGTCATTGCACTAAGACAGGTGTTAAGAGCATTATATATGCAAGAATGCTACATTCAGGGGGAGTAAGACACAGAGAAGATTCAGTGAGAGTAAGCTATAGAGATCAATGTCCTCGAAGATATCTAGTACGAAGTGTTGCACTAAGTGGTCCAATAAATGTTACAACATGATCTGCGACATCAGCTATTGAAGACAGTTCTAGGGTGTGAATTTTTTATTTTTTTTCGTTGTGTCTTTGGCTTATTCTTGTCCAAAAGGAGGAGAACAATGTACTTCTTTACGTTTTTGAATTTTTAGGATCTTTTGTTAGTTTTGCCAAAAAATGCCAAAGGGGGATATTGTTAGGCATTTTTATTAGTTGGCAATTGTGTAAAAATTCAAAAAATAGGTTCAAGAAGATTTCGTATTGCAAAAGAAGATTTAGAATCAGATTTGAAGTTAAAGTTGCAGATTTTGTTGCGTTGAGTTTTTAAAGAGATAATGATAAAGGCTTGGTCAAAGGAAGATAATACATTGTTTGAGATTTGGAGAGATAAAGAGATAATACCCTGGTCAAAGGAAGATAAGGCATTGGTTATTTGAATTTAAATGGGATTCTAGAAAGAAATAATGTGGAGATTAAGTTGCTTTTTTAAAGGAGTATTTCGGATTTGAAAAGTAGATGTATAATCCAAATATGCATTGGTTTGTTTCAATTTGGTAACTACGAGGTACACTTCAAAGGCATCATCTTTGGATATATATATGGGCAGAGTATATAAATGCCAAAAAGATGATGATGAAGTCAATGTGAAAATAAAGATGTTGGTATATATAATATTTGAATCAGATTTGGATAAGGGGTGTATAATCCAAATTCGAAAGGAGATTCAGTTTTTAGTTTGAACTTAAAAAAATGTTCAATGTGGAGAGAACATGGAGGAAGCTTTATTTAAGGTTTCATTGCAGCTGATAATGGGGGAGAGGTTTTATAGAATATTTTCAGAAAAGAGTTTGTAAGTTTTTATGAGCCTAGTGCGCTATTGAGTTCATCCTTCAAGAAAAGGATTCGTTGCTTTTGGGAGAAAGTTCTGCTGGTTGAAGGGAGTTCACCGTGTAGTTTCGAAGACGCGTGGTGCATGCTACACAATCACTGTGGAGATTCGCCATAGCGGCGTCATTGTCTAGAAGGGAGTCCTTAAGTGAATAAGTCTGTCCAGTGTTTGTAATTTTTGGAACATAGTGAACTATTTATTGTTTGGGCGTGACCCCGCAGAGTAGGTGTGCGCACCGAACTGCGATATCATATTGTGTGTTCTTTTACTTTCTGTACTTTATTCTACTCGAGCAAATAAATGTAATTAACCCGGATCTTAATTAATTAAGTCGTGTTCCAAACAGTATTTCAACATCATATGAAACACCAGATATAACATCAGATCTAATAGAGATGGTTGGTACAAATGATTGGAACTCCTCATGCCCTTTTTCTCATTTTAATTGGTTACTTACTCTTAATATTATTGGAGAGAAAATCTAGTTTTCCCTAGATTATTATATATAAGAGTTAAATATGGTAGGTAGCAATAATTTTATATTGTAAAAACACACGTTATTCCCATGTTATTGACTCTTTTCTTTCTCTAGCAAGTTGTTTGTGGCCCATTGTAGTACCCAAAATTTTGAACAACTTCTAGCTTTGTAATTAAGGAGTTATCATGAGGTTAAGTTTTGCGTAAGATTAGAAAGGGGCCTTTGGATGCTTAATGTTATTAACCTAATCAGAATGATTTTTAGTTCAAGGTCCCATGACGAATTTAAAGACCTTAAGATTTGAAATTTGTAATCTCAAATGTGTTGGATCTTTAAATCCTTATTCCACATTCCAGGAATCATCACACCAAATTACTAAGAAAATAAGTTAGAACAAATACTTGTCTCCATTAGAGCAGCCTTAATCTCCAGTAGAATTCTCTAAGACAATGAGCATGACGGTTATTGCCTTCCTCAGTCAAATCTTCGGATTCTTGAATGGGGTGTTTTCTCTCTAGATGGGGAAGAAGAAAAATGGTCGAATGATTTGACATATTGGGGACCATAGCTTAAGTTTCTTTATATATTGTCCCATTATGCTCCCATTAAACTTAATTGGGTCAATATGGGTATCCTCCCATTCAGGCCATACTCAGTTAGGAGACTATTTGGGCTCTCCATAATTAGATCACTTAATTAGCCCAATTAATTAAATAGCTTAATATAATTGTTATAAATATGTGGCCCATAATTATTATTAGGAAATTTAATTTCCTAACAATCTCCCTCTTGGGTTACATATAATTCCTGAAACAATTATATCACACATAATTCCTTAGGCACGCAACTGTATGCTATATATCCTTAGCCTCCACTTAAGACATAATCTGGTCCACATATATCCTATATTAGCACGAGATCATGGTGGCTTTTTCCACTATCAAAATGCAACTAAACCTTCCATGGTCACCACACCAACATATTCAATGACATAGATTGAGTATGGATGAGTGGCATGGAAATTACATGTAACGTGATCTTTAACATGCCTATTTCCAACTGGTCCTGCTTTATTCTTTATGAGATCTCTGTAATTTTCAAAACATAATGCAAAAATTGCAAACAAAATATTTACGCATTCAGAGGGAAAACTATAAAACTGTAATTCCATCTTCTTTATTCTGCAGAAAATAAACAAATAATGTTTATGTCATAGAACATCCAAAATTAAAATCAACTCCCACTAAACCATAGTATCCTCAAATAAAATAACACCCATATGAGCAGTGTGCTCATGAAAGGCCTTGGGTGTTAAGCCCTTGGTTAGTGGATCTGCAAGCATGGAATTTGTCCCGATGTGTTCTATCGAAATCTGACCACTCTGAACTCTTTCTTTAACAACAAGAAACTTTATGTCTATATGCTTCGATTTCGTAGAGCTTCTGTTGTTATTAGAATATAGCACTAGCGATTTATTGTCACAAAAAAACTTTAGCGGCCTTTCAATACCGTTAACCACACACAGCCCCGTAACAAAATTTCGCAGCCATATGCCATGATTAGATGCCTCATAACAAGCTATGAATTCTGCAGTCATGATAGAAGAAGCTATGAGTGTCTGCTTGGCACTCTTCAAGGAAATTGCCCCTCTTGCCAACATGTAAACATAGCCTGATGTGGATCGCTTACTGTCTTGGCATCCAGCAAAATTAGAATCAGAATACCCGATGATCTTTAGTCTGTCTGATCTCCGATAAGTAAGCATGTAATCCTTTGTTCTCTTCAAATAGCGCATAACCCGTTTAGCTGCTTTCTAATGATGCACTCCTGGGTTACTTAAGTATTTGCCCAATACTCCCACTATAAATGCTATGTCGGGACGAGTGCAAACTTGAGCATACATAAGACTTCCTATTGCTGATGCATAAGGAATCTTTTTCGTTTCCTTTATCTCAAGTTCATTCTTAGGGCATTGACTGAAACTAAACTTGTCTCCCTTAGCTATGGGCATATCTCCTGATGAACAATTCTTCATGCCAAATCTATCCAGAATCTTTTCGATATAGCCCTTTTGTGATAATCCAAGGATACCTTGAGAGCGATCTCGTAGTATCTAAATTCATAATACAAAAAAGGCGTCATCACCAAGATCTTTCATCTCAAAATTCTTTGTAAAAAATTTCTTGGTTTCGTGAAATAAGCCTATATCGCTGCTGACAAGTAATATATCATCGACATACAATACCAGGAAGATGAATTTACTCCCACTGAATTTGTGATATACACAATCATCTACCACATTCACCTCAAAACCATAGGAAGTGATAACTTGATGAAATTTTTGATACTATTGACGGGAAGCCTGTTTGAGACCATAGATGGACTTCTTTAACTTGCAAACCATAGACTTTGAATCTCCAGATGCAAAGTTTTCTGGCTGGACCATATAAATTATCTCATCAATGTCACCATTGAGAAATGTTGGCCCTGTTTGGAAATGTTTTCATTTCCGTTTCTCACATTTTTCAATGCAAAAAATTGAAAACGGGAGTAAAAAACGTGTTTGGCAAAGTTTACGTCTAAAAACAAAAATGAAAATGGCTTTTTCATTTTCTGAAATTTTGAAAACAGAAAAAAGTCGTTTTCGTTTTCTTGTTTCCATTTTCGTTTTCCGGCTTTGTCGTTTCTTCTTCTTCTTCGTTTTCCGGCTTTGTCGTTTCAGTTTTTTTTTCCTTTTTTTCTCTCTTCTCCGGCCGAAGAAGAGGCGAGAGATCCGGCGAACACCACCATCACTCCTCTCTGACTGGCCTGCTGCCATCTTCTCCGACTGTCCGCCACCGTCTTCTCCGACTGCCCGCCGCCATCTTCTCCGATTGCCCCCCGCCGCCCCGACTGCGCCTCCCCGGACGCCTCCGACTACGACCCCCCTCTCCCCACGTGCGTGCGGGCCGCCACCCCACCGCCACCCACCACCGGGCGCTCGCGATGCACGGCCCCCCCTCGCCGCCGCCACTGCAGCCCCCCCTGCCGTCTGCAACGCGCCCCCCACGCTCACGCCGCCGCCACCCCGCCACCCCCCCCTCTCCCACGTTTGCTTAAGCCACCACCCTACCGCCACCCACCACCTCCGCCGCCCGCCCCCCGCTGCTGGGCCGCCACCCCCATTTCCTTTGACTGTCGTTTTCTTCTCCTTCTCGTAACTTATATATATATATATATAATGTTATATTAATATACTTATTTAATATATTTAATATTATTATTTATTTAATATATTTAATATTATTATTTATTTAATATTTAATATTTTAAATATTATTATATGTTTTCAGAAATTAAACTACCAAACATGATTTTAGTTTTTTTGAAACTGAAAATAATTTCAAAATAAAACTACCAAACGTATTTTCAAAAATGATTCCAAAATGAAAATAAAAATGTTTTCATTTTCATTTTCGTACAGAAAACAAAAACGTTTTGAAACCAATTCCAAACGCACCCGTTGTCTTAACATCCATCTGATGTAGCTCTAAGTCTAAATGAGCCATAAGTGCCAAAATTGTCCTTTCTTGTTTGAAGTGGACGGGGATATGTCAAGTTTTCCAACCATATAGATAGATAGATTTCTTTGATCTGGCTTTTTTGTAGTGCTCAACTACTTCACAAATTATTATTATCATTATTTTTTATTTGGTGGTGTGTTTTTAGAGCTACTACGATTTTCTTGGTTCAAAGGGGAAGATTTGGCTCAAATTCATGCATTGTTTATACTTGTAATTTGGACTTAGTTTTCCCATTGGGTTTTTCTTTTCTGATTACCTCCTAAAATTATATCCTTTATGGTTCTTCAATCCCTTCATTTTAGCTCTGTTTTCTTTTATTTTTTCTATTCTCAGGGTTTTGTTTTAATTTTTTGTTTCTATTAAGGACTTTCTCGGTAGGCCTCTCTATTAGTAGTGTTAGTTTCTAACCACTAGATCTGGTTAAAATCATATTAGATTAAAAAAAATGTGTAGATTAGACAGTTTTTGTTACAGATATAACGGTTGAAACGTAGATAACTATCAGTAGTTCATTTTTTTATCCTCCTAGAGAAACTCCTTTTCTATTAGGCTTAATTTGTGAAAAGTTATTATTGCTAATCACAAAAGGGAAGAAAAAACTATGTTCTTCATGATCAAAGTGAGAAGGGTTTTAATTTGCGTGAATAAAGTCAAACAGAATCGTGATTTTGTTTCCTCATTTTTTTTTAAAATTTTGTACTTGTGTTTCTAGTAGAGCGATTTAACGATGCCTCTATGATCTTAATCTTTTTTATTAAGAGAATATATCTTTTTTTTTTTTATTTCGGTTGTCATGTTTTTTCTTGTGCCTTTTGTGAATGGTCATTTCATGTGTACTTTTATTTTCTTTTTATTTTAGTTTTTGTGGTTGGATTCTAAATTTTGTATTATTATTTATAAGCTTGAGTGGAGAATTTGATATATAAATTAAATTGTTTATTAGTACTAATAACCTAATTAAGTTGTGTTTTACTTCTCTAATATGAGTTACTCTTTATTGTGTTTTACTTCTCTAATGTGAGTTACTCTTTCTTCACCAGCTCGCGAATTCAAAGATGAAAACGAGAACATATAATTGTAACAAGAAGGTTGAATGTAAAATTGGATCGTGACAATTCTATTTATAACACAATAATTACACTAACTTATAAAACAAGACCATTCTGTTTGAAGCTAATCAATTCTGCACGCTGGAATGGGAAAACAAATTATTGACAGAAGTTTTAACAAATTCAAAAACAGAAAGCTTTTATTACACAGATCCTTTTTCAACAGTTAAGTCAGGCAACGCCCTATACCTAATGTCTCATGCAAAATATATATATATATATATATATATATATATATATATATATTCAGCTACAAAGGGCAAGTTGGCCTTCGTTCACAACTACTGCAGTGGGATGGACCCCACCTAATGGGAAGCACTCAAGCAATTAGGCTCGCTATAATCCCTCTAAAAAACAATGCTCTCTACTAACTAGTTATCGGTATACAAATTTTTTGATGTGAACTTCCGATGATAATTCAATGCATGGATGACCTTTCTTTGTTTTTGAAAGGTGATAGTCGGCCGGGTTACTTTCACTCTGGCCCTCATAGATATCCTTGTCAATTCTTCCTCGTATATTTAGAATTTGGATCACGCGTCTAATTTTAATATCTAAAATGACTTTTAATCGATGAGAAAGAAGATAAAATTACATGAATATGGGCTTTTATTCCTCACTTATGACTATATTAGTCAAAAGAATATTAATTAAGAATAGTATAAATCTAAATTCATGCACTTTAAAAATAAATTCAACCGTTTTCTCTCTAAAAAAATCAATCAAGTAATTTTGCAATTCTTACCTAACTTTTTTTCAAATTTAATGTTTACTTCTATTCAATGACATGTTATAATTTGATTGGATGTGTTTTAATTAAGATATGACAAAAAATGCTCTCTACTAACTAGTTATCGGTATACAATTTTTTGATGTGAACTACCGATGATAATTCAATGCATGGATGACCTTTCTTTGTTTTTGAAAGGTGATAGTCGGCCGGGTTACTTTCACTGTGGCCCCTACCCAGTGGGTTGCATCCTCGTAGATATGCATGCCAATTCTTCCTCGTATATATAAGATTTAGATCACGCGTTTAATTTTAATATCTCAAATGACTTTTGATCGATGAGAAAGAAGATAAATTTGCATGATATGGGCTTTTACTCCTCACTTATGATTAATATCATTTTTCGTGAAACAACTATATTAGTTAAAATAGTATTAATTAAGAATAGTATAAATTTAAATTCATGCACTTTAAAAATAAATTCAACTATTTTCTCTCTAAAAAAATCAATCAAGTAATTTTACAATTCTTACCTAACTTTTTTTCATATTTTAATATTTACTTCTATTCAATGACGTGTTATAATTTGATTGGATGTGTTTTCATTAAGATACCACAAATAATTTGAGTTCTTATATTTAAACAATCGTAGCTCGTTTCTTTTTTACTCTTTTTTCTTTTTTTAAAAAAAGCATATTAATTCTATTTTAAAGGTTTCAATACATAGTCTTATTTTTTATTAATAGCCCGGGATCGTATTCACGTCCACTCTCAAATTCAAGTCCCATTTGCATCTTACCTACCCTATCTAGTCATTGCTTGATTACTTGCCTTGTAGATAAAACATAAAATGAAAAACGCATGCTCTTTATGGATAGTTGTAGAAATAATGTAAAGGCATATGCAGCCTCTTAATATTATTGCTTTAGTACTCAGTTCTCTATCTATTTTCCTTTGATTCACACAAACAACCGTACTTTTACTATTGGTCAATTTACTGTCCACCCAACCAGAAGTCGGTCGATATTTAATTATGCAAAACAAAAATGTAGGTGCAAATAATTATTATTATGGTCCGCTATCGCTATGTGAGTTCACCTTCACAGTCTTACTAATTTTGCAGTACTTATGATGAAAATTATAAACAAATAATTGGGCTCCCTCGGTAAATAAAAGAGATGTTAATTAATATAAAAAAAGACACAGTAAAAGATTAGAAAAAAAAGTTAAGACTTAAAGATTAATTAAAATTAATAGTTCAATAGTTTATATAAGTTAATAAAGAGGTTAAATTATTATTTTTGTTTATAATTTATCTAGTATGAATAATAATTTAACAAGTTATTGTCTATAATTGTTCATAATTTGTCTGTTTATGAATCATAACTTGATAAATTTATTCATAATTTATTTGATTATGAACCATAATTTGACAAATTATGACCTATTAATTTCTATAATTAAAACTTAGCCTATATATTTTTTTAAGCTTTTCATATTGACTTATTTTCTACTATTTCCCTAAAAGATATATCATGTGCATCAAATAGTTACTCTATTATCTACTATCGTTATTTTAATTATATGATATAAGTCAAATATTTGTAATAAATTAGGTAATTAATAAAAAAAATTATAACAATTAATGAGATTAAACCCATAACTTATTATTAAAATATAGCCCTATTCCCTAAAAAATGCCTCTATTAGAAAATTACAATTAATTTAACCTGCCCATTAAAAATAAACCCACATATATATATATATATATATATATATATACATATATGTATGCCTGTATGTATATCATTAAAGGATTTTTCAAAATAACTGAATATTTATGAAAGAAATCAAATAATAGCCAAGCTTATTAATGTTGATTGTTGAGTTAAAAAATGACCCTTTTGATAAATCTAAAATTTACTTCCTAAAATTAGATAGTAAATCATAAACGAATTAATATATCTTACCATCTTTAGTAAGTAAATCCAATCATTATTACCAAAAACAATAAATCCGATCAAAAGCGGCAAGTAGATATCATGGAGTATCATTTTTGGCGAATTTAATAGACTAAGCCAACTAGCAAAAGGTTGGTAGAAGTAATAAATAACTATACTTCATTGGGTGATGATACAACTTTTTTTTTTTCACTCAGATATATTGTTTTTTTTTTTTTTTTTTTTTTTTTTTTTTGTTCAATTGCCGGTTTTTTTTTTTTTTTTTTTTTCAAACATTTCATTAATTGAGATTTTATTGCGCCGTCTTCTGCAAATAAGAATAGAAGAGTATATATTATTTATCTTATTTATCTTAGAAGAGTAAAATTTTACAATTAATAAGATTGAATTCTTATGTCATCAAATTTTTATATTTGATAAATAATTATGATGTGAACATAACCATTAAAAACTTGTCTATATATATTATATATAAATTTACAGTAAACGCTGCTAAATGACCCTAAGCCCTGAGGCCTGAACCTTAATGAAACACTAGCTTAAAAATTCTAAGTGGATGTTTGATTTATAGATTCAAAATTATTTTTGATTTAATTACGTGTATTTTTTATAAAAAAAATACTATAATAAATTACGAATCATAATTCAAATCATAGCATGAATACACCAACTAAATACAATCCAGCCTGGTTTTATTTACGAGTTAAATATCTAGGCCCTGCCTGACCTAACCTTTAGATGGGCCGGGCTGGGCTGAACACAGGACCAAAGAAGTGGGCTTCAAACTGCTTTTTTTGGCCCAACCCAAATTAATTAGCAACGCCATTTTCTCAGCACTAACAAATATTAAATATTGTCAAAAATGAAATATCAGTGCTCCATTAGAAAAAGTGCACATTATAACCCCTCAAGTTTGAGAAAACCACGAACAATGGTACCATGCAACTTTCAACATTCGATTGAAATGTACTACAATGACATATGGTGCCTCAAAAAATTATTAAGAGACATCCGATCTCATCGATTATTGTTTTGTAAAACCTTATTATTGTTTTGTTACAAATTTATTCATTCGCAACAAAGGATTAGGAAAAAAACATTCAAACCATAATTGGTGCCTTTGCATTGAATTTAAGGATTTTATTTTTGAATACTGCCACATATTAATTCATTTTTATTTTGGTGTGATTACTACAAGATATAGAGTGTAGAACCCTATATATACTTGCAAGTTTGAATTTTAGTTGACGTGCAACATAAAAATAATGGAGACATATGAGCCGAATCGTATTCATTAGTTTTAATATCAATTATCACTAATGAGTCAATGACCAATATCCGAAGGTGTAATTCTAACGCTATATATATATATATATATATATATATATATATATATATGCGTGTGTGTGTCTGTATGTATTCGAATTAAGTTTAGGTGGGGCATATGGTGCCCAGTAAATTTTTAGTTTGAAACTGCTCCACCGTAAATATTTGACTTAGTACTGAAAGTTAAAACCCAAGTAGATCAAGGCCCAACTTCTTTGTTTCTTCAATCTGATTCTTGATGTATTGGCCGCTGTAGAACATATGAAATTCACCAAATATATGATAAAAAACAATGACATAATCCGACCAACAAAAACAAAGATTTCTCCTATAAACGAAGGAAACGAGATGATGAGATGACGCCAATAATTTTTTTTTTATCCCGTTTATAATCTCGTGTTGACTTAGCTATCTGCTTCTCTTAGCAGGTTAACCAAAAGTCTCACCGGAAAAATGGCAAGATTAGCATAGATGACCGTGGATTAGTTGAGTTATTTGATTTACTAATAGTGATTCTAATTACTTCTGAGATCTGCCGAGCTCTAATCCGATGGAGAGGCGAAGCCATCGTGTTTACAATATTTAGCACAATACATAATATAAGAAGGAACTCACCAAAATCAACTCAACTAAAATTACTAATTTATGCACGGTGAGAACTAAGTAGCCTAACGGTAGTATTAACAGAATTAGCACATGATGAGCAAAGCCAATATGTGGAAATCTGTTTCATACATCATCCTCACAATCTAAGCACGTAGGGATTAGGAATGATACCTCAATGATCTAACAAACCTGCCGAGAGCAGGACATGCCATGAATTAAAAGCTTTCCGAAAGAAAATCTCCACTGGATCTCGATTGCCGACGGCGGAGGGACGGAGATCGGAATGTCAAAGAAGCTTGTCTTCTAAATTATGTAGCTTGGTCGGATACCAGAGACGATCTGATCTGCAATATCCGTGGAAAGGAAAACTTGGCTTATGACAACAACATTCCATCTGGCTCGGAGGGAAGAATAATATCACTGAATTTAATATGTCAACGTTTGTTCGGCATATTAAGAAGAAACAGGACGGACAAAACTAGCTGCGGATGACGAATGAGATCACAAGACATTGTTATATCACAAGAAATTCAGGATATACCCGATTTGGTAGCGTGCGTGTACTTCGGGTGTACTAGCTAGTTTGAAGGTAGTACTGTACTACTTGATAATGTAGTAAACGACTAACGGCATAGAGAATCAGGGTGCACATGGTCAATGAATTCAGAATCATAAGTTAGAATTATTCTCGATTTATATGTATTTTTTTTAAAGAAAGTACTGTAACGAGTTACGAACCATTATCCGAACTATAACACAGATTCTTACTCCAAACGCACCCTCAATGTCTCATTTTCTTTGCTCTTTTTTTATTCTAAAATAAGAGTAAAATTGGTGAGCTCAACTCAAATTTAAAATTAAAAAATAGAAATTATCTTAATATTAATATGAAATTACTATGTTACCCCATTAATGTACTTATAAATATAAAATTTAAAATAAAACTAAAAAAATAATAATTACAACTTACATTTAGTATTTTATTTACCTAATATTGTAATATTAACTTAATTATTGTTAACTTTAATACAATAAATATGCACTTTATTTTGTTTATTAAAAATTAATAATCTTCTTTAATTCTTAAAATTTTATTTTTCATTTATTTTATTTTTTTACATAATTATGCAAATTAAAATAGATTAAAATAAATTAAAAAAGGAAATGATTAGTTTTAATATAATAGGTACACAATTTATTTATTATATTAGTATTTTTACATTAATTCATTCTTATTATTAGTGTAAGTAAATATATAAATAAAATATGGAGTGATTCAATTCCAAATCTTGTTACAAAATAAATTCTAACTCTGAATCAATGCCCATTCTGATTATACGTCAGTAAAAATGCCATAAAAGTATCTGTGGATGGGTAATACAGACATTTGGCAGAATATATATCTATTATTAAGCATCTGGGATTCAAATTCAAAGCAACTCAATATATTAAAAAAATTAAAAAAAAAAATCTATATGTTTTCGTTATTTTATAAGTGCGAATTGTTGCTTTGGTCTTATTGAGTAGCTAATAACCCACTGGTCACACTGGGAGGGGTCTAAATTACATATGTGGGTAAGTGGCATTGTTAGGACTGTTTAGTTCGCTGATTTCAGTTTTTAATTTGAGTTGATATGTGATTTTATATGAAAGATTTTTACTGCAGCAAAACTCAAATTCTAAACTCGAATCGGTGAAATAAATAAGGCCTTAGTCTTTTAATTTGAAGTATAGTGACATGTTGATCCTTAAATTTTTAATTTTAGCATAATAGTTTTTAACTCATTCCTTAACAGTTTTAGTCCCTGACAATAAAATTGGCAAACGATTTTTAAAATTTAAGAAAGATAATCATATGTCCGTCGTACGATAACTTAAAATTTTACAAAAGAGTGAAAATTTTATCTTGTTACTACTAAAGCATGTTGAAAACTATTAACATTTTGTTCTTACAATAATTATTCATGTAAAATTTTCAGTTATTATGTGATAGGAATATGATTATCTACGTACATTAAATTTCAGTAATGGTTTGTCAATTTTAATGTCCGAAATCAAAATTGTCAAAATTAAAAGTTTAAGAGTTAATATGTTCCAAATTTAAAAATTCAGAGAGACTAATTATCACTATACACAAAGTTATAAGAACTTCACAAAGCCGATAACCATATATAATATTGATAATAGTGGTATTGTATCTACATTATAAATTGTTTGTACTTTAATTAGTTTGCAAATTATCTACATAATGAAAATTATATTTGTTTGATTTTCAAATTCTCTGCTCATACTTCTGCATTCTTGCACGTAATGTGTTGTATTATGCATTAAACTTCTGCATTCTGTCATTACCCACTACACTAACTCTTTATTTAAAGAAAAAAAAAAAAAAAAAAAAAAAAAAAGGGGAGGGAGTTAGTTATACTTAACCGTAGTAGTCCCTAAATTTTGAGAAACGTTAATTTGATGGATTTGAGCCTCTTTACTCTCTCGAGCTTGTAGGGTTAGACCCAAATAAAATTTCAGGAAACCTACCCATGAATACAACCACAAGAAACCGGTGGTTGCCTTATCCTAACAAACAATAAGCTGCCTTCCAAATCCAGTCTGGCCACTATAAATTAAAAGAAAAAAAAACAATCATTTATACTTATAAAAATTTTGGAAATGTAATAAAACTAAGTGTTACGATAATTATTTCTGCACTGTCAAAATCTGAAGGCCATCCGTGTGAGAAAAAAAAAAAAAAAAAAAAAAAAAAACAACCGAAGGGCATTTTCATCATGTTATAGTATGTGTTATTCTATAAATAAGAGATAAAGATTATAATGGGGTAGAAATAGCCTCTCAATTAACTAAAAGATCTTAGGCTATCACAGCGCTAACTTTATATTTCATGATACTTTCATTTTTTGTTTTGTATCTCATTTTTGCTCTTTTATTTTCCTAATATCTGTTGAGAATCTATCCCAAGATGTGCTTTGGTTTATTCCATCCTCATTCAAGAAAAACTTATTTATTCTTTATTGCCAAACAAGCACATAACGATCACGATGCCAAAGGCAAAGGAAAAAGTAGTGAAATGTCTGTTTTTTATGCAAGTGTTGTAAATCGTGTTATAACATTTTCTGTAACAACGATGATTAACTATAATGATTATGTTCAGAAAGATCAAAGTAATCAAGTAGAAAATAATAGTGCAGAAACATAAAGAACACCAAGAATTGGTATCGCAGTTCGGCACGCACTCCTATATTTGCGGGGTCACGCCCATTCAGTGAACAATCTACTAAGTCTCAAGATTACAAACACTAATCGGACTTAATCACTCAAATACTCTCTCTTGGATGATGATGTTGCTCTGAGGAATCTTTTCATTGGTCTTGTTTAATGAGCACTACTCGTCTTCAACCTGCGCGGCGAAATTCCATCAACTGGCCGTGTGCTTCTTCCCGAAAGCTTTTAATCCTTCTCTCAAAGGATGAACTCAATGAATATTCTGGAAGGCTCACAACTGTACAGACTTTTTCTGAATATTTTTCTGTAAAACCATAGTGCAAAATGAGCTGAAACAAAACATTAACTAAAGGTTTCAATCTTTCACACAATCACCCATATTTTCCTCCTTGATTCTCTACAAAGGAATTTCCATGATTTTCTCTCAACAATCTTGTACCTTATCGCCGCATTGAATCTGGTCTCAAATACCAATTAGGTTAAGATTCTCTTTTTCAATTTTAGTGGTCAACAAAATTCCAACTCATAAATTAATATGATTTCTACCATGTCAACTAAGGGCTCTCACATGTAAGGTAAGTTTCTAATAATCAACTCCTCACATACTCTAAATACAATCAACCCATTAAGATAATCAATCTAATATTCGTTTCTCAAATAACTTTCTCATCAAATGTACATTTGTCTCCATAATTGCCCCAATGCCCCAAATCTCTCAAATCTTTCATGGACTAAGTCCACTTTCCTTCTTCAAAACATTCCATATATGGAACAATTAATCAGACAAAATATCTTCATAATCAACCCAAAAACGTCACTTATCAAAACTACTTGTTTTTGAATTTTTAAAACTCATTGCCAAAAACATTGACAGCTAACAAAATCCTAACAAGTATCATAATCATAATGACATACAATAAACGTCAAAAATAAAGCCGCAACAAGAAGAAAAACTTAAAAGGAAATTAGGAAGAGGACAATGCCAAAGTGACACAACTCTTTTGGATTCCCGCGCCAGAAAGAACTAATACGACAAAAACACATGCACATTATGATTAACACCCAGTAGGTTTGCAAGATAGATATTGCTAGGATCTTAACCTTCAAGATTCGAAAACAATCCTAATCCCACCAACGGTGACCTTGCCAAATTTTGGCACCAAAGTCACAAAAACTCTTTCATCATGCTCAGCACCCACGTCCTCCAGCAACTCCGTTATTCCAAGCTTCAACTTTGTGTTGGTCTTTTCCTTGTTCTTTGTGTTGTGTGGCTCCGTTGAAAAGCTCCCAGCAAACTCCGTTCACAGCCGTACTCCGGTCGTAGTCGATCCCCTCAATGACCAGTATTTCCTCTCTCTTCCCTCTCCGCCTTGCTTCTCCCCTTCTTCAGCCTCGGCACCTTCACCGTTATCGCCTTCTCCAAAGCTATCGGGAAAGCGGTGAGCGGAGTAGCAATAGCTGCACCAATCGCCGATTTCGCCACCTTTTTTGACATGCTAGAATCCTTTGCCTTTCGCTTTGGCTTCTTATTCAATCATGAAATGTCCACATTTTTTCAAGACGTAGCCAAGCTTCTTAGTGTCGAGGCAGTGTCTGACCTTCACATGAACGAGCTTTGCGTTCTCGTTGTATAATAAAAACGTGGAGTTAAGCCAGTGAGAGCCGGTGAAATCGGTTCTCGTCTTCCCCGGTATCTGTTTCCAAATATTCCACATTTTGTCGACATTGCCATGGTGAGCGTAAAACATTGGATCTCGGCCCGCCGAGTAGAAGTTCCCCATGTCCTCGCCATTTGTGTTGCTCTCATTCCCACAAATAATATGGATTGGTATGTGGGGCTATTCTCAATGGAACCGGGCGAGTTTTCAGACGCATCCCCGGCCCTATGGTCGCCACCGAAGAAAAGCCACTGTGTATTGGCACCGGACACCATTTGCCGATACATGACTGTCATGTTCTCCTCCACCTGTTCCTCAAAAGCCTTCGCCGGTTTGCCGGCGATGCGCTTCGGTTCACGTCATAGAACGCGGAGCTTGTATCGGAGGTAAATATGGACGGCATTGTCATGCCGTCGGGATGGTCCCAGTTCCAAAACGAAATAGCGAAAGTCGGATCACCGATGAGCTTCCCCAAGATCCTCTTGTAGAAGTACAAGTACCAGGGGTAGAAGGGAAAGAAGAGCCAAGAGTTATGAACTTGGAGTTCAACACCAGGATAGCCAGTCTGGTCGTAGGCACTGTTGCAGTAGGCACAACGAATATCAGCCTGTTGCGAGAAGCTCCGTGAATCAGTGTCGGGCAAAGCTATCATGAGTGACAAAGCTTTGTTGTACTTGGCTATGTACTCCTTGTCAACCTTATGAGCCGCAGGTCTGACTCGCAACTCGGTAACGGCGGGCGACTTGAAATCTGTGGTCTCTACGTATGTTGGTGGACAACAATCACCGGATAGAACAGTGCCGTTAGACAACTCAGCAGTGCCACATTTAGTCAAGTCTGGTGCAGCTATTGGGTTGGCCATGGCGAGAGGGTTGGATCCAATTCCCGTAATGCCGAAACGGATGAGGACGTTCCTCCGGTCGACCTTTCCGAGTTGAGGGCGCCATTTTGATGGTGTCTCATCGGAACTGGCATTGCATGATATTGATCTCCTTACGTGGGATTGTCTGCGTTTGGCCGTGTTAAGGGTAGATTTGTTACGAGGAAAGGACACTAGGAAGTAGTAGTTGAGGAACTCGTGATCGTGAGTAGTTGAGGGGGGGGAGATGCCATGCTGCTCTTTGGATTTTGCTGTGGATGCAATGACATGGGGAAGGGAGAGAGCACTTTTTAATAGGGATTACTCTGGTTTCCTGGATTAAAAATATAATATTTTTTTTCCAATCACGTGTTGAATTAAGAGTAAAATAATTGGTTGAATTAGACGAGAAGAAACTTTTGGCTCTCTGTTGAATCTTATATATTACATCATTTGTTGCTTCATTTCAAGCACTAACTTCGGACGGGAATCTTATATTTTTGAATTTATTATAATTTTTCCGTTTAATCTAATTGCCCATATACTGTTATTTTTTTTCTCGCAGACAACTAATGATCTATTTGTTTTATGCATTTAAACACATGATTTTGATTCTGTTACAGTATTTTTTTCTAATAAAAAATTTAAATTTAAAATGTAACATTAAAGATCACTGGTTTAAACACATAAACCAAACAGACAATAACTCACACTCTTTCACTTTCTCCTCCTTAATCTGTCCACCCTCTGTCATTCCACTTATTGTCACAACCATTTGAATAATGTGGCCGTCAAAGATAACTATGTAATTGTGAATGAAGCATATATATTGCAAGATGAAGTGACTAAAGCCAAATCGCGCTAGCTCAGTTGGAAGCTTACTGTATACAAGAAAAATAAAGTGATTAAAATTATTAGATTGAAGGATAATAATCACCTAAGTACCTTGTGTTACTTGGAAAAATCAATTTGGTATTATGTTTTTCATAATATTAAAAAGATACCTTGAAGTTTTTAAAAATGTCACTTTGATACTTGAGGTCTTTTTTAGGACATAAAATGAATAAAATGGCCAAGCTATTCTAAATTTTTATTGATTAACAAAAGTAAATAATTTTGATGTCTCGAGAAAGGACCTTCAAATACCAAAATAACATTTGCAACAATTAGTATTGTCACACTTTTCTTCGCGAATTTTTTTTTTATGTCATTTCATCTTGCAATTAGTATTATTATTATTATTATTATTATTATTAGTATTATTATTATTATTATTATTATTATTATTATTATTATTATTATTATTATTATTATTATTACTACTGCTTGATAGAATAATCACATGCTCAAGTTGATAAAAGTTATGAAATTTGGTGTAAACTGTTCCCTATAATTGTCCTTAGGGAATCGACATCTTTAAAAATTTAAAATATTTCACGTTTTATGTAACTATTTTTTTTAATACTTTGAAGTAATTACCATGTAACTATCATGATTCAATATTAAAAATTATCACCAGTTTTGAGATTAGAGATGAACGCTACTAATAATAATTTAATAAAATAATTGGCAAAAAAAGAGATTTAGCTTAAAGCTTCCTCTCAGTAGTCTGAAATTTTTTTATCAAAAACAAATTAGTACGTATTATTCTTATAATGATTTTTTAATGTCAAATTTGATGGTGTATCACATTTGCACTTTTTGTTTTAAGATTTCAAAGCGAATGCGATTATCAAGTTCTTGACTATTTGAGAACCATTACAGACGTAAGAATCTAATTAATATCTGATGACATTGCAGACCATGGCAACCATTTTTTTAGTATCCATTCACATGATCTTCATATAATTTAGACATTTAGAGTGTGTTATTTTCACAACTCAAAATTTTTTTTATGCAAGAGAAAACAATATAACAAAAGAGTTTGAGTGGTAATTACGTCCGAAAAACCACTCCCTTTTCACTGAAATGCTAACATCAATAAGTATTATAATGAGATCCGCTATCAATCTCAATATTTCGAATTGTGTCTAACTAATTAAATAATATCGCGTAATATTATTGACTCAAACAATTAAACATGTAAAAGCAGCTAAAAAGTATTTTAAAATTTTTATATGCGTGTCATATCATTGGTTAAACTATTTTTGAAATTAAAAATTAAACTAGTGATCTAAATTTTATTATCAGTATATATACGTGCTGTTAGAAAGCTCTCACAGAGCTGAGCACGGAATCATGTTGGGGTGATCCAACTCCTCTAGAATCCAGGCGAGAAATTGCTAAAAAGTTTCTATTTTTAAACTTCATAACTTCCTCTCATCCCAGAACGAAATCAGGTGATTCTTGTTCTGATCAAAATCAACTACTCCTCCTGCCTCAACAGTTGCCAAAAAAACTATCGCTGGATTCTCCACCATCACGAGGCCACTACCCACCGTAAATCCCGGCATTCTCGGACCCCGTGATCAAGGTCAGCAAGCTCCTAGTAGCCTGATCTTCAAAATTCTTCACTCACTTTTAGGGTTGAACAGCCGAAATGCTAAATTCTAGAGTAATCATCGTCACCGCCATTGAGTTTCAAATTCGTGTAGTTCCTGACAAAATTGACCAAAATTAATATCGCCGTGAACTCGAAACGTCCTCAAAACGACAGGAACCGGAGACACCGTCGTCTAACATCAATCAATGTTCATTGATTAGTGAGATTGACCGATCAACAGTTGATCCAGACACCCAATGTTTGATTCTCAACCTCTCGGACGCGTTCGTGGCGTTGAAATTAATTGTGAAATGAGATTTCAAAGGTTAGATAGGTGATTCATATTTTTGACGCTCATTTCATTTTTGTGAACCGGAGAAATTTCTTTCACCACTAAATGTTGTGGACTAAAACGGTAGGGATTCTATTACTCATTTTTATGATATTTTATAAGATCGATTAGTAATTAAACTATTTGATTTGCCCTTATGTTAAGATGATTTGTGTGTGTGTGTGTGTGTGTGTGTGTGTGTGTGTGTGTGTGTGTGTGTGTGTGAATTTAGAAATTACATGATTGATGTTGGAAATGCTTTTAATCATGAAATTATATATGTTGATATATAACCTTTTAAATCGCTGATGATAACATTTATGTATATTTTGTGATTTTATGACATTATCAAAAATTGCTTTTGTTGGGATTTATTTTCGGAGATTGTTGGGATTTGTTTCCCAATTTGTGTATTGATTCTAATCATATTGGTATTATTTTGAGAATGTTTGGCTGGTTGATTGTGGTTGAAAATAGATGTGCAGCTGGCTAGCTTTTTATGGAAGGTTACTAAAAGATCTGGAAACTTGTTTTAGTTTCTATTTTTGTAAGTCAACTATTGATTCAAAGATGAAAAATTGATTTGATTGATTCTTGATTGAGATTTCATAGCTAGATGATCTTTCTATGTCTTCTAAGAACGTGTTCAGGTTCGTTTATCAGTTTTGGAAAGATTTTAGAATGAAAAGAGATTGATTCGTCTGGTTTTGAGAAAGTTGACAATGACAGCTATGTTGCAATTATTGTTGCAACAAGGATCTACAACAGATTTGGTTCAGCGAATTAATTGAAGATGTGTCAAGCTATTCACAGCTTGCTTATTTATTGAAAGTGTCCCTTAAGCCTTTGTATGCCTTTTTTGATGAGTTTTGACTGGGTTATGAGACAGGGGTGAGCATTTGTATTCAAAAAGATGATTTGAGTTTTTCGGGAGAAAAACTTAGTTTGAAGGATTTCAATGTTCAAAAGTCGAGGGAATCTCGCTGTTCAAGTCCATTTGGAAATTTCAAGTTCATAGGCGTCTTCTTAGAGATTGAGTCTCGGGTAGATTAAGTCCAATTGAATTGTAAAAGAGTTCTTAGTGAATTGTTCATCATCTGGGTGTGGCCCCGCGGAATAGGGTGTTACCGAACCGCGACACTATTTCTCTCGTGTTCTTTTATTTTATGTTTCTGCATTATTTATATTGTCTTATAAAGTGTTAAAAGACTCAAACCGGTACTAACAACTTTTAATTTGGCAACTTCACTAGATTTGAGATTATGATTTGATATATATAATTGTGCAAGGGTGGCATGTCTTGTAGTTATGGCAAGCCAGAATCTATTTAAAAACTGTTTTTAGTAGTTCAAAAAATTTGGATTCTAATAATAACGAAAATAAGTTGTTATGCTATCAAATTTTTATTTAATTAAATTAAATTTGATATATTTAGTTTTTAGTGATTTTAGTGGTCTTATAAACGAACTGCATGGTTCGCCTTCTCAAATGTGTTTCGAACTGTACAAATCTGTGTCATTGTGGACTATTATATATTTTGCGCTGTGAGCTTCAACAATACGCAGCGTTGATGGACTCCTCTATGGCTATCTGCATACTCATCGAGGATAGTTATACGAATATTGCTACATGTATATATGTACTCTTTCACAGGTTGTCTATTTAGGTATTAACGGATCACTCTGTTCTCCATTCTTTCTTCTGTATTAAAAATAATGATAGATATATGAATGACAAGTCATTATAATATGTATATATTTGACATTCTATCCGATTTATTATAATTTTTCAATATAGATTTATGATAAATTTTCAATCTTGATGGTTTGTGAATGTTTTGGAATGGTCTAATAACCTTGCAGGCCTTCAATATAATAATAAGAAAATCGAAAGGTGAGTAATGGATTCTCTATTTGGCAGGGTGTGCTCACCCGTATTTTTTCCTTTTCAGGTTAGCTCAAAATGATATGTTGACGAAATGTTTATCCAACTATCCCTACAATTTGATTATTGTTATATGTGAAATACTAGTGTCTCTCTGTCACTTTTTATGTTTATTGTTTGACACGCGAATTCAATTATCTCATTTTCTATTTAAATCTAATAACATATATTTTTTTTGCTAAAAGTGGATTAAATGTAATAACATGTTTTTTTTTTTTTTTTCTAAAAGTAGTTTTCATTAAGCAAACTGAACAAAGAGAAAGCCCAGTAAATACAAAAAGTGACAAAAGAACAACAAAAAAAATAACACTAATATTTCTCCTTATATTATTATGGGTCCTCTTCCTCATCCAACTAGTATATTTATTCTATTTCTATCTTAGCTATGACTGTGGTCATGCAGGTGCATGGATGATATGTAGAGTGGTACTTCCCAGTACAAACTTTCTGTTTTTTTTTTTTTTTTCTTTTGTTATGAAACTATTGATTATAATTAATTTGAAATTTTGAATTTATCTTTTAGTATCTTTTTTTCTTATTTTAGAGATTCTGAAACTAATATTATTTGTTTCTAATTTTTTAATGGACACAACCACAATTTTATCGAATGTTATTTTTCCTTGAAATTTTATATATACTTTCAATTTTTTCATTAGTTCCTGATTTGGATCGTGACATCTATCCACATCGCCATACAATATCCGTATTTGGTAAATTAAAACTACTTCATTTATGAACTAGCGTTAGTAGGAAGAGATTCAATCCACATATAGGTGTCATGCCCCAAAAAGGGGGACGCGGCTAATTAAAAATAAATTAGGATTTAATACTCTAAATTTGTAAAAATGAGACTGACTCGAAAATAATAATAAAACAACCGCCTTGTGAGGGTTTAAAAAAACTTATAAATAATTAAAACAGTGTGAGGACACTATTATATACTGCTAAAATGTTGTTTAGACTAGGATAGTGTGCAAACTTGCGTCATTGAATCACCATGAAGTTCATTTGGCACTGAATTTAGATGGATTAAGTTGTTTGGACTAAATTATGTACTTTTGTTTTCACCCTCAAAAAAACTTGGAATATTTTTCAAAAAGAAAAATGAGTAATTAAATGATTTTTTAGTCAATTATTGCAACCTACAAACCAAATGCATACAAGTTCAACTTCCCTAAAAATGCATAGAATTAGGTCATGTTCATTTTATTAATTTGAGTTCAAAATTCAAATTTTGTTACAATAAAAAACTCTTATAAACAATCACATTTAACTTTTTTACTAAAAAAAATTCTCACATAAAATTATATCTTAACTTGAATTAAAAACTTAAATTAACGAACTAAACATACGCTTAATAATTTAAAGCAAAAAGTTGGAAAAGTCGTACTGCATTGTACTGCGTTAGAGATGGTGTACTAACGTCAGTACCGCTAAAATTAAGGGGCGAAAATGGACGGCCAAGAAAAATCATTATATATACAATAGTACATATATAATTTGCAAACATTATGGGGTTGATATGCTAAACCTCTTCAGGATCAAGTGCTCCATATGCTTAATTTCCACACTTACAAGTAAATTATCATGCTAATCACCGCAATTCCAGCTGTCTACTAAGTAACATTTGTTTTGTTGCAATTTGCTTGGAGGAGTTTGTTGTACTATTTATAGCAATATGGTCAGAACTCAGAATAAACGATATTGCACAAATCAGAACGGACGGATAGTCTTCATAATTAGCAGGTAACTTACATCTATATATTTTGTTTAAGCTTGTAAATTTTTCATTCAATTGCATATATTTTTCTTTTTCGTTGTTTTTGATCTTCTTATATATCTCTTGCGTGATCAAATTTCTGAGGTGTTTGTGTCTTAATTAAGCAACTCAAATCTGCCTAAAATATATGTATCAATCGCAATATTCCTTGAGGGCAGAACTTCCTGCAATTTTTTCTGTTCTTTTTGGTTATCGGCGTCCTCTTATTGCTAAGTTACTGGAAAGTCCCGTTTATGTTTTATGAAAATTAGATGTGGAGAAAAAGCTTATCCAAATTTCAAAGGGCACACGCTACTTTAATATATTTTAGGGGAATTTTTTAAACGATAATTACATTGCTTTTGGGCAGTTGAATCAAAATTGTTAAGTGCGAGACAGACCACTATGTTCTATATGCATGTGTATGGAATAAAGGTTAATATATCACGAAGCACCAATGGGTTGGCGTATCGATAAAAATGAGTTCTTTCTTCTCTCTGGGG
The DNA here is from genome assembly GCA_012066045.3 of Morus alba. NCBI lineage: Eukaryota > Viridiplantae > Streptophyta > Magnoliopsida > Rosales > Moraceae > Morus > Morus alba. The sequence continues at coordinate 4,908,317 of CP050227.2, forward strand.
ATCTAGCTCCACCTTAAGACCCCTGCCCAACAAGTTTTATTTGATGTGTGGTAGCATGAGTAAAAACATCATTTACATTTTTCAAATAGAATTAGGTCATGTTTTTTCCGCAGATCCTAAGATTTCTAAATTGACAAACAAAATAAGGGACAGAGTAATACCAATGATCTCCTTTTTGTTGAGGGGAAAAAAAAAAAAAGATTAATATATCACGAGGGAACGCAAATGTATTCTATCTTTATAGAAAAAAAAAAAAAAAAAAAAAAAAAAAAAAAAAGAAAGAAAGAGAGAAAAAAAAATTGTAAAATTTACCTTTAAGAGTACATGAGTGTGGATTTTTATCCCTTATTCTTAATTAATACTTTTTTATTAGTATAGTAATTTGACTAAAAAGGTTATTAAGGGTAGAAGGTATCTCAATTAGTACACTTTGAAAGCCCAACCGAGAGGATTGGAAAAATTGGAAATCTTGGGGAAATAGGAATGGTATAAATAGAAACCTAAAAAAGCTTTTCCAAATACTTGACTAATCATATTGTCTATGTCTATAATCCTTCCGCGAAAACAACCTTAGTCAAAGACTCAACACAGTAGTTCCCACGTGGAAAATTGAGTTTCAATTATATATTTTTAATTCAATATATGATTTCTTTGGCTCATGTTTTTGATTAGGTGATATTATAATCATATATATGTATATATATATATATATATATATATATGTTCCCATTCAATTATTGTAAGACCAACAATATCTATATTACCCTCCACTTTGTTGGAAACCAACCACAAATGCTATATGCACCACCACGAGACTTTACCTTTGCGTTTTGATCTCTATTTTTCTTCCTAATCTCTTTTTAGAATCTATATCCCGCGATATACTTTAATTTATACTCAGTTCTTATTGAGCGAAATAAAAAAATTCAGGAAGTACTGAACTTTTATTCATGTCCGTTGCCAAACAAGCAACATATCTAGAGCACGCTGCCGAAAGTAAAAGGCAGAGTTAGTACTCATAATGGTACACAAGACAAACCAGAAAAATAAAGCAGCCCAACCAGAAAAACAAAAACAAAAAAAAAAAAAAGTCGACAAATGCAAACCCCAGAACAGCGATAGCGCCTGAGTGCTCCACTTGACACAACTCTTTCAGAAACAATTATTAATCAACCACGCCCAAAATAACGATTATGACAAGTACACATACACAACACACACAGCGTTTTGGAGATTGATAATGCTAATTAATGGATCTTAATCTTTAATATTCGTAAACAATCTTAACACCACCAACGGTAACGTTGCCTGATTTGGGCACCAAAGTGACCAACACATCTTCATCGTCATCAGCTCCCACGTCCTCCAGCAACTCCGTTATTCCAAGCTTCAATTTTGTGTACGTTTTCTCCTTGTTCTTTGTGTTGTGTGGCACCGTCACAAAGCTCCCAGCAAACTCCGACTTCTCCGGCCCAGCCTCATCCTCGTCGTTCACGTACACATCAAACTTCACAGCCGTACTCTTGTCGTAGTCGATCCCCTCAATCACCAATATTTCCTCTTCCTCTTCCTTCTCCGCCTTGCTCCTCCCCTTCTTCGGCCTTGGCACCTTCACCGTTATCGCCTTCTTCAGCGCTATCGGAAAAGCGGAGAGCGGGGTCAGGCCCTTGGTCGACTCGGCAGCGATTGCTGCTCCAACAGCCAATTTTGCCACCTTTTTTGACTTTGGCTTCTTTTTCAGCCATGGAAGGTCGACTTGTTCGTAGACGTAGCCGAGCTTCTTAGTGTCGAGGCAGTCCGCGACCCTAACACGCACGAGCTTCGCATTCTCGTCGTAGAATAAAAACGTGGCGTTAAGCCAATCAGGGTCGGTGATATCTTTTTTCTTCTTCCCCGGTAGCTGTTTCCAAAGACTCCACATCCTGTCGACGTTGCCGTGGTGACAGTAGAACAACGGATCTCGTCCCGCCGAGTAGAAGTTCCCCATGTCCTCGCCATTTTTGTTGTTCTCATTCCCACAAATAATATGGAGGGGTATGTGGGGTCTACTCTCTACGCTACCGGGGGAGTTTTCTGGCGGTTCCCCGGCCCTATAGTCGCCACCGAAGAAAAGCGACTGTGTATTGGCACCAGACACCATTTGCTTATACATCGTGGTGAGATTCTCTTCCACCTGCTGCTTATAAGGCTTCGCCGGTTTTCCGAAGTCTATTTTCGGGCTGTAGTCGAGATCGATCACGTAGGGAGGCTGATGCGATGGGCTTCGGTTCACGTCATAGAGTGCGGAGCTTGTATCGGAGGTAAACATGGACGGCATTGTCATGCCGTCGGGATGGTCCCAGTTCCAAAAAGGAATAGCGAAAGTGGGATCACCGATGAGCTTCCCCAAGATCCTCTCGTAGAAGTACAAGTACCAGCGGTGGAAGGGATAGAAGAGCCAAGAGTTATGAACTTGGAGTTCAACACCAGGATAGCCAGTCTGGTCGTAGGCGCTGTTGCAGTAGGCACAATGAACATCAGCTTGTTGCGAGAAGCTCCTCGGATCAGTGTCGGGCAATTTTTTCATGAGTGACAAAGCTTTGTTGTACTTGGCTATGTACTCTTTGTCAACCTTGTGAGCCGCTGGCCTAACTCGCAACTTCGTAAAAGGTGGTAGCTTGAAATCTATGATCTCTAAGGCTGTTGGTGGACAACAGTCGACTGGTAGGACAGTGCCGTCGGACAACTCAGCATTGCCACATTTAGTCAAGTCTGGTGCGGCTATTGGGTCCGCCATGGCGAGAGGGTTGGATCCAACCCCGGTAATACCGAGGCCAAGGAGCACATTCCTCCGGTCGACCTTTCCGAGTTGAGGCCATTGTGATGATGCCTCATCGGAACCGGCATTGCTTGAGACTGATCTCCTTACGTGGGATTCTCTACGTTTGGTGTTAAGTATAGAGTTGTTACGAGGGAAAGGACACAAGGGAGTGGTAGTGGAAGAACCAGTGATCGTGGGTGGTTGAGTGAGAGGCAGAGATGCCATATTGCTATTTGGATTTTGCTGTGGGTATTGCAATGACAAGAGGAAAGCTGAATTTTTTTCCTTTATAAGGATTACTCTCTGGATATTATTGCTCGGGATATTCTTTTTTTTTTTTTTTTTTTTTTTTTTTTTAGGGATGGATTGTTTAATCATGCCAATCACATGTGAATTAATAGTAGATCGTGTACATGGCTGAGTTAGATAAAGATCTCACTCTTTCACTTCCTCCTCCTGGTTAATATTCCCTCTCTCTTGTCATTCCACTTATTTTCACAACCATGGAAATAATGTGGCCATCAAAAATATCTATATGTATTTTTTTAAAAATATATTGCTACGTGAAGTGACTTAAGCCTTTTATTTGAAAAAAAAAATCATTTTGGTAGTCATTTTCATAATATTAAATACGTACCCAGACATTTTTAAAACGGAACTTTGATACTCTGAGGTCTTGTTTAAGACATAAAATTGTAAAAGCTAATATTCTTATTGATTGGTAAAACTAGAAATGGCCTTAAGATATCAAAATGATGGGTGCATTTAGAATTCATTTCAACACAATTTTATTTTTTGTATAAAAATAAAAATGAAAACGTTTTCAATCTCAGACATAAATTATTTTTAAAAATGTATTTAGTAGTTTTATCAAGAGATTATTTTTAATATAAAAAAATTCATTAATGTCCATCTCTCTCTCTCTCTCTCTCTCTCTCTCTCTCTCTCTCTCTCTCTCTCTCTCTCTCTCTCTCTCTCTCTCTCTCTCTCTCTCTCTCTCTCTCTCTCTCTCTCTCTCTCTCTCTCTCTCTCTCTCTCTCGGAAAAAATGGAAATAAAGAATGAAAAATGACTAAAAGTCGTTTTTTATTTCTTTTCTATTTTACACTAAACTAAAATATCATTTTTATTTCTATTTTTTATTTTGAATTGTGTCAAACGACGTTACTCTCCCGTTTTCATTTCTTCTTTCTTAAAAAATGCAAAAAATAAAAACAAAAACAACTCTAAACACCGCCGATGTTTTTCAAAAAGATCAAGATATTTTAATATTATGATAAACGCGTGGCACGCTAAAGTGATTTTTGTCAATAACACAAAGGTGTCAAAGTGAATTTTTCCCTATATTGGACCATAATCAGCACGAGGAGATGGTGGGATTCTCTGCGTTTGGTGTTAAGGATAGAGTTGTTACGAGGGAAAGGGCACAAGGAAGTGGTGGTGGAGGAACCAGTGATCGTGTATGGTTGAGTGAGGGGCAGAGATGCCACATTGCTATTTGGATTTTGCTCTGGATATTGCTATTTGGATTACTCTCTGGATATTGCTCGTGAGTGGTTGAGAGATTTTTTTTTTTTTTTTTTTATAGGGATGAATTATTTAATTATGCCAATCACGTGTTGAATTAAAAGTAGATCGTGTACATGGCTGAGATAGATAAAGATCTCACTCGTTCACTTCTTCCTCCTGGTTATTATTCCCTCTCTCTTGTCATTCCACTTATTTTCACAACCATGGAAATAACGTGACCATAAAAAATATCTATATATTTTTGTTTAAAATATATTGCTAGGTGAAGTGACTTAAGCCTTTTATTTGAAAAAATCACTTTGGTAGTCTTTTTTCATATATAATATTAAAAACGTACGGCCAGACATTTTTAAAACGGAATTGTTTTAAGACATAAAATTGTAAAACTAGAAATGGCCTTAAGATATCAAAGTGATGTTTTTCAAAAACATCAAGATATTTTAATATTATGGAAAACGCGTGGGACATTAAAGTGATTTTTGTCAATAACACAAAAGTGTCAAAGTCCCTATATTGGACCATAATCAGCACGATGAGTGACTCATATACCAGATCATATTTATATATGTAAGCTGTGGAATCAATGTTCTGTGGACAATATTAATGATAAAGTTTCTAATCAATGATGTGATTGTTATGATGGGATACTTCATAGGCATTTTCTATAACCATTTAGGTACATGAATTTAAAACGTTTAAATATCAAATATTTATGCAAAGAACGTCCCAGTCAATGTGTGTGTATATGTATATATGGTTCGAAAATTCTAGAAAATAAAAATAGGAATTAGGAAATAAATAAATAAGAGAATTAAGCCTAATCAGTATTACTTATTTTATGCAGCTCCAAAAGAAACATATTGAAGGTGCGTAAGCAAATAAAATTAAATTAGTAGGAAAAATATTAACGGTTGATGCAAAAGAGAAATTTAGCTGGGGTAATTAGGTTCCTATGATATAACTCTTTCCATTGAAAATTATGTGGTTCATATTGAGTCATGGTTAATCTCAATTAGCGTTCACACTAATATGTCTGACTAATACGCAGAGTGAGGTTGAATAAAAGAAAAAGGGTGGGGCTAACTCACATTTGGAACTATAAGTATTGTCAAATCTTTGTCGACACATAATTATAAAATTTGACGGTGGTGTTTTCAATACTTTATGCAATAATCACGCTCGTTATGTAGCTATCTTTTCATGTTTTGTGCGATTACTATGTGACTACCTACCATGGTTTAATATTAAAAATATATCGCCATTTTGAAGATGAGAGATGAAAGTTTTTTTTTTTTTCTTTTTTTTAAGGGAGGGATGAAATTTACTAAAAATAATAAGTTCATAAAAACTAATTGAGAAAAAAGAGATTTTGCTTAAAGCTGCCTCATAGTAGTCTCAAAAAAACATTTCTAAAAAATCAGAACTTATTATTCTTCTAGCTACTTCAAGGAGGATGCAATTATCATGTTCTGACGATTCGAGAACTTTAAGGAATTTAGAATCTAATATCTAATGACATTGCAGCACATGGCAACCACCACTTTACGATTTCAGTTCCCATATCATCGTAATCTTTATATTTCAACATTTAACTACCTAAAAACCAGTCCTCTTTCGCAGTATCCTAACATCAATGTGTATTAGATTGAGACCTGCTGTCAATCTTGATGTTGTATAATGATCTCTTATCAATCATAATATACCTCATAATTTTATAGACTCATTTAAACATGTTAAGTCAATTAAAAGTTATTTTAAATTTTTTATATTTTGTGTTGTATGATTGTTTAACGCTTCTTTTAAAATTAAGATTTAAATAAACAAGAAAAAATACAGAATTTATTTTTAAAAGTGTATAAGTCTAAATTTTTACTCTTTATTTTTAATAAATATTTTTTTATTAGTATAATTATTTAATTAAAAAATTATAAAACAAAAATAAAAAATAAAACTCATAATCCATACACTTTACTTTTTAAATCATTAATCTGAATCCTGTTATCCAATAGGTATACGCGTACGTTAATTTTATTGTGTTTCAAAAAGGCACGTAGATGTAGCCACGTGGTTGTGAGCCCCTGCAAGTGGAAACCCGGACCTCGTTCATTTTACCGATTCGAGTTTTCAGTTTTAAGTTTTTACAGTAAAAGGCTCTCAAAAAATGTCACATCTAATTTTTTCTGTTATAGTGAAAAGCTCTCAGAAAATGTCACATCTCAACTCGAATTGAAAATTTGAATCCACAAAGTGAACGGGACCCCAGTTTCTATCGTTACATTGGGCATCTAGGTAAGAAACAAAGGCATGCAAAAAAGAAAGGTCAAATCAAATACATCTAATTTTGTCATCATACATATTTTAATTACTCTTTTACGCAAAAGCTATGTTTGAAATGAGATCAGAATATTTTGGTAGGGTAGTTCAAAACATTACTATGATGTGAAGAACATCTTTTATTTAAAAAAGATTTGATAGAATTATAATTTGTTATAGTATACAAAAGTTACTATTATTACTAATGATCACTATCCTTTATTCTAGATGGCTTAATTTGCCATAAAATATCAATTTACCAAAACAAAAAGTGATAAAATATCTAACATTCAAAAATATACATATTATATTGTCAATGATCGTTTCATAGGAGCGGCATAAGACTTAGATGAGGATTTGTTTTCCTTATTGTATGAGAAAAATGCGTGGTACTAGACATTTTTCCAAGACAAAGTCTTTATTATGACCTCTTTGCTCTCCTGTGTGTTATTTCCACAAATTAAATCATATTCTAAATTTTTTTTATGTAATAAAAAACACTATAATAAAAAAAATTAAATTTAAATTTTTATGTGAGAAAATATTATAATTTAAAAAAAAATTGAGTTGTGAAAAAAAAAAGAATGATAATAATAGTAATCACGAGACATATGAATATTTTAATGGGGCCCATTTTCGGTGCCCAATTTTGTTGTTTAGCAATTTGTAGTCCAACGTTCAGAGAATATAATCCATTGCACAAGATTATTTAGTATTAATGAAATTTCGGGTGCATTTGAAATTATTTTCCCATTTTATTATTTCAATTTGTTGCTTTTTCATAATACTTTTGTAGAGGAAACTCGATTATTACCAAGTACTATCAATTATTACATCCAAATTGTCTACCGGGGTAGGTAGAATTATTGCCCATCTGTTTAACCACGTGATTCCCATGTTGTTGACTAACATTTTTTTTTTTTTTTTTTTAAGATAGTTGTGTACTGCCTGTCCATATACTCTGTCCCGTCCTAATTTCCCAATCCTATTTTCTTCTTTTTTCTGCTGTCTATTTTCTTAACTTTTTTATTTCCTTTTGATCAAAACCCAAAATGATCATTTAGATATAGATAGTATTAAGCACAGTAGTTATATATTTTTGGGCGTTGGTTGCAGCCTTTTTTTTTTCTTTTTTTTTTTTTTGAAAAGGCGTTGGTTGCAACGTTGATTTTACTACGCTCCACGCTGATATATACTGGTAATAAATTGAAATTTAAAGTTAATCAAATGCTGTTTTTAGTGAATTTTTGTGGGAAAAGGAGAACAGAGAATGGAGAATGGAGAAATGCTGTGTCAGCATCGATCATATTGCGTTGGCGTTATATAAAATTTTATATATGAGAGTTTAATATATAACATGATTTTAACATGGTTATAACTTATAACTAAAATCCAATTAGGTAAAATAGTAAGAGCTCACGTTTAGCATGCTATTGAAGTTATCGTGTATAAAGGTCCGTTTAATTCGTTAATTTAAATTTTTAATTTAAATTAAAATTTTTTTATTGTAATAAAAAAATTAAATTTAATTATTTTTAAAAATTTTTTATTATAACAAAATTTAAATTTTAAACTCGAATCGATAAAAATAAATAAGTATATCTGTATCGAATCTACAAATAATGCTTTTTACTTTTTCTTTTTAAATGACCTTTTGTTACGTGTTTTTATTTAATTGGTACGGGAAATCCGCAGTTTAGAAATGTTGTGAACGTGATTTGCATAATGCGTTGTTCACATCACATATGTACTCCAACTTTATGACGTAAGACCACCCATTGGTAAGTACTTAAAAAAAAAAGAATTTCTTTTAGAATTCTACCATAAAATATGAAAAAAAAAATTCCTTATTGGATTCTTATTAGAATTAGTTCTAGATATATCTTGTTTTGATAGCTATTTAAAGTATTAATTATCTTGAGAAAAAACAAAATTCAAACCAATAGATATAAAAAACCAATAACTTTAAACCAGGATATCATTGCAACCCACCACTTACGGGTGCTCAATACGTGTTTGAACTCTTACTAAAATTCAGTTATAAATTTAGTGGGTATCGGAACGGTGTGTACATTGTATTACTTTATAGTTTTTCAGCAAGCAAACGATCTAAGATTATCTCCATCCATATCATAAACCGTCCATTTATTTTAGGTAATGTTAACAAATACTTATTAAAAATGTAATGGTCAGAATTTTTATTTTTTAATCTTAATTCATAACCTTTTTAATTAAATAATTATATTAACAAAAGAATATTTATTAAAAATAAAAAATAAAAGTCTAAACTTACACATTTTAAAAGATAAATTCTAGAATGTTCTCATATATATATATATATATATATATATATATATGTATATGTATATATATATATATGTACATTCCCCTGACATAGCCCAACTAGGTATCTTAATTGATTCAGCTTCCCAAGTTTTCTTTTTCTTAAAATAAAAAAAAAAAAAAATTAAAGGATTATTTTTGTAAATGCTCTTTAAAATATGTATCTTATTTTAAAGTGCCTTCTGATTTTTTAAAACATGTCAAAACACTCCCTGATTTATAGAAAATCATTCAAAACACTCCTTCCATCTATCTCTGCGTATCATTTAAATAGAAAATGCATACATAACAGTTGAAATGAGTATTTAAAAGTTAATTAAAGATATTTAACTAATAATATTAAATATTAAATAAAATAAAATGACTAAGTAATAAAAAATAATAAATAATAGCAAAATAATAATACTGAAGACTTAATTTAAATAATAAAGTAGTAGCTTTGGCTTTTCATAAAATAATAATAATTTAAACCAATCGACATTGTAGGTCTAATAATTACTTTCGAATAAGTTGAGGTATTTAACAGAGTTTTTATTTTTATTTTTGTCAATTAAAGATAAATAAACGCTATAACTTTTCAATAAATATTTAGAATAATATTTTTAAATAATTTAAATGAGTCACAATAATTTTAAGTCTTGTAATAAGCGATAAGTTTATAATTATGCGTTATTCAATCTAGCACAAGTTTAACTATGAAATTCTTTTTCACATAAAAACAAAAATTCTGAGGCCATCTAAGATGGCGCCAGATTTGTGGGCTCGCAGGGCTGGGCGGCGCAAGTAGGTTGGGTGTGGAGGCGGCGCCTGCATTCGCGGGAGGAAGGGTGAGCCGCCGTCAATTTTGGGCTATTCGTGGGGAAGAGGGCTTCGCTTGGTTTACTGGTGGGAACTGGATAGGAAGATCCGAGCTTGTCGCTCATGGTTATTATGGGGAGGCGTCATGGGAACTTGATCGGAAGAACTAAAATTTTTTTTCTTTTAGTCATTGATTTGTATGGTTACGAAAAGAAATCATTTTAAATTCTCTTAGAAGAAAAAGAAAAAAAATAGAATACCTTCAGAAATAAGTGCAATGACAAGAGAGAGGGAATGTTAACAGGATCACGGATCTATAATTGTCGAAAAGTCACAATACAAATTTATATTTTTAAAATTATATTTTGACCCTTAATTTTTATAAAATAACATTTTGACACTAAATTTTTTAGAACTTATATTTTGAGCTTTTAAAAATAAAAATTTGACCCTAAAATTTTTAAAAAATTACATTTTAACCCCTATACAATACGACATGACACTAAATACCTATTGTATTATGATAATACAATACAATACAATACAATATAACACAATATTTTTTGATAACTGAGGAGAATAGACATCAGGTATCTAAGTTCGCTGAAACATCCCAATTAAGTTGACACCCCTCTATAAACCTATCCTCTACCAAGTCCAATATAACACAATATACCTCATATAATAAAAAACAAAACAAGATAAACATGGGCTCGATATTTATGAGATTTTCTTCCTTAATGCGAGTGATCCACAAATCCCATACTATTGTCTATGAGATTTGCCCTTACGGAAAGATAACTTCCATGAGTTCTTTTATTTGAGAAATATTTCCGCACACTACAAATAAAATAGTGAGAAAAAATGATAATAAAAAGGAGAAAGAATATGGTTATTCTTATTTCCAAGTACACAATTTCTGATATTTTATTCGTTATTACCAAACAAGCACAACATCATGACGATACTGAAGGTAAAGGGAAGGCTAGAACTAATAACTTCACACAGGACAAAACCTGATATAAAGCAAGACTTAGGAAAAGAAAGAAAGAAAGAAAGTCGACAAATTCAGACCCGAGAAAAGCGTTACCCAAACAAGCAGCAACTTGCGGCGTAACTAATTTCGCAAAGCAATTATTTATCCACCAGTACAACTAAATGATGGATTGAATACAAGATAACAAGTACACATGCATGCACAACGTAACACACAATACGCTTTGCTTTCGAGATATATAGCTAGCCAGATATATATTGCTAGGAAGAATATCTTAACCTTCAAGATAGGAAAACGATCTTAATCCCACCAATGGTGACGTTGCCAGATTTCGGCACCAAAGTAACCAACACATTGTCATCATCCTCAGCTCCCACGTCCTCGAGCAACTCCGTTATTCCAAGCGTCAATTTTACGTTGGGCATCTTCTTCTTGTTTGTGGAGAAGTGCGGAACTGTGGTAAAACTTCCGGCAAACTCTGACTTGCCAGGCCCACTCTCGTCTTCGTCGTTTATGTAAACATCAAACTTCACTGCCTTAGTCATGTCAAAGTCGATCCCCTCGACCACCAACACTTCCTCCTCCTTTTCCTTCTCCGCCTTGCTCCTCTTGCCCTTCTTCGGCCTCGCCACCAACACTGTTGTCTTCTTCGTCAGTTTTATAGGGAATTCGGTTAGCGGGGTAAGGCCACCGCGCGACTGATCCGAGGATCTTGTTTGCCTTCTTAACAGGGTAGAAGATTTTGCCCTTGGCTTGTAATTCAACCACGGAAGGTCGACTTGTTCGTAGACATATCCGAGCTTCTCAGTGTCGAGGCAGTCTCCGGCCCTAACTCGGACGAGCTGCGCATTCTCGTCGTAGAATATAAACGTGGAGTTAAGCCAATCACAGTCGGTGATGTCTCTATTATTTTTCCCCGGTAACGATTTCCAAATGCTCCACATCCGGTCGACATTACCGTGGAGAGCATAAAACATCGGATCTCGTCCCGACGAGTAGAAGTTCCCCATGTCTTCACCATTCGGATTTTTCTCGCTCCCACTCCAAACGTGGATATTATTGTGGGGAGTACTTTCAATTGTGCCCATTTGGCTTACAGGCTCTTCCCCGCCCTTATATTCGCCGCCGAAGAATAGCAACTGTTGGCTGGCACCAGACACCATTTGCCTATACATCGTGGCGAGATTATCCTCCACCAGCTGCTGATAAGGCTTTGGCGGTTTGCATAAATCATCTTTGTGGTATTCGAGGTCGAGCCCATAGGGAGGCTGATGCTTAGGGCTTCGGTTTACATCATAGAGATCGGAGTTTGGATCGGAGGTGAACATGGCCGGCATTGTCATGCCGTCAGGATGGTCCCAGTTCCAAAACGGAATAGCGAAATCCGGGTCACCGATGAGCTTCCCTAAGATCCTCTCGTAGAAGTACAAGTACCAGCGGTGGAAGGGAAAGAAGAGCCAATTGAAATGGACTTGGAGTTCAACACCAGGATAGCCATCCTCCTCGTAGCCATAGTTGCAGTAGGCACAATGAACATCAGCCTGTTGCTTGAAGCTCCGTGGGTCAGTGTCGTCCAAACCATTCATCATAGACAGGGCTTCGTTGTACTTGGCTACGTACTCCTTGTCAGCCTTGTGAGCCGCTGGTCTAACTCGTAACTTGGTAAAAGGTGGCGGCTTGTAAACTATGATATCTGAGCTTGATTTTGGCGCACAACATTTGTCGGGTAGGAAAGTGTGGTCGTCCAGCTTCGGTTGGTTACAAATATTTGTGTTGGGTCCATTCACCGGATTGGCGAGGGCTAGCTGGTTGGATCCAAGCCCCGTCATGCCGAGACCGATGAGCACGCTCCTCCTCTCTACCTTTCCGAGTTGAGGCCGATTTTGCGACGATGTCTCGTCGGAGCTTTGGTTGCTGCCGGCATGATTATTGCATGAGATTGATGATCTTCTAATTATATCGCTTTGTCTACGCTTGGTGTTGAGGGTTGTTTTGGTACGACCGGGGAAGGGACATAGGGAAGTGGTGATAGCGAGTGGTTGAGTGAGAACGAGAGAGCCCATATTGCTGCTATGAAGTTTTTGGTTTGGACGCAATGATATGATCTGAAGGAAAAGGTAGAGTCCCTTTTTTATAGTGAAATTCTTAAAATTAATCAATCGTGTTAATCAAATGATAACGGCTAATTAATAATAAATTAATGAATATCAAATGAACCTAGTCGTAATGCACTAGATTTATATCTCATCACACGTTTCACAATACATGTATGCATATTTGATTAGCAAAAAAAATATATGTATGCTTTTTATATATATATATATATATATATATATATTCCTGTATGACACTATGAACCTTTCATTTTCCTAAACTTAATGAACTTTAAATGAGTCTCACGTTATCATGAAATTTTCCGTTTAGTTCATGTATTTAAATCATGTGATTAGAACTATTTTTGATTTACGTGTATTTTTTGTGAGAGAAAATACTGTAGCGAACCACGAATCATGATTCGAATCAGGGAACAAATTTAAGAACCAAACGGACCCTTAATTTTTCGTCCATTGCAATCTAACTCTGTACGTGGGCGAACTTTTAGGGCCCGTATTAAATTTTAATGAAGTCATGTCGTGATATGAGCATCTACTAACATTTTAACAAAATGTAAAAACAAAAAGAGATCTCTCCCAGCGAGCCAGAATATCATTTCTCTACCTCCACAACTGCTTTCCACATATTTTTATTGTTATTAATGCATGCTTTGCAGAAGGTTGGTACAAATGATTGGAAATCCCCATGCCCTTTTTCTCATTTTAATTGGTTACTTACTCTTAATACTATTGGAGAGAAAATTTAGTTATCCCTAGATTATTATATAGAAGAGTTATATATGGTAGGTAGCAATAATTTTATATCGTAAAAACACACGTGATTCCCATGTTATTGATTCTCTTTTCTTTCTCAAGCAAGTTGTATGTGGCCCATTGTAGTACCCAAATTTTTTGAACAGCTTCTAGCTTTGTAATTAAGGAGTTATCATGAGGTTAAGTTTTACGTAAGATTAGAAAGATAATCGGAAAGATTTTTAGTTCAAGGTTCTTGACGAATTTAGAGACCTTAAAATTTGAAATTTGTAATCCCAAATGTTTATATAAGGATTGTTCTGTAAAAAAAGATTATTATTTTTCTGTCTTATATATTTTATTCTAGTTAAGTTAACATTTCTTTCGGATTAATGAGATTTCGAGCTGGTAGATTAAGAGGGGCGTTACATCTTTAAATTCTGCCCTATTCTAATTCATTTAGACCTACAGACAGCAAAGTTTGCAGCATGGTGCTGTATATAATTTGTGGTTATATGCATAATCCGTCAATTCACACAAGATTCGAGTCCATCTTGTGATGTTGATGACTCCAAAGGGCCCAAGTCCCCAAAGTCGCAGAGCTGCGGAAGCAAGGACGCACATGATGACAGCTGTCGTACCAAGCTTCACACCTTCACAAACTCATCCCTAAGAACACCCACAATCCCAACCTTTGGTAGACCATCGTCCATGTAGCCTCGTGATAATGATTTTATGGCCGGGAGTCCAATGACCCACCCACCTAGAGGCTGTCCCTTGAGGAAGCAAGTGTTTTGATAGAAGACCTTATAGCAGAACCAACCCTAGAGAGCAAGGAATAGAGATCTCTCCCCAACAATTTCCCTTACTATAATTACAAAAAAAAAAAAAAAAAAAAAAAAAAAAAAAAAAAAAAACATAAAACTAACCAACAAATAAAAAATAAATAAAACCTGATAATATCTTTGATTTTTTTTTATTAGTGTCATTGAAACAAATAACCTGAAGAATAACGACACTAGAGATTGAGTTATAGCTGGCATAAAGTGTGTACTAGCTTTTTTTTATGCTTTGAAAATTCTGCCAAGGATACTGGTTATTGCCGGATAGAGTTTGGCCAACTGGTTTAACATCATCATCTAATATTTGGTATGAACTTAATCATAATTATGACCTCGTTCATTTCATCAATTCAAGTTTAAAATTTAAATTTTGTTGTAGTAAAAAACTCTAAAAAATAATTACATCTAACTTTTTTACTACAGTAAAAAATTCTCACATAAAGTAACGTCTCAACTCGAATCAGCGAACTAAACAGACTCTATATGTGCGCAAATTGTTTTTAATTCTGCTGGCTTTCTTTGAAAAGTACTACAACTGTACAACTTATGTTCATTAAGATCTTACATTTGTCAACAATGTATGAATGAACATATTTAAAGAGTAGCTATACTAATTATAATGAAATCTAATAATAATAATAATAATAAAGAGAATCCGAAACGAACAATAATGAACAGAGCAAAAAGGGAAGAAAAAAAGTGTTTCCTTTGTACATTTATTGGACTAATGAAGCAAACTTTGCTCACTTCATCAGCACATAGAATTAACCTCAGAGAGGAAAGTGATAAGAGCAGAGAGAGAAGAAAAATGTAGAAATGCTCTCATTAGCGAAAAGCTCAACTAACTTAGATACAAAACATCATAGGCTAATTCATGAAAATGAATAGTAACAGACATCTTGTTACAATTACAAGCCAGGCAAAGTCTCAATAATTCTCCTCAGATGAGACGGCGACTTAGTCACAGTAAGTTTACCTCAAGAAGAACAAAACGAGACTCAAACGAGAGCTTGGTCAGCAATTTGAAAATGAAATCAATATAGTGATAATTTGATTCTTCGTCGCCGTTAGTCTCTTGCCGGAACATATCTGACATCAATCTCTTTGGTAACAATCTGATGATCAACAACGTCAGAAGTATTTTGTCTGAGAGTGAAACACCGGATTGGGGAGTAGGCATCCAGGGCCGTCTCGAGTAATTTGGGGGCCTTAAGCAAAAACTCACTTTTAGGCCTTTTTAATAAATATTAATAATATTAATAAACCTATACAGAACTGAATAAAAATTTAAAACTATTTTTATTAGAAAGGAGCACCATTTAAAGCGTTAATAATAATTAAGAGAATAAAAGTTAATTTGATGTATAAAGAGGCCTTATTAGAGTAATTAGGTTCTACTATATATTGAAAGAAAAGAGTTTGGTACCTCTCAAAAAACAATATTTTAAAAATAGTCTTTTGAGTGCATAATTAGGGCAATTTATAAACAGTCATTTGATTAAGCTAATCTTAATCACTCATTCAAGAAGAGCACTTATTTTTAATTTTTTATTTTTTTGATACTGTCATTTCATTTTTTTCAACTAATTTTAATTAATAATTTACAATAATCATAATGGATTCTATAATTTTTATATAGAAAAATGACTACTATTACGGATGCCAATTTTAATCTTAACTATTTTGTATCAACTTATGTGGCATAGACTTGTTATCTTTTTATTAATAGATGTAGTCACTTATTATTACTTGACGTGACAATCTTTTAAACAACTACTAATAAGAGGATGACAACTCATATACCACTTAAGTTATTATAAAAAAAAAAAAATTAAGATTAGAGTCGGTGTCTCTATCATTATTCTTTATATACATTTATATATATTGACATAACAATAACATAAGAGAAAATGATCAAAATATGTATTATATAGAAATTGTATCTTTCGACCTTTGAGTGTGAAAATGGAAGGAATTTTTAGTAATGATGCTGAGATTGTTTCTGAATTTCTTTCTTTATTTTTATATAAAAAATAAAATTAGTGTGTTTTTAAAAATGTGTATTAAGTTATATCTTAAAAAATGAGTGTGTTTTTGAATCATACACTAAATAAATAATTTATTCTAACTCTGATTCCTGACTCTAAATTCTACTTACTCTGAATTTTGTCCACTATAATTTATGTCCAATCCAACTACCTGTAGGTAAACATACGAGTATTGTATATATAGCATCTTTAATTGAACCCAAGATAGAACTGCATGAAGGTGACAATTCCAAGAAACCCAAAAATTGTAAATTAACGAGAAGATGGAATTCATAATTCTTCGAGATTCTGTTAAGTCAAATTAGTTAATTGATTATAGTCTGAAAATCCTAGGGCAAACGTTGTTTGGCCGTGTTGGCCTATTTTGCCATTGGTTTTGCAACTCTCAAAAAGAAAATTCTCTTCCTTCGATGTTCAAAGATTTGCCAAGACGTTGTTATGAGTCCCACAAAAGTATGTGTGTAAGATTTTTAAATCCTTGGTTTTACTTTCAACCGTTGTGAATTTCTAAGAAGAAATCTAATTAGTTTTATTGAAAAGGACCATACGATTTTAGAATGATGCTAATCACAAATCAGATACATTTGATGTTAATGAAATTAATAATTTTTAGAGAGATGTAGCCAACAAAATCATACCATTTAGAGCATATATATATTTCATCGTATTAGAGCACTGTACACTATCATAATACATTAGTATATAATAGTTGGTGTAACTATTATATTGTATAAATTAATACGGATGATAAATTAATACGTTTATGTCATATTATAGAATACGACTCATTTTGACGTATTATATTGTATTATTTGTAGTGGATCGATCAAGTCGAAGTAGAGTCATGCCGGAATCTATAATTGTTGAAAAGTCACAATGCAAATTTATATTTTAAAAATTACATTTTGACCCTTAATTTTTATAAAATTACATTTTGACACTGAATTTTTTAAAACTTCTATTTTGAGCTTTTAAAAATAAAAATTTGACCCTAAAATTTTTCAAAAATTGCATTTTAACCCTAAAATTTTACATTTAAACCTACGACATGACACCAAACGCCTATTGTATTATGATAATACAACACAATACAATATAACACAATATTTTTTGATAAACTAAAGAGAATAGACAACTGGTATCTCACTACAAACAAAAAGGCCGTTTGCGATGACTTTTTTTACGATGACATTTGTCGTCGCAAATAATAGTATATTTGCGACGACATGTCATCGCAATTACTCCCCGTTATATAAAACAACCATGTCGTTGCAAATAATTTTGGAGCGCAAATTTCAGTGGCGCGGATTTTTTCCGCCAAGGTAATCCATTATTTGCGACGACAATAACTAAAATGTCATCGTAAATAATTTTGGAGCGTAAATTTCAGTGGCGCGGATTTTTACCGCCAAGGTAATCCATTATTTGCGATGACATTTTCTCTTTGTCGTCGCAAATAATCTTTTCAAGATTTCACCAAAAAACCAAATGCGGGAAAAATGATTATTTGCGACAACATTTTTTAGATTTATTTGCGACGACATGTCATCGCAAATAATTTCATGTTATTTGTGACAACATTTTCTCTTTGTCGTCACAAACAATCTTTTTAAGATTTCGCCAAAAAACTAAACGCGGGGGAATGATTATTTACGATGACATTTAAACTTATTTGTGACGACACATCGTCGCAAATAAGTCTGATTTAATATACCCTATCTTATTCCTCTTCATTTCCCCCCGACGCTTTCTCTCTCTCTCTCTCTTGCTACGTCTCTCTCTCTCTCTGCCTCTTCTTCCCCTCACCGCCGCCACTGCCCATCACCACCGGCCCTCTCTCTCTCTATTCCCTTCTCTCTCTCTCTTCCCTTCTCTCTTCTTCCCATGTCCAGCCGCCGCCGCTGCTCCCGCCGCCCCATCCCCGCCACTCCTCTCTCCTCTTTTCTCTCTCTCTTCCCTTCTCTTCCTCTCTTTGCTTCTCTCTCTCTCTCTCTTCCCTTCTCTCTTCTTCCCCTCTCCGGGCGCTGCCGCCGCTCCCGCCGTCCCGCCCCTGCCACTCTTATCTCCCCTTCTCTCTCTCTCTCTCTCTTCCCTTCTCTCCCTCTCTTCCCTTGCTTGCCACCGCCAGCCAGATTTCGCCGCCGCCACGCCGAATCGCCCGTTGCCGCCTCACCGTTCGATGTTTACCGGTATGTTTTACACACTCTGGTAACTTTTTTATTGTTTTTATGTGTTTTGTTGAGTTGTTTTTAAAGTGTTTGTAAAAATGTGTAAATGAAGTTTCTAAACATTTACTATGAGGATGTGTAAATGTTAGTTTATGACATTGATTTAGAATTATTTTTGAACTAGTGGTTAATTTATTAATTTACATTATTTCTCAACATAATTAGATTGAATGCTAAGGAATGAAATTTTTTTGTGTATTTAAATATGTTACTCTAGAATGTTAATTTACATTATTTAAAATGTTAATTTCGGTCACATTAAATTATGTTCAATGCTTCAATTTGATGTAGGCGTTTGATTTTCCGCCTTCATCTCTGTTTGCCCGGTTCCTTTGACGTAATCCTGCTATTTTCAGCCCACATTTAGTGGGTTTGAACTTTGTAAGTTTTTTATATTTATTGTACTTTTAGTTTAAAATTGTTATAGTTTTTGGTTGTATGAATTTGGGATTATAATTTTGATATTTAAACTATGATTTTCTTATATTATTGAAATTTAGTATATGTTTGTTAATCTTGTTATGGGTGGCACATCTTGTAACTATGGTGTGCCGAAATCTTTTAAAGTTATTTTTCTGCAGGTTTAGATTTTTTGATCATAAGAAAAATAAGTCGTTATGTTGCCAAAATTTAGTTAGAAGGTGTTAAAGTTGATGGCTAAATTGTAGTCCAACATCCAATTACCTACAATTGATTGTCTAGAACCAATTGACTTAGATTCTCCTCTGCCTCCTTTAGATGATGACGGCCCTGATGATGATTCAGATGCCAGCGATGCTGCAAACTTAGACGATTAGATCCGTTATATGTACTTTTTATTTTTCACTTTATTTAGACTTTTATATTTTTTTTGAACAATATATATGCACTTCATGTATTATTCGTAATATATTTTATAAATTTATTTAGATTTACTGTTTCTAATATTAATTTATATTCCACTTTTAACGTATCTTAATAAATTTTATTTAGTATGTAACATAATAATGTTTAATTAAAAATATTAAAAATTAATTAATTGCCATTTTTTAAAAATTATAAAAAAAAATTAATTTCAATTTTTTGTGACAAATTTTTTAGACTTGTCGTAGAAAAAATAAGATTAATTGAGTCGACAATTTGAAATGTCATCGCAAAAAATGATCATATCACGAGAATTTTACAACGACGTATCAATGACGCCTGTCGTCGCAAATACAGAATGTCGTCGCAAATACATTTACGACTACACTATGTCGTCGCAAAAAAAGTTTTTGCAACGAAATATTTGTGCCAAAAAATTTGCAACGACGTGTCGGTGCAAAAAACCTTATTTGCGATGACATTAGGGTTTTTACGACAACTTTTTGTCGTCGCAAAAACCCCTTTTTCTTGTAGTGTCTAGGTTCGCCAAGACATCCCAATTAGGTTGCCACCCCTCTATAAACCTATCCTCTACCAAGTCCAATATAACACAATATATCTCACATAATATAATACAAAACAAGCTAAACATGGGCTCGATATATATGAGATTTTCTTCCTTAATGCGAGTGATCCACAAATCCCACATTATTGTCTATAAGATTTGCAATTACATAAAGATAACTTCCATGAGTTCTTTTTTTTTTTTTTTTGAGAAATATTTGTGCACACTACAAATAAAATAATGAGAAAAAATGATAATAAAAGGGAGAAGAATATAGGTATTCTTATTTTCAAGTACACAATTTCTGATATTTATATCATTATTACCAAACAAGCACAACATCATGACGATACCGAAGGTAAAGGGAATACTAGAACAAACAACTTCACACAGGACAATACCTAATATAAAGCCAGACTCAAAAAAAAAAAAAAAAAAAAAAAAAAAAAAAGAAAGAAAGAAAGTCGACAAATGCAGACCCGAGAAAAGCGTTACCCAAACAAGCAACAACTTGCGGCGTAACTAATTTCACAAAACAATTATTTATCCACCAGTACAACTAAATGATGGATTGAATACAAGATAACAAGTACACATGCATGCACAACGTAACACACAATATGCTTTGCTTTCGAGATATATAGCTAGCTGGATATATATTGTTAGGAAGAATATCTTAACCTTCAAGATAGGAAAACGATCTTAATCCCACCAACGGTGACATTGCCAGATTTGGGCACCAAAGTGACGAACACATTTTCATCATCTTCAGCTCCCACGTCCTCGAGCAACTCCGTTATTCCAAGCATCAATTTTACGTTGGGCATCTTCTTCTTGTTGGTGGATAAGTGCGGAACGGTGGTAAAACTTCCGGCAAACTCTGACTTGCCAGGCCCACTCTCGTCCTCGTCGTTTATGTAAACATCAAACTTCACTGCCTTAGTCATGTCAAAGTCGATCCCCTCAACCACCAACACTTCCTCCTCCTTTTCCTTCTCCGCCTTGCTCCTCTTGCCCTTCTTCGGCCTCGCCACCAACACTGTTGTCTTCTTCGTCAGTTTTATAGGGAAATCGGTTAGCGGGGTAAGGCCATCGCGCGACTGATCCGCAGATCTTGTTTGCCTTCCTAACAGGGAAGAAGATTTTGCCCTTGGCATGCTATACAACCAAGGAAGGTCGACTTGTTCGTATACATATCCGAGCTTCTTAGTGTCGAGGCAGTCTCCGACCTGAACTCGGACGAGCTGCGCATTCTCATCGTAGAATAAAAAAGTGGAGTTAAACCAATCAGGGTCGGTGATGTCTCTATTATTTTTCCTTGGTAACGATTTCCAAATGCTCCACATCCGGTCGACATTGCCGTGGGGAGCGGGTAGAAGTTCCCCATGTCTTCACCATTCGGATTTTTCTCGCTCCCACTCCAAACGTGGATATTATTGTGGGGAGTACTTTCATTCGTGCCCATATGTTTTACAGGCTCTTCCCCGCCCTTATATTCGCCGCCGAAGAATAACAACGGTTTGCTGGCACCATACACCATTTGCCTATACATCGTGGCGAGATTATCCTCCACCAGCTGCTTATAAGGCTTTGGCGGTTTGCAAAGATTAGCTTTGTCGTATTCGAGGTCGAGCCCATAGGGAGGCTGATGCTTAGGGCTTCGGTTTACATCATAGAGATCGGAGTTTAGATCGGAGGTGAACATGGCCGGCATTGTCATGCCGTCAGGATGGTCCCAGTTCCAAAACGGAATTGCGAAATCCGGGTCACCGATGAGCTTCCCTAAGATCCTCTCGTAGAAGTACAAGTACCAGCGGTGGAAGGGAAAGAAGAGCCAATAGAAATGGACTTGGAGTTCAACACCAGTATAGCCATCCTAGTCGTAGCCATAGTTGCAGTAGGCACAATGAACATCAGCCTGTTGCTTGAAGCTCCGTGGGTCAGTGTCGTCCAAACCTTTCATGATGCACAGGGCTTCGTTGTACTTGGCTATGTACTCCTTGTCAGCCTTGTGAGCCGCTGGTCTAACTCGCAACTTTGTAAAAGGTGGCGGCTTGTAATCTATGATATCTGAGATTGATTTTGGCGCACAACATTTGTCGGGTAGGGGAGTGCCGTCCAGCAACTTCGGTTGGTAACAAATATTTGTGTCGGGTCCATTCACCGGATTGGCGAGGGCTAGAGGGTTGGATCCAAGCCCCGTCGTGCCGAGACCGATGAGCACCTTCCTCCTCTCTACCTTTCCGAGTTGAGGCCGATATTGCGACGATGTCTCGTCGGAGCTTTGGTTGCTGCTTGCATGATTATTGCATGAGATTGACGATCTTCTAATTATATGGCTTTGTCTACGCTTGGTGTTGAGGGTTGTTTTGGTATGAGCGGGGTAGCGAGTGGTTGAGTGAGAACGAGAGATCCCATATTGCTGCTATGAAGTTTTTGGTTTGGATGCAATGATATGATCTGGAGGAAAAGGGTGAGCCCTTTTTTATAGTGAAATTCTTAAAATTAATCAATCGTGTTAATCAAATGATAACGGCTCATTAATAATAAATTTATGTTTTCGCAGACGGACTTCATTTATAGCTAGTGTTGCTTTGTACAAACTTAAATGTTTTAGGAAAAAGCAAAAAACGCAGATGAAAATTAAACACATTTTTGCATTCATTTTTGTCGTATGTTTGTCATGTAGCAGCTAACTAAGGGCTAATTTAGTATTGCTGTGGCTTTTTCAATAATTACTGCTAGTTGTGATAGGTGAAAAATCAGCTCTAATAAAAAGCAGTTAAGTGTTTAATAAATTAAATTTTAAAAGTGATGTCACTTTAATTAGAGCTGTGTTTAAATGATTGATAAATGATAATTCTAAATTGTTGTAGACTTTAAAATGACCATAAACATGGAGACAAATTGTGTTATATTTATATCATAAAAAGTTAATAAAAAGATTTTTTCCTAAATTTTGCTATATAATTGCCCCGATCCGTTTTAGATTTTATGGGCCAATAGTCTTTTATGGATTTTCATGTGATTTTCTTCTCAAAACCCAATCTAATATTTATGCAAATGAACATAAATTATGAAAAATGTTGCAAAGCCCATTTCTTCAAACACCATTTACAAATATATATATATATAGACACACACACACACACACACACATATATATATATATATATATATATTTCGTTGATGATATAAAAGAAAAGAGAGTTTCTGGAAAAAGTAAGGAGGCAAATTTGATAATATAATTTTATTATTAAGTTATTTAGGTAGATTGATTATCCCGTATGAAAATGAACCTTTCATTTTCCTGAATTAATGAATTTCAAATGAGCCTATATAGGTCATAATGCAGTAAATTAATATCTGATCACTTTACACACACACACACACACACACACACACATATATATATATATATGTATGTATGTGTGTGTGTGCATCGTTTTTTTGAAATTAATGAATATCAAATGAACGTAGTCATAATGCACTAGATTTATATCTCAGTACACGTTTCACAATATATGTATGCATACTTGATTAGCAAAAGAAATATACGTATGCATATTTACATATATATATATATATATATATATATATATTCCTGTATGAAAACCTTTCATTTTCCTAAAATTAATGAACGTTAAATGAGTCTCACGTTATCCTGAAATTTTAACTTTTCGTCCATTACAATATAACTCTGAACGTGGGCCAACTTTAAGGGCCTGCATTACATGTCAAATTTTAAAGAATGACATGTCAAATTTTAATGAAGTCATGTCATGATATGAGCATCTACCAACATGTTAACATAATGTAAAAATAAAAAAAATAAAAAAAAATAAAAAAAAAAAGAGATCTCTCTCAGCGAGTCAGAATATCATTTCTCTACCTCCACAACAGCTTTGCACATGTTTTTATTGTTATAAATGCTTTGCAGAGGGTTGGTACAAATGATTGAAACTCCTCGTGCCCATTTTCTCATTTTAATTGGTCACTTACTCTTAATACTATTGGAAAGAAAATCTAGTTATCCCTATATTATTATTATTAAATATGGTAGGTTGCAATTACATTGTAAAAACACACACACGATTTCCATGTTATTGGCTCTCTTTTCTTTTTCTAGCAAGTTGTCTGTGGCCCATTGTAGTACCCAAACTTTTTGAACAACTTCTAGCTTTGTAATTAAGAAGTTATCATGAGGTTAAGTTTTGCGTAAGATTAGAAAGGGAATCAGAATGATTTTTAGTTCAAGGTTTCATCTAGAAACCTTAAAATTTGAAATTTGTAATCCCAAATGTTTATATAAGGATTGTTCTGTAAGAAGAATTATTATTTTTCTGTCTTATATATTTTATTCTAGTTAAGTTAACATTTCTCTCGGATTAACGAGATTTCAAACTGATAGATTAAGAGAGGCGTTACATCTATAAATTCTGCCCTATTCTAATTCATTTAGGCCTACAAACAGCAAAGTTGAAAGCACGGTACTGTTTATAATTTGTGGTTATATGCATAATCCGTCAATTCACACATGATTCGAGTCCATCTTGTGATGTTGATGACTCCAAAGGGCCCAAGTCCCCAAAGTCGAAGAGCAGCGGAATCAAGGACGCACATGATGTCGGCAGTCGTACCAAGCTTCACACCTTCACAAACTCATCCCGCACATGATGTCCGCAGTCGTACCAAGCATCCCGCACATGATGTTGGCAGTCGTACCAAGCTTCACACCTTCACAAACTCATCCCTAAGAACACCCACAATCCCAACCTTTGGTAGACCACCGTCCATGTAGCCTCGTCCGATGACCCGCCTAGAGGCTATCCCTTGAGGAAGCAAGTGTTTTGATAGAAGACCTTATAGCAGAGCCAACCCTAGAGAGCAGGGAATAGAGATCTCTCCCCAACAATTTCTCTTACTATAATTACCAAAAAAAAAAAAAAAGACATAAACCTAACCAAAAAAAATAAAATAAAACCTGATAATATCTTTGAATTTTTTTTATTAGTGTCATTGAAACAAATAACGTGAAGAATAACGACACTAGAGATTGAGTTATAGCTGGCATATAGTGCGTACTAGCGTGTTTCTATGCTTTGAAAATTCTGCTGAGGATACTAGTTACTGCCGGGATAGAGTTTGGCCAACTGGTTTAACATCATCATCTAGTATTTGGTATGAACTTAATCATAGTGATGACCTCATTAATTTCATCGATTTGAGTTTAAAATTTAAATTTTACTGCAGTAAAAAACTCTAAAAAATAATTATATATAATTTTTTTACTACAGTAACAAATTCTCACATAAAGTAACGTCTCAACTCAAATCAACGAAATAAACGGACCCTATATGTGCGCAAATTGTTTTTAATTCTTCTGGCTTTCTTTGAAAAGTACTACAACTGTACAACTTATGTTAATTAAGATCTTACATTTGTCAACAATGTATGAATGAATATATTTAAAGAGTAAGCTATACTAATTAATGAAATCAAATAATAATAATAATAATAATAATAATAATAATAATAATAATAATAATAATAATAATAATAATAATAATAATAATAAAGAGAATCCGAAATGAACAATAATGAACAGAGCAAAAAGGGAAGAAAAAAAGTGTTTCCTTTGTACATTTATTGGACTAATGAAGCAAACAGCGCTCACTTCATCAGCACATAGAATTAACCTCAGAGAGAAAAGTGATAAGAGCAGAGAGCAAAGAAAAATGTAGAAATGCTCTCATTAGCGAAAAGCTCAACTAACTTAGATACAAAACATCATAGGCTAATTCATGAAAATGAATAGTAACAGACATCTTGTTACAATTACAAGCCAAGCAAAGTCTCAATAATTCTCCTCAGATGATCAGAGGGCGACTTAGTCACAGTAAGTTTGCCTCTAAGAAGAACAAAACGAGACTCAAACGAGAGCTTGGTCAGCAATTTGAAAATGAAATCAATATAGTGATAATTTGATTCTTCATCGCCGTTAGTCTCTTGCCGGGACATATCTGACATCATTCTCTTTGGTAACAATCTGATGATCAACAACGTCAAAAGTATTTTGTCTGAGAGTGAAACACCGGATTGGGAGGTAGGCATCCAGGGCCGTCTCTAGTAATTTGGGGGCCTTAAGCAAACACTCTTTTTGGGGCCTTTTTAAATAATAATAATAATAACAACCTATACACTTAGAACTGAATAAAAATCTCAAACTATTTTAATATATTTTTTATTCGAAAGGAGCACCATTTAAAGCGTTAATAATAATTAAGAGAGTAAAAGTTAGTTTGATGTATAAAGAGACTGTTTAGGGTAATTAGGTACTACTATATATTGAAAGAAAAGAGTTTGGTATCTCTCAAAAATTAATATCTCAAAAACAGTCATTTGAGTGCATAATTAGGGCAATTTATAATTATTAGAAATTTTTTTAACATTTAACTCAAATAATGCTCAAATTTTGGGTTATTTTGTTCCAGCTCTCAAAAATTTATTGTTGTTTTTCATTCTCCAAAATTTTTTACTTTTTTTTTTTTGTGAAACTTTAATTTAACATATTAAATTGGATAACAACTACAAAAGAAAAATATCATTGGGGGCCTTGTTTTGAAGTGGGGCCTTAGGCAACTACTCAAGTGGCCTAAGGTTGAGCCGGTTAGAGGCATCTCGCACCAATATTGTCGAACCACAGATCTGCACAAGAGTCAAACTTAACATGCAATTCTTGCTGTTCATAAATCCGCAAAACCCGTGGGTCTAATCTATCCCTCTCCCAATCCAACTTGAAAAATAAAATTTTTAATATTAAATTTGTTTTTTCAGCCCATTCAATATTTGGCCAAAAATTTTAAAGCGAGATGTGAGTTGGACTTATAATGAGCGCACACTCTAATTCAACTCGCACTCTAATTTACTTCTTCTAATATCTAATTTTAAAAAGATAACTCATTTTTATTCTTTAGTTTTTTCATGTTTGAATTAAGCATCTATGTTTGTTTTATGTTAAGACTAATTTATGAATGTAGACTAATTTATGTTTACTTTATGTTTGATGTTAGATGGACTATTTTGCTTCATATTTGATGTTGGATTGAACTTTAAATTTATATTTGCTTGAACTTTGAATGTTGGAGTTATTATTTCTATTTGATGATGAACTTTGAATGTTAAATTGAATTTTGAGTCTTTGATTCTTTGAATGTTGAAATCGGCAACCCAACTCCCCCCGCACCGTCTCAACCCAACCCAAATATTATTAGGTTGTAAAATTTTTTTAATATCGTTGGAACCAAATATGTGCAACTTACACCCTTTGAGATGGGAAAAAAAAATCCTATCATATACTAACTCAACCCATAAACAGTCCTAATTCTTCCTAGTACTGTTTAAGACTTGATTAATTGAATAAACACAAACTTGAAGACAACACAAATAAAAAAATTTCACTATCACTAACTCCTTTTTGATTAGTGATGGATCCACTTTACTCTTAAAATGGCGAACGCAGCAAGTTGATTATTGACGGAGTTGTTTGATGGGCATACGCTTAAATTTTGCCCAAAACGATAGTAATTTGTAAATCGAATCTTATGCTTTTTTTCTAAACTGGTTTCTTTGTTGTCATATGATTCATGAATCCACTACTTTTGGTCACAACAATGGCATCTTATTCACACCAATAAATAACGTCCACTTCAAAAAATTTGTTACTATCACTGTCATCAACTAGGCTAACGGGAAAAACTTAACCGGGAAAAAATCATCAAATTAGAAAAATCTTTTGTTACTTTTTTTTTTTTTAAGCTTTCTAAATGTGAGACTGTTCATCGAATCATAGCCTTAACGTGTAAGCAATGTTATTTTTAATAACATTAAAAAAGTTATATTCTTTACCAACCCAATTGATTCATAAATCTATGTATAGTCTTTTCCTCTACTATTTGAAGAGCATTTATTTTTTATTTTTTGATACTGTCATTTCATATTTTTCAATTAATTATAATTAATAATTAACAATAATCATAATTGATTCAATAATTTTTATATAAAAAAATGACTAGTCTTACGGATATCAATTCTAATCACAATTATTTTGTATCAATTTATG
The DNA here is from genome assembly GCA_012066045.3 of Morus alba. NCBI lineage: Eukaryota > Viridiplantae > Streptophyta > Magnoliopsida > Rosales > Moraceae > Morus > Morus alba. The sequence goes on from CP050227.2 coordinate 4,936,591, forward strand.
TGGCATCGATTTATTATCTTTTTATTAATAGATGTAATCACTTATTATTACTTAACGTGATAATTTTTTAAATAACTATTAATAAAATAATGAAAACTCACATACCTCTTAAATTATTACAAAAATATTGAAATTAGAGTTATTAAGAGAAAAACTCGCCCTAATCAGGTACACAATTCTTCTCCCATCATTACCCATAGTATTCATCACGTTTCAAGTGATTCTCCACAAACTTAGCTTGGATCTCAAAATAGCAACATCCTCTGTGTGCACTATTAGGATTTGAAAATAGTTTTGTCACGATTTTTCTATATGAGATGTCTGAGGAGTATAGTTTTTTTTTTTATGAAAAGTCTTAGGAGTATATATGGGTTTAGTTCATTTTACCGATTTAAAATTTTAATTATAGGTTTTTACAGTTAAAAACTCTCAAAAAATATCACATCTAACTTTTTTGTTACAGTTAAAAACTCTCAAAAAATGTTATATCTTAATTTGAATTAAAAACTTAAATATGTGAAATGAACGAGACTATAATTTCACTTATCTCTAATCCACTTGAGACAAAATTACTTCCTTACCCTTCAATCTCCCTCAAAATCAAGTCAGCTTAAATTAGACGCCAATAGCCAGAAGGACAAAATCAATAACATGCCCGTTCATTTTGCTGATTCGAGTTTATAATTCGAGTTGATATGTTATTTTATATGAGAGTTTTTTACTGTAACAAAGAAGTTAGATATAACTGTTTCTGAGAATTTTTTACTGTAATAAAACTCAAATTCTAAATTCAAATCAGTGAAGTGAATGGTGCCCTAATAGTTTAGGAGGCATACAGACCGATTTTTAAATTTTGGGAGAAAATTGACAGCGTTACTATAAATTAGGGAGCAAAAGTAAAATTTATCAAAAAAAAAAAAAAAAATGCTGCGGGAGTTGTAAGCTCTATCCTAAACTAGTATTTTATTTTATTTTCGGAACTTTCCCTTTCATATTTCATTGTTCATCATAGTTTGATCCAATAAAAAATATATTATCTGGGTTTAAGCCAAGGTGACTTTTGAGGTCCCTGAGAGAGACATAGAGATTAGAAGGAGAAAGGAGAGAGAGAGAGAGAGAGAGAGAGAGAGAGAGTTGTGGGGGGTTTTGAGCATTTGAAGCAATGGCTTCAACGCTGGTACTGGTTGTTGTGTTTGTGCTTGATTTAATTGCTTTTGCGCTTGCTGTTGCTGCTGAACAGAGGAGGAGTACTGTGAGTTTCTGTTTCCCTCATTTTCCTTTCTGTTCTTTTTTCTTTTTTTCCTGGAAAATTTTTCTGCTTTGTTCTCTTCCTTTGATTTGTAGATGCAGATTTTTTTTTTTTTTTTTTTTTTTTTTTGGGGGGGGGGTGGGCGGGGGCGGGGTTGGCTTGAAAGGTTTGGCCTTGGAGGTTCCTTAATAGTTTTTCCTTTGTTCGTCTTCGAGGGAAAATTCCAAGAAAATACAACTGCTGATTGTGATAACTGATAAGTATGACCCAACTACTTGTATTGGTTTTTGAGTTCTTGAACTTAAAGGTTAACTAGATAATTTTATGGAGTATGAAATTTATTGCCATATACAGAAGAAAAACAATATTCCCTTCCAAGTAGTTGTGGGTTTTTTTTTTTTTTTCTTACCCTAATATCTACTAAGTTTAAATATTCTCTGTCTTACATACCTCAATTACTTTAATTAAAAAAAAAAAAAAAAAAAAATGGTTCTCCTTTTCTTTTTCCCGTTTGTGAATCACTTGCTTGGACTGAGCCACCAGAATAATTTTGTTTACAGTGTCTGACTTGAACGATATTAAACTAAACAAAAGCTTGCATACCATTTCATACTTAATTCTCCAATTTGTTGGCTAATATTTTAGTAAGAACTAGTGGGGAAATTATGGAGTAATATGCCTTAGTGATATAGGAACTTGAAGAACACCATGTACTTGCAAATTATACATTCAAAGTGATGTGGGGCCTTCTTATGTGACCCCTTTCATGAATCGTGAACATTGAACTTCTTGCTAGAAATGACTTGCTAAGATTTCCCTATCGATTACTGTGCAAGTTTCAATTAAGGGCCTTTATTTCAAGTTGGAAGTTGATGTACTTTACATGTCTAGAGAAGTCGGGCACTGGGTGCCAATAGGCTCCAAGGCCATTTTGCGCCTACTTTGGAAGTTTGTGTGAATTATTGGCCTTTGGAAAGGCCATTTGCTTCAAGACCAAGGAAACCACATAAAATCTGATCTGCTAGGTTGTTAAATGGTTCCGAAAGTTGTCATCAAGCAGGGTTTGGTACTAGAAGATTCAGGAGGACCGACCAGGAAAATACCGTTATGCTATGCGCTGCGGAGAATAGAGATTACTTTTGAGTTTGGATACGTTCCCTTGTATTGTTTCTATCAATCCGAACTTGGAAGTCACCTGTGAAATTTGGGAGAGTGTAATAAAAGTTGAAGGAAGTGCTCCGCTAACTCTTAAAGCTCTGGGGTTCATGGGATGGTTAATATGTCACAATGACTTTGAGTGTGGATGAATTCTTTGGAAACCTTGAATGGATGTCCGCTTAATTTTAATCTCCATGACTTTGTATGTCATGATTTTTGACGTACTTGTGAAAGACCAATCAATACAGCTGTGTTTACGTTGATGATTCTCTCTATTTCCATTTGATTTCACTGCCATTTAACTAATAAGTTAAAATTTGAGTTGTTTCTTTTATTTCCAGTTATTAGTGAGTATGAATTTTACGTTGACTCAAGCCCTCAAGTTTCTCCACAAATAGATTCTGCATAAAAAACAAAGCATCAAGAGGTTATAGCCAAATTTTTATTGTGGGATAATCAGTTAAGTTAAAGAGACTGTTCTCCTTTACTTTAGATACGGATTCTGTGTTAGTTACATAGCACTTTCAAAACTTAAAGCTCTCAAATGCCTAGCTGAGCAAGATATTTCATGATGTCGTCTTTCTGTCAACTCAATCAAGAGTTATGGTTTACAAGGTGTATTTCACTGCAGTAGGAAATTTTGTAACACCCGGTTGTTCTTTGTGAAAACCATAGTTTGTGTGTCTTATTTTATATTTCACGACAACTCATAAATTGATGGTTTTGGTGTCAGTCTCTGTCTTAGACATATCTTTTAACAATTGTTATCCAGAAATTTGGCCTCAAGAGCTATCTAGTTAGTTACCCTTGAAAGTAATTATACTAAAACCTTATTACAATGAAAAAACTCCCTTTTCAAAAGTCTGGCTCAATGCTCATGGCTAGTAGCTTTGAGCAAAACCATTTTGACTACTCGGAGCAGTTATGCAGTTAGCTCCTGACTGTCTATATTCTTCTATGGCAGGCGACAATCATAAAGGCGGCAGATTACAACTATTGTAAATACGATAAAGATATTGCAACAGGCTTAGGCCTGAGTGCATTTCTGTTATTGACTGTCAGTCAACTTCTTATAATGGTGGTGAGCCGTTGCTTGTGCTTCGGGAAGGCTTTAAGGCCCAGCGGTTCTAGGTCTTGCGCTATAGCACTGTTTATTACTTCTTGGTATGTTGTTAAGCCAACTTTGTTTTTTTTTTTCCAGGTTGATAATGCTCATAGATAATTCTTGGTTTGAATTGCTTACGGATTCTTTTCAAAGCTTTATGCACTTCTGATGTTTCTCCCATTCAAGATTTAAAGTTGATCTTTTTCCGCATGTGAATTTCAGGATATTCTTCATTATTGCTGTGTCATGTTTGCTCGCGGCATCAGTGAGAAACGCGTACCACACGAAGTACAGGAATGCCTTGTCATGTAAAGTAGTAAGGAAAGGGATCTTTGCAGCTGGAGCTGCCTTCGTTGTCCTTACAGGTATCGTCTCAGAGCTCTATTACGTTAGCTATTCAAAGGCAAACGATGGTGAGGCGACTTATGCCAGAGACACCGGCGTGAGGATGGGAAATCTATAGTCTAATCTGGCTCTCTTTACTGAAGAAAAGGAAGATTGCGACATGTCCTGCTTAGAACAATGGTTGGTTGGTAGACCTTAATTATGGTATCTGTGGACAAGAACAGAGCATGTGATATACACACAATTATTGTATGACACGGATTTTTTTTTTTTTTTTTTTTTTTTTTGCTAGGGGGTATGATCATATGGAGTGTTAATTAGTTGGGATTTTACTCTTGGGCTTTTGCGTTCGTTCAAACTGGCTGTTTAAATTATAAAGTAAATATTATTCGTGTATTGACGTTGTGAAAATTGCTTGGGGTGCACTGTTGACATTGAGCATGATAACTAGTAGAGTGGCCTCCACCAGCGGGTATATTGTAGCGTGAGACCCATTCTCTGTATATTTAAACTAGTGTCTGTTTAGAGAAAATGAGACAAATAGGTGCATGAGTTTTGATTTTTATCTTTTATTCTTATTTAGTATTCTTTTAGTCAAATAACACTATATTAGTTAAAAAAAGTACTGTAAAAATCTAAACACGTGCACTCTAAAGATAAATTAAGTCATTTTCTCGCCTTTTATCATTGTTATTGACATCACCCTTTACTTCTTTCTTTATCCTTTTTCTTTTTTGTATGCTGCTAGTTGTTTTCATGAGCAAAACTGCAAGATGTGATCTTAGAGCTTAACTACTAAGGTTCGAGGTTAGATGACATGGTTCCAAAACTAAATAAATAAATAAAATAGATGGTGTGGTCCTATGGTTCATGGGCGTCATCCGATAAAGGTTGAATTCACAAAAGGGAAGTTTGAACCCCCTACTATTTGAAGTCTACATAGCAAGATTTATCATCTCCTATTTTGTATATGATCAATCTCACTTGACGAGACTTGCATCAGTTGTTGGATATCTCTAGTTTTAAGATAATTTTTTACATAATTTTGAACTGTCAAATAGATTAAACACTAAAATCGCTCAACGACTTGCTTCTTAAAGCATTCTTGCCCAAATGAAATGGGATGAATTAAATTAATATGCTAAGCCTATGCCAGGAAATAAGGATCCAACTTTACTCGAGCCATCGGAAGAGCTATTCCTGCATTTGTTGACTTGACTCTCGAGCTTCACACAAACACAATGGCATAGGTGATAGGTGCGATATGATAGAGAAATCTGATAAAACTTATTCTTAGAGTATTATTTTTACTATTTACTCTTGATTATACCCTTTTAACTAATATAATTATTTGATTTAAAAATATATTAATTAAGAGTAAGGGGTAAAAATCTAAATTTACACACTTTAAGGGATATTCTGTCTCTTTTTCCTAATATGAAACACATCACATAAGCGAGGGACTGAGATTGTTGTGGAGATCACCAATTCGAAAAACTCCCTCATAGATGATCTTTTGCCATTTTCCTCCTGCACTTATTCCTAACTAGATCCAATTTGACCTACCAGACGCAAGCGTCATACTTGCGTAGTGACCATCCACCCTATTGTTGGGCCGTCAAATTTCATAACCCTTTGTATCACCCCTCAAATTGGATTTAAAAAAAATATAATAATAAAAATCAATTTAACGAGACTTGATAAGGATGTAACACATCAGGACTTAGCAAAGTACTTTTTTTTTTACTCCAAACTCTCCTATCATAAAGCTAGCGATGAATTGATTTTTTTGTCCCTTTGGGACATCCAAGTGGTTGGCATCCACTAATTTGGAGGACCTGGCATGGTTTCCCAAAGTGCTATTGAAATACAATTAATTTAATTTGAGCGTGGGGATCCTAAAACTCATTCTAACCACCATCTTCTAATGAAATATTCTGTGGGTCCATATCAAAATATGTGGGCATTGTACCTTGCTGTTAACGATAAAGAAACATGGCTTCGACTTGTGGCCCCCTAATGCACATGTTAGGTAGTGATCCGTATATATATGTGTGTGTGTAGTACATACATACATATATATATATATATATATAATATATAATATGTGACTGGGGAACGAGAGGATGAGAAAAGACCAGCAATGGATGAATGAAGATTATAATGCTAAAAGTACGAGCAGGAGCATTATAATGAACAATCAAGTATGCAACGTGATCACATATAATTCTGCAATGTCTTCCCGGGAGTATAAAATTAATAATGCTTCAAAAGCTGCCCTACGACCGAAATGCTGTCCAATATATAGTTCTCATGAATAAGTGGTCGTGAAATGTAAAGAGAAATAACAAATCCATGTACTACCATTCATATATCCAAAACCATATATACCCACAAGAATCTTCCATCATATAATTCCTCTTAGCTAGTCAGCCCTGCTGGTTGGAGACCCCATTTCTTGTCATCCCTATCTCAATATGAAACGACATCTTTTTTTACACCAGATGCTGAACACCACTTCAAAAAAAAAAAAAAAAAAAATGTAATTGGAGTTCACAGTTTTTTTTTTTTTTTTTTTTTGTGCTTTTAAGTGTTAAGAGAATTATGGATATTGATCTGTTGAGCATTGGGAAGATCTCTCTAATCTTTGGTTCATTCCGAAATTGTTATAAATAACCAAACCAGAGTTTATAATGTATAAATAGAAGAAATCTCTACTGCCTAGCTATATCATAAAACATACCGAATAATATTTTCATGGCAGTACAAATTTGCATCTCCCGAAAACTTCGATGATCAACAATATCATATGAAGAGAAACATGATCGCTGAAATGGCCTTGTGGATGTGTATATACATTTGTGTGTGTGTGTGTGTGTGTGTGTAGAGAGAGAGAGATAGTTACCTATATATTTTACGTACATAGTTAGCAGAAAAACCATATTTACATGAATTAATATAACCACCAAAAAAAATTACGCAAGAAGCATTTTATAGCGAGAATTACAAAGTGGACGTCTTAGCCTGAAGCTGGAAAAAAGATACAGCTCCAAACAACTTTATATCCCTCCAGAAAAAAAAACAAAAAAAAAACAAAAACACAAAAAAACAAAAACAAAAACAAAACAAAACAAAACAAAACATAACATAACATATAATATTTTATGTATGTAACACTAACACCAAGAAATCAAAAACAATACTACTATATTAATTTATCCTATACAAACACGCCAAATATTCAAAGAGAAAACAAATCTATAGACACTGATAATTAGTGTACATATAATTCCAAGAAAAAAAGAAAGAAAGAAAACATTAATCTTTGATCATGGTTTGAAGTCTTGAGCATCATCCCAAGGCAGATTGATATGATCAACAGAGACAAGAGTGTCTATGTCGTCCCAATTCCAGTAGTTTGGTAAGTCCATTCCATTGCTTGTGGCTGGCGGCACTTGCCATGGCGGCTGGACCGTACAGCTGCTGGTAATCGTTGCCTGATCTCCCATGAGTTTGATCTGATCGTCACCATAATCGCAAAGAAAATTCGAAGCCTGAAACGAGTTCGAGATCGAGGAAAGGCTCGACTCGAAAGGGCTCGACGTGCTCGACGAGAAGGCCTGAAACTGCAGGCCTTGATTTGGAGGAAAATTCGCGTGCAGGCTTGGATTGCTGAAGAAGGGCTTTGTAGGATCAGTTTTGGTTGAGATCAAGCTTTCATTGTCGAAATCTGAGATGATATTCAAACTCTGTGGGCCAATTAGTACCGGCTGAGAGAGAATTTCGGATGTACTTTTCTCACGATCTTGATGATGATCACCAAGTAGAAGATTATTGTTGGGAAGAACACTACTGATATTGTTCTCCAGGATGATCAGTTGCTTAGCCTGAAACATGGTGCTGGTGGCGGTGGCGGTGGCGGTGGCGGTGGCGGTGGCGGCGGCGGCGGAGGCTGATGATTTCTTATTAGGCCGCTTATTATTCTTGCGGCCGCCACCGACGGGGACGTTGCGGAGGGTTCCGCCTTTAGTCCAATGCCTCTTGCAAGCCCTGCAGAAATGCCTGGGCTGGGACTTGTTGTAGTTGTTGTAGTAGCAGAACTTTGTGTTGGTGGAATCACACCTTGGGCACTTCAACGGCTCTGATTGATTCTGATTCTGTTGCTGATTTCGCCTCATTTTCCATGAAGATGATGATGATGATGATGAAGGTTTGTGATGATGCTGCTCCAAGCTCTGATCATGCAGCAAAGTTTGACTCCAATCAATACCGTCCCTATTGATTACCACCTGCTTAGAACTCAATCCCATCAAATTGCTAATATTAACCTGATGACGATCACCCTAACAAGATCACAAATATTATTGACGATGATGAGATTAGAGAATTGATTCTAGTATGCACTCTAGCCGTTGGATCGAGGAGGCAAGAGGAGAGTGATCAATTTGGAGAAGAGCAAGAGGAAGAGATTGTTGCTAATAAGAAACCAAATGGTAGAAGAGGAAATAATAATAATATTGTTTTGAGACGCAAGGAAAAGCCTAAGAAGGTGATGAGAACTGAGCATGTCTTTGAGTCTTTCTTCTCTTTTATCTTTTTATAATATTTAAGCTATCTATCTATATATATATATACATACATACATACATACATATATATATCTAAGAAGAAGAGTAATAATTATAGAAAGACTAATTAAGACGTACGTACGCAGCAAAATTAACTTATAAACACAACTCAAAATTAGCAGCAGCCAAAGCCACCAAAATGGTTTTAGCTTGGAGAGAGAGTATTTTTGATTGGTATACAACGTGTGGGGTTTAAATAACGGCCAAAAACCCTATATGAAGTTATGATGAAACCTATAGAGCTATATAAGAATCTAAAATATCAATCGCACCATATATTTTTCCTTCACACAATATTATAGAAATTAATTAAAGAGATTTTATATATATACATATATATATATATATATATATGATCAGTGAAAGAAAAGAGGAGAGAGAAATTTACTTAGCACCTAAGGTGAAGGTGCGTTGGTGCGCCACGTGGAGAAGGAAGAGCCGTGGATAGTGCTGTGTTACATGGAATAAATTTGGACGTTATTGGTAAAAAAGCAGGGACGTAGATGTGTGCATGCTGAGGTATTAATTTAAAAAAAAAAATTGAGAATTTATTTTTAAGAGTGTGTAAATTTATATTTTTATTTTTTATTTTTAATAAATATTTTTTTAGCAGTATAATTATTTAATTAAAAAGTTATTAATTAAAAATAAAAAATAAAAATTTAAACTAAAATTTATTTTTTTAAGATTACTCTATTAATTAATATAGTAGTAATAATTGAGGGAGGCGAAAAAGAAAACTTAGCGATGAAGAGGGAATGAAAGTACGTTACGGTCCACGAGCTCATCTTGTTTGTTATGAAACGGTGGTGTCCTAAGGGGCTAAGAGGGCGGCGGGGCTGTGGGGACTCTCTCTTTTTTTTTTTTTTTTTTTTTTTTTAGGCTTAACCAATAGTTGGCATCACGTGGTCACCGGTGGGGTCTATGTTTATAGGGGGTGTTGATGACCCCATATTGACCAATCTATACGATCTACATGTGATTTCACGTTTGTGCCTTGTTAAAGTAGCTTGATCAATGCATTACTAATTAATTGTTCATAAAAAAAGTTAAAGAAATATTGGTCGAAAAGTTTATGATTCCCCAATCTAATGATGCTTGACCTTTTAAAGGTCATTTCTCATCGGACGATGGTTGGGTTGTTAACTTGTCGTAATTATTGTTTGAAAATTATTGTTTTATCAAACTTTTATTAAGGGTAATATGCGGATCTTACACTTGTAAATTTGGTTGTTTTAATTTTTTTATTTTAATATATATAGAAAGGGTGACGATTTTAATTAGTATTATTTTAGAGATCAGAGAAAACACAAAAAATTATGAGATATGCGATTTCTCTTGTAATCTTAATCTTATTATTATTATTATTATTATTATTATTATTATTATTATTATTATTATTATTATTATTATTATTATTATTATTATTATTATTATTATAAGTAGTTTGTAGTCTCACATTGATATGAACTTTTATAAATCTTACGTGTTTGCGTGCTTGTTTACTTTTTTTGATGAATTTAAGCTCCGTTCATTTCGCTAATTCGAGTTTAGAATTCGAGTTTTACTACAGTAAAAAGCTCTCACAAACAATCACATCTAACTTTTTTGCTACAGTAAAAAGCTCTCACATAAAATCAAATCTCAACTCGAATTAAAAACTCGAATCAGCGAACTAAACGAACCCTTATTATTCTCGATAATTTAAAATTAAGGCATTTTAAATAATAGTATCGTCTATTCTTTGAACTCAATTTGCATTCTTAGATATTCAACTAAATTGAAGTGTAACTGTCAAGTGACATGTCACATTAATCTCATTATGTCCTTTTTTAATTTTAATAAAAAAATCAAAAAATCAAAAATATGTATTTCTAATTGGTAATTTATCTTTTCAGAGCTGTTTATATCAATTTGGAACTATCTTTTTCCACAAGGAAAAAAAAAAAAAAAAAAAAAAAAAAAAAAAACCGTGTTGTGTCTCCATGTTGGTGGTTTTGATCTCCTAAATAGGATTTTGGTGATCCCCAACTATTTGGCCATGCTACAATGTGATTTCACATTGTGCCCTTCAAGTCGATCAACACATATCATTCAATTTGTATATACATCTTAAGAACATATACACTGCTTAATTAGTCAACTCCATTTTTTCTTTTTTTTTTCTTAGTTATAGGTAGACACCATTAATTACCACAATCCAATCTAACGAAGTTTCAGTCTCGTTTAATTCGCTGATTCGAGTTTTTAATTTGAGCTGATATATGACATTTTGTGAGAATTTTTAATGGTAGCGAAAAAAATTAAATGTGACTTTCTGCGATAACTTTTAACCGTAGAAAAACTGAAATTGAGAACTCAAATCGGTGAGAAGAACGAGATCTTAGTCATGTCACGCTTTAACACATATTGATTAGTGAAGCTTATAAATAACTGCAAAACTGTTTTATTTCAGCGCGCCTCCTCTTACTTTGTTTTCTGCGATATTATTTCTTTGATTAGTTGGTTTTTGACTGATTTCAGTCTTCACATCACATATGGTGTACCAATATCAGAAAAAAAAAAAAAAAAAAAACTTTTACTCGACTTGGAAAAACATAAGCAGATGGCTCTAAAGGTGGAGACGCCAAAGCCACCGTCAGATCAATGGTGTTTGACGATATTCGAATACATGCTAATTGGCCAGGAAAAATATTTATTTAAAAAAATAAAAATAAACTAGCATCAGTACCTACTATAATTATATATATGGTCGTTATATGTGTGTCTAATCTAGCTATTACTAGGAATTATATCATTATACAAAATTTATTTGCTGGGATCGTGCAATCTAAACTCATACTTAGTACTGATGACTAATAACATCTATTTAAATGCATGATCAAGACTAATTACATGCTGCAATAGCTATAAAACAGATGTATCTCGGATTATTAATTGTTTTCAATAATTTAATTATTATTAGTGTTTTTTGCGTGTATATATTTATTCGCCGTCACAGAATTAGGACCAGGATATCCACGTGCAGGTAATATAATTAAGGCACGATGGAAGCTTTAATTTTTAAAAGTTAGAAAACAAGTCTTTGATTAATGTAATGGAATGAGAAGGGAAAATCAAAGTCGGTCGGCTAGTTAGGTAAAGTATGTTGTACGGTCGCCATCCGCATTTTTCAAAAGGATATAAAACAGAATGTCTGTCGTCGCACAACTTGAAACCTTGACTTAGAAAATCAAATTACGGTTAATTAATACAATGAGGATTAATTAATTAAGACCAAAACAGTCCAATATGTCCACTGAAGGGCCAATTCCAAAATTATATGTCCATTTCTGACTTACATAACCAAAGTTCCACTTCTTAGAGCTTAAATAACTGAAACGCATGCCAGACTTTGGTGGCTTTGGGCCCTCCTTTTTTCCTTCATTGCAAGAAGGAAATCTTTTGTTGTGTTTTTAATTTATGGTCTCGTTCATTTTATTGATTTGAGTTTAAAATTTGAGTTTTATTATAATAAAAAATTTTCAGAAACAATTATATCTAATTTTTTTATTACAATAAAAAAATTTTAACATAAAATTACATTTCAACTTAAATTAACGAAGTAAATTAATCCATAATATCGCCCCTGTGTGTATGTATATCACTATCATCCAACGTGTCTTGACATGATGTTTTGGGGCCCTTAGGATGGACAACTTGTGTACTTGATGATTCCAGATAGGCTTGGTGCAGAATTAATTTTAGCTCATTTTAGTTATCTATATTCATATTTATATTTATATCTATATCTATATTTATACATAGATAAAAGAGCCAAAATATTTTTCTTTTTTAACATGTGTCGTTATAAGAAGATTTCTCCTTCTTTTTCCTTCTTTTTAATGCATAGTACCACTTTTACCTTTCATTTCTTATTTTTCTAAAAAAAATAAAATAAAATAAAAAAACCATTTCCATGATTTTTTATATTTATTTTTTCTATTTTTTCCAAAGTTATATTTTTTTAATATATTTCTCTAAAACACTCTTTTCCTCACTTTGCACTTATTAAAATGTTCTTTTTAAAATTAATCCTTATTTTTTTCTTTTTTGCTAAATGTTCTTCTGCAATTTAATCTTTTTTTATGTAATACTTAAAATATTGTGTTTTGTTGAAATACCACTTTTGTTTTTCTTAACTATGCTCTACTCAAATATTTTTATATTTTATTTTTTTACGAAATTAAACTCTTAAGAAATAATATGTTAAAAAATTATTTTAGAAGAAATTTTAGATCTTTGTATAAAAAAAATGTAACGCAATGAATACACAAGTGCACAGTACGTGTTTTTAACTAGTAATATAATTAAGCATGAATTTGCATTCCATAGATCAATTTTTTTAAGAAGCAAATAGTTTAACATTTTCTTCCACTTTTAATTAATTTCAGAGCTTGGAAATGTAGCAACTAATAGCATTAACAGAAAGGTAGTAAATAGCATGTTCTGAAATAATTGTTACAAATTATTGGGGTATTTAGTATGAGAATTTGTATCATGGTTTAAATTATGGTTTTTGGTTCGTTACAGTATTTTTTCTCACAAAAAAACACACGTAAACCAAAAATGATTTTGAATCATGATTCTAAATCTATAAACCAAGCGTCCACTACATAATCCGAAAGTAATCAAAGTAAATGTCAGGTTTTGTACTTTATTGAAGAAAAAAATTAAAAATTACAACAAAAGGAGACCAAACGCAGAATGTTTCGAGATATATATATATATTTATGTATTTGTAAAATATGCTATTAAATTCTATACTTGAAAATTTATACTATCGATTTTGATTCCCCTCATTCTTCCTAACATGAACTTCCTCTTCCGGATTTAGATGATTAAGTTATTAGTACTGTCGAGGTCCGATAGATTCAGAGTGTCGACGTGTCATGATTGACACGTGTAAGTACGCAGTTTGTCAGAAGTGGATCCGACGTGGCCAAGCTTTAAAGTAGATGATGATGGTAAAACCTCCGACGAAAAAGTGGAGTCGGCTAGGCCGAAGAAAGCATGTCCTAGGACTCTCTTTGTTGTCAAAATGATGAAAATGCCTTGTAAAATACGTTAAAGAATCCGCAAACACAAATGAAAAAACTCTGGAGATGAAGAATGGTGAGAGGTGCGACCAAGTAGTTGATGGAGATGGAGAAAAGGAGGCCGAAGGTGCCTTGATAGAGTAGTGCTCTAGAGACAAGAGCAGGCTACTTTAGAACGAAGATGGTGACTTAAGTAGTGGATAGGGCTTGTTGGAGAGTGAGAGTTGAGTTGGTGAGGTGGATAAGGTTCTGGTAAAAAGAACTCCAAGAGCAGTGTGTGTTACTCTGAGAGTGAGAACGACGCTTAGAGCACTTGCTTTGACGGTGAGCGGAAGTCACCTCGAAAATGAAAACTTAAACGTTGCCGAAAAATGTGTGAAGAAACTTCAAAGAACTTTGTGATAGTGGTAGAAATGGATCAAAAAGTGTTTTGAGAGAGTTTCTATGACTGTCAACACTTGGAAGCTTTGAAGAACTTGAAGAACTTCAAGTCTCTGTAGCAAGAGACTAAAGAAGTCTAGAAGGAGTGATCTAGAGAGAATTATCTGAGAAAAATAGGAGAGCTTATGGAAAATGATAGAAGTCAAAAAAGGGGGCTCAAAGTTATCGAGTCTTCAGGTCTTTCTCTCAACATTTATAGGTGAAGTTGGTAAGAATTTGGCAGCAGCTCCGAAAGTTCGTATAACGTGCTCTGACGAACACTTGCACAAGCAATCCCGATGGAGCAAAGCCCTCTAGCACTTTTCCGAAGTTGAAGAGGAGATTAGCCGAAAATGGAATGAAAGCTCATGGGAACTTACTCTAGGGGTGAATCGGCGGCTCCCTTTAGGAAGCATGCATACGCAATCTAAATGGAGCAAAGTCATCAAAAGCCTTTCCGATGTTGAAAAAGAATTGGTCCGAAAAAAGAAAGAAAGGTTCATGGTGGTTGGTCCAAAGTCCAATCGGCGGCGCTCTAACAGAGACATACACACACAATTCCCTTTGGAGCAAAGCGATCAGATGACTTTCCGGATTGACAAAAAAAACCTGAAAATAGAAAGACTTGGAGGCAAAGTTCCGGGTTTGAAGCCGACGTGAAGAGTTTCAAGGTTTGAAATTCTCAAGAGTGTTTGAATCAACTTCATGCTATGTTGACTCCCTCTTTCAGAGGTCTGATTACATGTCAAACCTTGTCAGAGATGGTCTACACGATATTGGCTGAGTAGTCATCAAGTTGGCTATAATACGAAAGTTGCTTCGACGGTAAGCATGCTCCAAATAAAGGAAGGATGTTTGACACGAAAACAACTCTGTTAGGCATACTTGGATGTGAAGAGGATGCTCCGAGAGACATGCTTGTCACAGAAGTAGCCTCTATTAAGCATGTCTGGCGCGTGTAAAGCCTCCATTTGAGTCTAAACACTGAGAATCAACCTTAATGAAGAGGAGGAAGTTTTATGGTATGGACTTAGGAATTTTGGGCTTCCAAAAGGACAGGAGGAAGGCTTTTTAGAAATTCTTCATCATCCATTTGTATTTAATCCGATTACAACTGAAAACCCTCCAAAAGGGATTTAAATTGAATCGAATTAAACGACAAACGAGCCTACTTGATCACACATGATCCACCAAACCACAATCCACGGGAGTTTCCCGAGCATAGCGTGGGTCCACGAAGTAAGCCTAATAATGTCGTGTGACGCCATGATTGGGCATGGACCCTTAAATGAATCCGGTACAAAATCAGGTATCAACAAGTACCAACTGTGTGTGTTTCCATTATCTTACGTCTTCAAAAGAAAAGGTTTAAAATTTTATTTCATAGGAGTTCCTCAATCGTAAGGCGGGTTGTGAATTCATTAGAAAGCCTCATACACGAAGGTCTATGTTTTTTTTTTTTCCTGTGTCAGAAGAAATGAAATACTTCTATTTGGTTTAATTCGTATTTCATACTGTCTTTTAAAAACAAATTATAATATAAAAGGTATTAAAGAGTATTCCAATCACATAGAACGAAAAAACATCTAAGGTATAATTATGTACAACGATTCTGATTAGATCTAATGATTTAAAATTAAATGTCTTTACGTATTTGTACAGAATAATTCTTCTAGTATGAAGAATCGAGTGGATCAACAGCTCAATCATATGCTTTTTGACAGCAATCAAGTCAGGGTTGAAATGGACCTGACAGAGACGTAATACCGATAAGGAAGCGACTCTTGTGTTGCACAATATGTTCAAATTAGTTTTGGCGCAGATTGTAGAGCACAAGAGCAAAGTGGAGAATGTAAAGATGGGCCCACGAATGTTGGAAACTGGGTATGCAAGAGGAAGAGGGTGCAAGAAAAGTAGGCGACATTAACAACAACCGTTTGCCTCCATCACGTGCATCACACTCGATGTACAATTCGCCATTGGTATTTTTGTGATCAATCAATAATGTAAAATAGCTAATTAATCCTAGACTATAGTCAATGTAGGCTGATTCGTAGCTTACAGTTTATTCAACAAAATTGTCGAGTTCAAGAGATATAAGTGATAATATCATTAGTCTT
This sequence comes from Morus alba, assembly GCA_012066045.3. Taxonomy (NCBI): domain Eukaryota; kingdom Viridiplantae; phylum Streptophyta; class Magnoliopsida; order Rosales; family Moraceae; genus Morus; species Morus alba. The sequence goes on from CP050227.2 coordinate 4,952,694, forward strand.
CTGTCAATTTAAAAGATAACGTATTTTAAAATTATAATTTAAAATTATTCTCATTTACGTGTGTTTTTTGTGAGAAAAAATACTGTAATAAATCACGAATCATGATTCGAATCATGTCATGAATCCTCATATCAAACACAAACTCTACTAAAAATATAATTAATTAAAGCAAATAAAATTAGTAACTTATTTTTCATCAAATAAGAGGTCCACGTTGGCTAAACTCTCGTTCAAAAAAGGCTTGCACTACAAAAAGAAAACCAAGAAAAGTTTGGCTTGTGATTCGTAGCTTACAGTTTATTCAACAAAATTGTCGAGTTCGAGAGATATAAGTGATAACATCATTGGTGTTCTATCCATTCAAAAGATAATGTCGTGTGAATATCTAAACTCTACCAAAAAAAAAAATATAATTAAAGCAAGTAAAATTAGAAACTTATTTATCATCAAATAAGAGGTCCACGTTGGCTAAACTCTCATTCAAAAAAGGCTCGCACTACAAAAAGAAAACCAAGAAAAGATTGGCTTGTGATTTGTAAGAGATTACTAGTACCCGGGAAATAAATTTTGAACAGGAAAATTCAATGACGTGCCTCCGTGTGTTCAAGCAAGAAAATTATAAAAGTTTTGATGTGAGATTTGCCACGTCCATATTCCGGTGCATGTATCACAATACAGGACAAAGGAAAGAGCACAAACAAGTTTCTTAGCGGCGAAGAAGTTAATCAAAGTGATGAACATGAACAATCACTACACTACTCTTTAGAATCTTTATAAATGTTCTTTTACTTTTGGCGTGGAATGCTTTTGCCCTTTTAGTGAAAATGGGGTCAAAGACCCAAACGAAACGAAACTGATAAGAGCCTCTCAAGTTCTAGGAACGATCACCCTCTGCCATAAATTAAAAGTGTAGGCAAGTGGGCCCTTCTTCCTTACTGAAATATTCTTGAGCATAAAACATATGATTGGCCAAAACTAGCAAATAAGCAATTGATTTTGTTCAACTTGTAATAATGAGTAGTTTAGCATTGAGAATCCCTTTACTAATTCCATTTCTCCAATCATGCAAGGCCTCACAAAATTTGCATTCTGATTTTGCAAATAAAAAAACATGCATTCTGATTTTTCAAGTTAAAAAACATAATTAACTAGAAAAAAGGGAAAAGCAATCGCATTTCCATTCCCCTTACCATTCATGATAAAGCACCCTTGATTCAAATCTTACTTGGCAATACGTCTGTCTATACAATATAAAGTTGGTAAAAGATCTCATCCCAGCTTTTCCAATTACTTGGCAAAGAAACACATATATCCGTCATAATTCATAGCAGATCTTATTTCCATTAAGGTGAAGGATAATTGATACACTACGTTTGCCATTTGTACGAATCATTGACCAGGGTTGCTGAAGAGACTACCAGGTGTAACATTGCTAACGTCTCATGCAACTAAAACTACTCGCCAAAATGGTGGGTTCTTGCAGTTGATCCATGGAAAATGAGACTGGCTTCTACTAAAGAAAAGTGAGCTTCACTGTCTCAAATTTAGAACTCTAGAACTTGAAATCCTTCTTCTTGGATTTACCATCCTTCTCCTGCATTTTACGCTTCCTCTTTTTCTCGTTCTGCATAATAACATATTTAAAATGGTTAAATGAATGATTAATAAACCGTGAGAAAGTTTGCACATATTTCTATTCCTCAAAACTATCTATGTGTGTGAAAATATAGAAAGAAGTGGCATACCTCTGCAACCATATCACTAAAATCCTCCCGCTGACTCCGCAGCTTCTCTTCTTCCCTTGCTTCCTCGTATCTGCAAAATGCACCAATATGAGACTAACTCTGCCAGACGCTAATAATCATACCATTGTTTAGGGTTTTACTTACTTTGCAGGCAAAACATTTTCCATGACTTCCAATTCTTCGGGTTGTAGAGTGACATCCACTTTATCGGTTTTCTGACCCCTGAGCAGATCAACCTACAGCCAGAATATCCAATGAATCAACTAATGGTAGACAGAACTTAGTAACATACAAAATAAAAAAGAGGAATCGCTCTGATTGTTTCCACCAGTTTTGTTCTCTAAAACACCTTCCGCATAGTTGCAAAAACAAAAGGATGATTGGGATTAAAATAATTGCTCTATAGATGTTCTACAATGGATCCCAGTTGTAAAAGATTTAAAAAATAAAAATAAAAATAAAAGAAAAAGAAAAAGAAGGGGGTTAAGTTGTTGGAAATCCACACAACACCAGAAAACATTCAAACAGAATAAGTAGCTCCGAAAAGGCAGAATAACAAGTAACTTGCAACGAGCATGTCTCTTAAGTCTTAGAATAACATCAGAGGGGTAGTAACTGCAAACGTGCACTTAAAATGTTGGAAGCCATTAATAAGATAACACAAGACAATGGCAACTTTACAAGACAAGTGAAAGAAAGTCAGTTGCAGATGCACCCACATATCATACACAAAAAACAGAAGACAGCCTTACTTACCCTTTTGGCACCCGACTTTTCTTGTGCGCCGCTAGCAACCACATAACTGCAGGGAAAATAAAAAAGGCATATCCAAACACGTTTATCAATAATACCATCGAAAAAAAAGAAAATGAAAGAATTTAAAAATTAAAATAATAATAATAATAATAATAATAATAATAATAAAACTATTCACGTACGTGTGGGTGGTTCCAAGTAACGTCCCTGGAGCAATTTTCTCCTCTTTTTCTTCAAGCACCTAAAAAACACGAGATAAGAGATCAAATTCAGTATTTTCAATACATGGTGAAGAGAGGAAACAAATAAACAAAAAAGCAATTTTTCCAATTGGCTAACAGCTAACTTACTTGATAAAGAGGCCTCTCAGGTTCTTTTCTCTGCTGCTTACGAAGGTCAATAACATCAGGTGTTTCAACACCAGTAGGCGTGCTGAGAGGAAAAAAAAAAATAGAATATTAGTATAGATGGACAAAACAGCGACCATGTACAGGCACAATAATAATCTTGGAAGGTGCAATTTTCCAGGGCACTTAAAGTTCAACTCCAAGAAGAATAATAACGAAATAACACAGATCACAAAATAATTCTGACACCTCGACAAGCTATCCACAGATTGAATGCCATCCTCTAATTCTTCTTCCTCAATTTGTTCCTCCTCTTCTTCTTCCTCCTCCTCCTCCTCCTCCTCTTCCTCCAAATCACCCCAATGCTTTGTCTTATCAACGGGCTCTTCCTAAACAATAAAGCAACTAATGATTAAGCAAACATAATATAAGATCTCCCAATAGCAAATCAATTAAAAGAGTATTAACAAAAGCAAGTAGTTTCAATAGTTCAGCATCAAAATTTACACAAACGTCATTGGATTATGTTATAATTGTTGCAGCAATTTGAAAAAAGTTCTCTTTCAAATATTTATGAACTCAATCAGTGACACTCCAACAATCTTGTCAACATGAATTTGATGGTCTTATATCAGTTAACACAACCTCCTAATAGCAAGCTCATATGATTTTCAAACTACAATGACAAAACATATTTGATAATCTAATTATGCAAATAAGAAAGTACCTCATAATTTGGCTGCTCTTGTTGCTGAACACCAAAAACATCTCCGTACAGAGGTAGCCCATACTATCCAGAAAACACAAAACTTAGAGACTTGTGGAATAAAAGAGAAAATTTGGACTCGTGTATACACCAAAAAAAAAAAACCGGGAGGGGGGGAATACAGAAATGCTTGGCATATGAAAACTCACTTCATCAACAGGAGGTTTTCCCCAGCCGCCAGGATGGTAACCAAAGCTAGCTCCAGGAGGAATAGGAGCATTTAGCCCAGGAATCTTCAGATGTGGATATGATGGTGGCGGCCCATATCTCTGAGGTGGGGGGACAGAGAGTTCATATGACAAAGAAACAAAATATCAAGCTACATTTAAAAAAAATAAAAAATAAAACAGAGGGGAGAGAGAGAGTTCCAATCGCACCTGCATATTGATAAGCCACGGAGGAGGAGCACCATCTGGCATGCCAAGAGCCTCTTTCAGTTCTTGTGACAGAACACCTGGCTTCATTTCCCTCAATTTTACCTGTTATGTCAAAAAAGATGACATAAATTAGGTACATCACTATAATCCTAGCTAGTTTGCTCTAAACATTCAGAAAAAACTTCACTGCTTTCATCACATGTGAAAAAACAAAAATTTGATACTTTGGTCAAAGCCAACCACTTTCATTGGAACTCGTATCAAGAAAGCATACGACATACAAACCTCAAGAGACAAAATAAAGGCACCATCTAACAGGATAATATAGAATTTCTAAGCTATCAGGTCCATGAGGTTTTCACTTATTACACTGAACCTAGATGCTCTTGCATAGAAAGGATACATATGGTAAAGAACATGAAAACACATCTCAATGCAAGTAAGATACCTCAAACTCCTTCCCTTCATGATACAAATCACCGAGAGATGTCAGCTTTGGCTTAGTCTGGTATTTGAAAAATGCATCATGGAGAACCTACATAAACAATATCAGAAGTTTTATCATTAAACAAGGAACTATAATGTAAAATACATGTTTAATCATGAAGAAGACCATACAGTCATAAAATATCAGTTAATATAAACCTGATAATCGATATCCATTTTTCCCATCTTTGGCTGCATACGTTCTCGTTGCTTTTGCTTCAACTTCTTACTATCTTCTTTTTCAATGTAAGCCTACACAGAAAATCACAGATGCCACAAAAGATATAAGTGGACTTTGAACTTCCAACTGACATAATGGAAATCGAATTGAACAACCCAAGAAGATGAAGAAAATTTATTATTGCAAACAATAAGCCTAGACCAAATAGAGAATCACAGTGCGGCTCATCATTCACAGTTTGCACCATAAATTTTAAAGGGTACAACTTCTACTCATCCAGTGAAATTCCATGTAAGGGGTGTCAATGGATTGGCATCAACCATTACTTATAACTTTTTATATCTCAAAATATGAGAGTTAGATTTAAAACTTAGAAAAAATCTTACAAGAAAAGAAGTAGAGGATAGTTTGCATGTACACAAATAAAAACAATTTACTTTTTCAATCATAGACTAAACATAGAAGAAGATCGGCTCACAAAGCACTCAATTTAATCTAATAAACTAATAAAAATTTACCTGTCTAATTTTCTCAATTCCAGTGGCAGCAATGAAATCAGGTAGTTGAAAAGGTTGCTTCTCAATACCACGCTTTCCCTGCAAGATGAATTGAATGCCCCATGAGATACAAAGTTTTTCAATTATACCCTTAAGAAAGATCTTGTATCAAAACCATTTCAATCATAAAAATATTTAAAAAAAAAAAAAATTATAGATGAATCCATCCCGAGCACTAGGCAGAATAGAAAGGCATCTGAAATTCAAAGCACATAAATCAGCACCTCAAAAGTAAATAATTCACAAATCTAAGATGCAAATATGATCATGCGTTAAAAATCCCCCATTAAAAAGAAACACCACCCACTCTAGCATATATCTTAAACACAAATAATAATTCAAGGGTGCCCTTAGCCAAACACCTACTAGTCCAGGCTCCAAGTTTCTGACCGCCGCACTCCTGCAAGAATGACATATATACATATAAGAGAAACCTTATTTGCTGTGATCTTACCTAAATCTAATCCCTGTACCCATCAATCATGCATATTGCATGCACATCTCAAACAATAGTGTTAGAACTTGAGGGATTGCTCACCTGCAAAAATTTCCGTTTTTGACACCAATGCCTTGGCACAGGTACAGTATTCCGGTAAGACTTCAGAAAAACCAACAACTTAGGATCTGCTGCTGTTGCGTCCCAAACCTGAAAATGGATAAACACAGCACACGACCAGGGAACGGGTCAAAACAAAAGCAAAAGTAGAAACCAGAAAGCAAGCCCTGAAAGCTAAATTAGAGAGCAAGAGAGAGCGGGCAAGCATTTTCAACAGAGAAATATCCATACCTCAACAACATCAGGCCTGGAGCAGATCTGTTTCAGTTCAGCAATCTTCATCCTCCGTTGAAGCTGAAAGGTATAAAAAGTGCTTTCGTCAGCTTCACAACATAAGTGGTTATAATGAATTTTTCATTATTAATGGAAATTGGTCACTAAACCTTTTTTTTCTTATTTGACAAGCCTTTCTCTTTTTGTTGGTCATCTTGTTCCTCCTCGTCTGAGTCTGAGTCTGAGTCAGCCTTCTTATTTGCAGTTGTGTTCTCAGCAGACTCATCTTTCTTGTCCTCCTTAGAACAAGGAAAGAAATGCCTCGGTAATATTCTTCACAACAAAATGAATATCAAAGGGAAAGTATCTTTCTAAAGACTATAACATAATTACTTCATACCTCGGCAGCAGCAGAATCCTGGAAACTGAATTTTTCAAATATTTTTCTAAATTCCTCATCCATACCATCTTCTAACTCTGCTTTCTCAGGGACATACTCTACTTCAACTTGATCCACAATCTGAAAATTGTTGAAATAAAAATAAGTTTATCATAATATGCCTAATGATTAGAACTGGCAAATTACTAGGGTGATAAAACACCTAAACAAATCTATTTACATATCCACCTAGACCGTAAAATTTATCTGAAAAGAAAATGCTAATTTCATACAGGGAAAAAGCAATCACCATTGTCTTAATTCAATCTATCCGTCAAGAAAGATAACAACAAAAAATTTCATTTCTTATGACTATTAGATTCAATTTTAAAAGTAAACAGAAATGTGATCAGTGACTCGACTATTGAAAAAATAACAAAGAGATCAAGAAGAAGCATAGAAAAGACACGCAAGCAAGATATGCAAGAGAATGTTAGACCAAAATACGCGCTTAATCTCTCAATCTACCCTTTCTTTTTCTCCCCCAGTTCCCATTTCAAATAATAGCGGAGAATGGCAAATTCCACAAACTTTCAGCTTCATTTTTCTTCTCCTCCTACATTTCTTCTTCTTCTTCTTCTTCTTCTTCTTCTTCTTCTTCTTCTTCTTTTCATTCCCTGTATCACTAAACAACAAGCTAATCTACTGTTTAACCAAAATCATCCTCTAAAAGCTCGTCATGGAAAAACCCTAGCTCTTCAAGACACCTTCTCTACTTCTCTAGCTCTTCCATAATCTATTTAGTTGAGTTCTTCTGATTTCAACACAAACAAACAAACTCAAAGATGAAAATCCTCAGCTCATCAAAATAAGCCATAGGTTGCAAACCCTAATTCCGTCGATCCAGCTAAAAATGCACCGCCAAAAGAACTCAGGTTCCATCTCCAACCTAAATCTCGAAACGACACTCCTAATTCCAGTAAACCGATCCAAAAAAAAAAAACCCTGGAAATCATCTTCTCACCGCCATTAAACAGAAGTCTTGAAACAACGAAAAGAAAAGGCGACAAGGTGACATCTATACAGAACCTGTTGGGGATCGACGTGCTCCTTCGCGTGATCATCGGCGGGGTCGCTCTCGTCTCCGGAGGCGGCGGAATCGGGCGCCTTGGAAGGCTTGTTCTTCTTCTGCTTCCGCCTCCGACGACGGCGCTCGCTCTCCCGCGACTTCTTGGTGGCGTTGGAGCTAGGGTTAACATCGAGGCCGCCGTTCGGAACTACGCCATTTGGATGCGGAAGCGTCTCCACCGTCATGTTTGGAAAGGGCAGAACTCCGATCCAAAGAAAGCTTCCGAGTGAGAGTGGAAGTTGAAGACGAACGAACAGCGCCCGTGTACAGAGAGGGGAAAGATTTTGCCAAGGATAATGGCAGTTTGTTTATATATAAATCGGAACTCATCCGCGCGTGTAAAGTCACTGGCACGTGAGAACTGAGGACCTGTCACCTGTATAAGATTTTGGGTCTCCCCTGTTGTGGTTAGCAAATTGTTCCCCAATTTAGAGTTATTATGTTTTTAATATTTTATTTAAAGTAAAAGTAAAATTTAAAAGTTATATACATTAATTTTTTAAAATAATTTTAAAAATGCATTAATTTGTATATAAAGTATTTTTGTACACTTTTATTAAACACTATAATTATATTATTTATTGTGTAAAGTACTTTTAAAAATTTTAAAAGTAATTTTAAACACACTCTTTAACTGTTATAATTAAGCACATTTGATTAACATATGTTATAAAATTGACATAAAGTAGCACGTTACATGCACATGTCACGAATTTAAAGGATATTATTGATATTTTAAATCATTAGCGCGTGAAAACTGACAACATTTTTTTTCGCTCACATAAATTGAGAACATTGTATAGAAGGTATTAAAGACTATTTCCTAATAAAAGTATTAATGCCAGTTTATATATGGTATTTCAAAAATGTTAAATCAATTTTTTTCATAATTGTTGACGGTGGGATTTCGCCAACAATAAACCAGCCAGGTTACCTTAGGTCACCCTTTGGATTACCGGCTGGTTAATGTATTTCTAGGTAGAATTAGTGTTTTTTATGAACTGTATGTAAAAACACAAAGGAAATTTTATAGTGGTTCAATCTATTGAATCAGAGTTACATTCACTGTATGTATTGTATTTCTTTGAGAGGATTTACAATTTACAAGTTGTGTTCTCTTTGTTTCTCTCAAATCTGCTGACCCCTTCTTCACTGGGGTCCTTCTCCTTATATATCCGGGCTTCCTTCGCAGGGGGTTTTCCTCCATAGGCCTATGCACTCAAGTGCTTCTCTTTTTTAGGCCCAGTGATAGCCCAGTAGCCCACTAATCAGCATTGTTCACTCTACTGATCAGTCTTCTATTACGGCTCGTAATGCTTTTGTGTCCCCTGTGGGTGGTTTGTAATCTTGCAATTAATGCTGTCAGCAGTCTCCTGCTTTCGCACGTAACCCGCTACGCCTCGACGGGAGGATTCCCTCGTCGCCAGAATCACCTCAGCCTCTTTCGTCCTCTCGAGCGACCCTTTCTGCAGTCGAGGGATCTTAGCACTTTAATTCAGGCATTTTGAATCCGTCGACGCCACATGGGGTCGTCGCTCCAATCTGGATCTTGGCTTTGGGCTCGGCGGCTGATCTTGAGGTGTCGAAGTGTCGAGGGTTATGCGTTTGGCGGAGAGCGATTATCGCCACGTGTCGTGATTTTGTAGGTCCACGTCTTCATCACATTTTCCCACACAACAATCATTATTAAGCTTTAAACTTGTAAAAAAATAATTTTTTAAAAATTTAAAAATGACAATGTTCTAATAATTAAATAAAAAAGAGAATAAATCAATTAATAGCAACTAAATGAGAGAATTTAATATATATTATACTCATATCTAAGTTTAACACCAAAAATATCGCATCTCACATTAAATATAAAAAATAACGTTACAGAGATTTTTTCGCTCAAATACAAATTTAACACGAAATTGCTAATTTAGCATTGTATATGCTCTAATAAACTCGGCACTGTAACATTAGTTTTGATTATAGTTTGGGTTGTGTTGGGATATAATCCTTCATTTTTCTTAAAAAGACGTATAGCTTTGTTTTTGTAATTTTAACGCTAGGTTAACAAATATATTATATTCTCACGACGACAATAATGTTGGAAGTTTAAGGTTCAAAAGTATATTATTACATTTTCATAGTCGTAAGAATTTTTTGTTATTATTTTAGGCATTCAATCTTTATTTTTTCAATTATTATCATAAAATGACATCAGAAATTCATCCCCTTATCATGAAACAACCTTATTAACAGTTAAAAATTATTTAATACATGTATTTAAACTCAAATTATAATTATATTAAAGTGTTTTTTCTCTCACAGATAATTTGAATTACAAAACTTCCCTCTAATAGTTTTCTCACAAAGAATTTAAATTAAAACCTAAATCATAATTCAAATACACTTTTTAAATGGGCTATTAAGGTTTTAAATTCAAAATTTGTTTTTAATCCTTTAATTTTAGCTACTAAATTTTATTATTGTGATAAATTTGTGATTTTTACACCATTTTATAAGTCCTCATTCCACGTATAGAAACGTGTCAATAAACGACAAAAATGTCTATATATTCACAAAAAAGCAAACAAACAAAAAAGCAAAAAAAAGGTCCACAGCATGACATATTCATTGAAAAAGTCCCTGGGCCCCCTTTTGTTTGGTTGTCTGTTCACTTCGGATCTGAGAAAGTTCGAAGGAATTTCATGTCCCTCTGAAGAGCAAGAGAGAGATGGCAATAGGGGGTGGTGAAGAAAATGGCAATAGGAGTGGGATTGGGGTGTCAAATTTCATGTCCAATTTTCATCCGAGCAGTAAAATCAAGTGTAAGAGGATGGATTCTGATGCCACAAAGGAAGCTCTTCCCTCAAACGACACGAATCATGATAATACCAGGAAATTCGTTTTTATCTGCGCCATCTTTGCCTCCCTCAATTCTGTACTTTTGGGATACGGTTAGTTTTTCAATGGCTTCTCGATACGGATGTTTGGTAAAAAGATTCGTTTTTAATTTAAATTATAATTCATAATTTGTTATAGTATTTTTTCTCATAAAAAATATACATAAATTAAAAATAATTTGAATCACGTGATTTAAATTTTCTAACTAAAATATCCTCTAGCGTTTCTTTATTTTTATTTTTTTTATTTTTTTGGCTCGTTCCTCTATTTTTGTGTTGTCCACTGTGATACCTAAATCCTGGTAAATTTAGACACAAGCAAAAATGCAAGCTGTTCAAGGATACAGAACTATTTTGTTTTGCAATTTTTTTTTAGTTGCCAAACGTCGATTTTTTAACAGATTTTATGAAGAACATTTCGCTATCTTATTGGGCCACAAAGTTCATATCTATTGTTTCATTTTATTGTTCTATTGGCTGTCCCTCAAATATTATTTTGACAACTCATTTAATCGCTTAGTCAGTTTATTATTTAGCATTTGTTATGTGGGTAAATTCTTAAATTTTAGCTGATATGGCAAAATGGCATTGAGAGACATGGGCCAAGAAATTCTTAATTAGCCCATGTACTGAAACTGGTTATTTTGAGATAGTGGAATTTACCTTGGTCCCCTGGTTTAGAAATTTTCTACTTTTTGGTGGGCAGATGTGGGTATTATGAGTGGTGCAATTTTATTCATTCAGGAGGATCTAAAGATATCAGAGGTACATTTTATAAAAATCAAAAAATATTAGGCCTAACACAACTTGACAAAACCGGTTATTAGGAAAGGATTATCTTTATATTATTAAGTGGATCATACCAATATCTCTAGTCAATGTGGGTTTCTAATACGTCCCCTCACGCACAACGTGGACCATGCCAAATCGCTGTGAATAAGTTGAGGCCCAACATTACAAAACTGGGCATGCTCTAATACCATTTTACAGAAATCAAAGGATATTAGGCATAACTTAACCTAACAAAACTGGCTTATTAGGGAAGGATTGTCCTCACCTTATTAAGTGGATCATGCCAATATCTCCGGCCAATGTGGGATTCTAATACGTCCCCTCACGCACAACGTGGATCATGCCAAACCGTTGCGAATAAGTCGATATTAGGGGACATAACATTATAAAATTGTGCCTGTTCTGATACCATTTTACAGAAATCAAAAGATATTGGACCTAACTCAACCTGATAAAATTGACTTGTTAGGGAAGGATTGTCCTCACCTTATTAAGTGAATCATACCAATATCAATGTGAAATTCTAATAGTACAAGAAGAGATTCTTGTTGGAATTCTGAGCATAATCTTTCTATTAGGCAGTTTAGCAGGAGGAAAGACATCAGATGCTATTGGCAAAAAATGGACAATTGCATTTGCAGCAATTGTTTTCCAGACAGGAGCTGGCATAATGGCACTTTCTCCGTCTTTTGGGGTTTTGATGATCGGCAGGCTATTGGCTGGTATCGGAATAGGATTTGGGGTCATGATTGCACCGGTTTACATCGCCGAGATAGCGTCCGCGGTGGCCAGAGGCTCTCTCACCTCTTGTCCTGAAATCTTTTTAAAATTTGGTATCCTACTTGGCTACATATAAAACTACTAATTTTCAGGACTTCCACCACACATAAACTGGAGGATCATGCTTGCTGTGGGAATCCTCTCTTCGATTTTCATCGGTTTTTCGCTCTTTGTGATCCCTGAATCCCCGAGATGGTTAGTGATGCAGAACAGAATTGAAGAGGCAAGATTAGTACTTTCCAAGACAAATAGTAGCGACAAAGAAGTAGAAGAGAGACAAATACAACAAGCCGCTTCCGGGATGATAAATACCGAAAAGTATGAATGCAATGTTGTGTGGAAAGAGACTCTGAGACCTTCTCCTTCTGTTCAACAAATGCTGATCGCCGGCTGCGGAATCCAATGCTTCGAACAAATTACCATCATCGATGCGATGGTGTATTATAGTCCCATGATCTTTAAAGAAGCTGGGATTCAAGGCAACAATCAGCTTTTAACTGCACTGTTGCTGTTGGTTTCACCAAAACATTACTCATTTTAGTGGCTATCTTTCTTATTGACAAAGTTGGTAGAAAGCCTTTGCTATATATGAGCACAATTGGAATGACTACTTGCTTAGTTGGCTTAAGCGTCACTCTTGCCACACTAGGAGATGGCAAAATTGGCATCATATTGGCAATTCTGGCAATTTGTGCCAATGTGGCATTCTTCTCAGTGGGAATTGGGCCAATTTGTTGGGTGGTGTCATCAGCAGTCTTCCCTCTAAGGCTTCGAGCACAAGCCTCAGTTCTCGGGGCAGTGGGAAGCAGGGTCAGCAGCGGCATGATCGCGATGTCATTCCTATCGGTGTCCCATGTAATCACGGTGGCAGGAGCCTTCTTCCTTTTCGCTGTGATCTCGGCTCTCTCTGTCTGCTTTGTCCACACTTGTGTCCCCGAAACGAAAGGCAGGACATTGGAAGAAAACAAAATGATGTTTGAAAGCGAGAGAGATCAGCAAAGAGCCGATGTGGAAATGGAAGATGCTGAGCGTCTAGTGCAACAAGAGTGAAGAACTGCTCGTGGGGTAATTTCTATACTTGACATACAAAAAGATTAAAGTACAGACTAGGTGGGTGGTACTCTATTTATCATTTAGATTTGTTAAGGGGTTTCTATACTTAATTTTTACTTAGGAAATATACCGTGTATAAGAGTTTTTTACAAAAAATCATTGAGCTTAACTTAACCTAACAAAACCAACTTGTCAGGAGAAGAATATCCTCACCTAATTAAGTGGATCATGCCAATATCTCCAGCCAATGTGGGATTCTAATACGCCCTCTCACGCACAACGTGGACCATGCCAAACCGCTGCGAATAAATTAATATTGGGAGACCAATATTGCAAAACTGGGTCTCCTCTGATACCATTTTACAGAAATCAAAGGATATTGGGCCTAACTCGACTTAATAAAACTGACTTGTGAGGAGAGGATTGTCTTCGTCTAATTAAGTAGATCATATTAATATCTCTAGTAACGTGAGATTCTAATAGCTATAGGGAAGGTTAAAAAAATGATGACAAACTTGAATTGATTTGGAGCTTGTTGTGCATAGTTTGCTCCTTGATGAAAGTTAAGACGTCTCCTGGAGATGGAGTTGAAATTGCATTGATTTTATTAAAAAAATAATATGAACGATTATATCTTGCTTTTTGTTATCAGTTGGTTATACGTCTATTATTGCTATTTATTTATATTATTAGTGTGTGTGTGTGTGTGTGTGTGTGTGGGGTGTGTAAGTTTGTGCCAGTAATAAGGATGTCGTTCTGTAGGAAGTTTTTGTCAAAGAAAATGCTTTTGAAGCTCAATGAAGATTTCAGCCCTGTAGTCTGAACTGCTGCGTTGACTGGTAACGGACATTCAACCCTGTGCCACATTGAAAAGAACAATCCGACAACAACGTAAAAAACGACGATGAGATTACAAATAACGGTGACAAGAATAGAACAATGATGTCATGCAATACCAAAAGAAAATAAACAAACGACGATCAATGACAGGAAAGTAAAAACCGGAATTAATTGCAAACAACGGCAACCATAAAACAACAATGAAAAAAAAAAAAAAAAAAAAAAAAAAAAAACAAAACAAAACAAAACAAAACAAAAACAGTAATAATATACGAAAGACTGCAAAAGTGAAAAACGACAATAAAACTAATCAAATGGCAACAACTTGAGAAGCAACGGGAAAAAAACGACAACAAAGCGAAGTCCAAGACATTGGAACGTAATCCGGCTATAGAATAAACAAATGACAATGGAACGACAACGATGCAAAAATAAATAAATAAATAAATACAAGAAACTTGAACCGGATTGTGAATAAAATGATGAGAATAGTGGAGTGACAATAAAATTAATAAGTCACAAGTTGACAACGTGAAAAACGAAAAGAAACATAAACTACAATGAAATGAATATAGGACCAGTTTAGTACCGTAGATTTTAAAAAAATTATTATTAATTGTGCTGAAAAAAATAATTATTATAAAAAACAGTTAAGTGTGTTTGATAAACTGTAATTATATAAGTTTAATTCTAAAGGTATTATGAGTATTGTAAAAATTTTATTAATTGTACTTTAAGATAATTGTTATACAATTTAAAAATTAAAATTGTCTTTAGACTGCTTCGACTTTTGACTGTAAATTCTTCAAAAAAATTTTAAGAATCACTTTTAGTGATTTTTACTAAACACAAATTTTAATCGTGGACGGTTAAAAAATTAAGGGGATGTTTGGTTGGGGGATTCGTCCCCCGATTCGAATCATGATTCGTGATTCGCTACAGTAGTTTTTCTCACAAAAAATACACGTAAATCGAAAATAATTCAAATCACGTGATTCGAATCCTTAAACCAAACGGACCCTAATTTTGTACTTTAAAAATCACTGCCAAACATACCCATAACGACAACATGGGAAAACCCGCCAAGGAGGATAAACGATGGCCAAATATAAGACGGCAATTTTTTAAATAAAACGGCGACAATGAGTCGGATCTCTAGGACTGGGAAAGATATCAAAACAAAATAACATGGGTACCACGATTAGATAACCTTTTTAACTCAGAAAAGAGGTTTGCTTAAACATTACTGCAAATTTGTTAGATTTGTTGTTCGAAAAGGCTATAATTGGTCCAGAACTAATTCCCAATTTCATTCAGAAATTACAAATTTATTCATGTCAAGTTCTATGAAGTTCAAAATATGTCTTTAGGCCTAAGGAGGAGCATATATATATATAAGCTGTAATTGGAACTTAATTACTAAAATTTACTCTCTAAAATAATTTATTACAAAATCCAGATGTAGCAATGTACACGCTGTTGCCCATGCTGCAAAGATTGGAACCAATTAATGCTCAAGGTAGTATGGACGGCCAGTTGGCCACCATTGTTCATCATCATTGAATTTGAGACATTTTTTCCTTAAAAAAAAAAAAAATTGAGGAATTTTGATTGTATTTCCCATTGATTAAGCTTCAAATTAAATTAAATTTACTTAATTTAAGAACAAGGAGAACATTATTCAAACGATAATAGAGTGACTTCTAACTTCTAAGTATGATTACATTGCTACTGCTTGATTGTCGTGATATAGGTATCGTTTATTTTACCGATTTAAATTTTTAATTTTAATTTTGATACAATTAAAAGTTCTCATAAAAAGTCATATATAACTTTTTTACTACAGTTAAAAACTCTCACATTGAGTCATATTTCAACTCAAACCGACAAACTGAACGAGACCATAATATTACTTTTCTCTTTTAAACTTTAATGGTTTTTATTTTGAGGGCTCCCGGACTTAATATTTTGGTGACACTTTAATCCCTAATTTTTTTTTAGTATTTTAATAAAAGCTTTCTGAACTCTAAAAGTAATTGCAAAAGGACCAAATTGCTCACTAGCATTATTTTTCGACGGAATCATGTGCATATTTACACATGATCTGGGTATCTAAGGATATTTTTTAGTAAAAAAAAAAAAAAAAAAAAAAAAAAAAAAAAAAAACCTCTACTATTTAGAGAAAAACAACAAAATGAATTTCCAATCAAAAGTTCTCTCTCTGGGTGATGGCAGTGGCAGGCTCCCATGGGGGCGACAACGGTGGCGGGCTCGCGATGGGGTGATGGCCGTGACAGGCTTGCTGCAACGGCAATATCTTTTCAGGCAGCAACCCCGCACTGTCTCTCTCTCTCCATATATATATATATATATAAATATATATATATATATATTGGTAAGGTCTATGGTGTCGAAAGTGTCTGACTAAAATGATAGTGTATAATTTTATATAAATTGTGTATATTTACATATAAATTATGTATATTTACATATAAAATCGTGTATATTAAGTTATAATAAACGACAATGTATATTAATCCTCAAAACATATATTTTTTATAGCAATTAGTGAACACATAGTATGAACATATTTATATTGACTGATTTATTATATTTTATGTTAAATATATACGATTTTACATGTAAATATACAGGATTTACATATAAATATATACAATTTATACATAATTATACAACTGTCATTCCAGTTAGACACTTTTTAAATACCTGACTGGAGACAATTCTCATATATATTATGTGTTGTTAAGAGTTTTTAGGGTTTCTTTATTAGTGTTTCATTTAAAAAAAAAAATTATTAGGAGAAGCTTTTTTCATAATTTTGAGCAAAAACTGATGATTAGTAACTTTTTCCATCCGAAATTTAATGGGTAAGTTTGAAACTCGTTTCAAAATAACTTTATTTTTTGTATGAAAATAAAAATAAAAACGTTTTCAATCTCAAACAGAAATTATTTTTAAAAATGCATTTGGTAATTTTATTAAAAGATTATTTTCAGTATAAAAAAACTCATTAATGTCTCTCGAGCAGAAAGAGGAGAAAATGAAAACAATGAAAAAGACTAAAAGTCGTTTTTCATTTCTCTCTCATTTTACACTAAATTAAAAAATCATTTTCATTTCTTTTTTTTATCTTTATTGCACAAAACACCGTTTTGAAAACGTTTCCGTTTAGTTCGCTGATTCGAGTTGAGATGTGATTTTATGTGAGAGCTTTTTACTGTAGCAAAAAAGTTAGATGTGATTGTTTGTGAGAGCTTTTTACTGTAGCAAAACTCGAATTCTAAACTCGAATCAGCGAAATGAACGAGACCGAATCATTTTTTTCTTAAAAAACATGAAAAATAAAAATGGGATCAATTCTAAACACGACTAATGTCTATTACTAATTTTGGTTGTTTTGGAATTCTTTTAAGCGTTCGATCGGGACTATTTTTTCAAGTAAAAAAATGAAATCAAGTTATCACTTGCCTCATAGCTCAGGATAAAATGAGCTGAAAAAACAAAACTTTATAACAATTTACTTATTTGAAATTTGAACGTTTATTCCACTATAATTGCTCAATGAAAGTCAACCCCAAAGCTTGCCAAACAAACGAATAGAGGCCAAGTGCCAAGGTTGCATAAGCACCCAATATGAACTAGTTCAATAGCACGTATTTTTGCACTACTTGCAAATCAACAAAAGAATAAAAAGCATGATTAAGCCATTAAATTAGGTGAAAGGCATCAATCGTACCAACAATTGCTTGTCATAACATGCTTTTTTTTTAAAAAAAATTATTATTCTTTTTGAGAAAGCATGACATACAGCAAATCGCATGCTCAGAGTCAGGGACTATAAAGTGACCATTTTTGTTTCTCAACTACCCCAAGATGATGTGTAGATATAGATGATCAAAGGTTGCTTGTGCTCAAACTTCCACAGAGTTAGCTTCACATGAAGCTGATGAGTGCAAACTGAAATAATCACCAAACGAAAAAATCAACTCTTTCACCATATGACAAATTATTTACTTCTCTATTTCATCCATAATTGCTGCATTGTTACCAAACTTGGTTAAAATTTTGTGATGTACAAGAAAGGATACCAAAAAAAAAAAAAAAAAAATCCCCTCTCAATAGATGATCTTGATATGCAATTTTACTGTCTCGTTTATTTTACGAATTCGAATTTTTAATTCAAATTAAAATGTGACATTTTATAAAATTTTTTTCTTATAACAAAAAAAATTAAATATGATATTTTTTAAAAAAATTTTATTATAAAAATTTAAAATTAAAAATTTAAAACGGTAAAATAAATGAGCCCGGAATACTAACAGCCAATAGGTGGAATTTCTGATATTCAATTATAAAGAAGCTGATTGAAAGCGTCTGCAGACGCTGGCGTAGGGGAAGTCCAGAAAGTAATTGATTAAAGTTGACACGCCACTTTCACAATTAACATATTCCATGTGCCTTTTAATTTTAACCTTTTTCTATAACGAGATTTGTCCTTTATTTCTGTTCAACGAATCAAATTCTATTTTCATAGATTTAGCAACTTGTACATTTTCTACTTGGAACAAAATCATCATGGGAAGACCACACGGCACTACATTCATTTTACATCAATTCAATTTCTCAAAAACAAAAACAAACTCTAAAGTGAATCACCACGTCTAGAACTTGTTACGTTTAATCATAAGAAAATATGATTAATTGTTAGTGTGTTTTTCTAAAAGGTCAAATTAGTATCTCGAATATTTTCTTTTTGAGATTAGGTTTTATTTAACCAGAGAACTTTGATACTGATGGATATGGTTACGATCGGGTTTGTCCTGGGATCGAGATTATAAATTTAAAGAAATTTTTTTTTATTTTTTTCTCATTATTACACGGAGAAAAGATACAAATACATTTTAAAAGTATATGAGTCAAGATTTTTATCTATTATTTTTAATTAATAACATTTTTAATCAAATACTTATATTAACAAAAGAGTATTAATTAAAAAATAAAGAGTAAAAATTTAAATTCATACACCTTTAAAAATAAATTATATAATTTTCTCGTACTTTCTCTAATACTCATGGAATTATCTCTAAGTGGTCCATGAACCATATAACCAAACGAACACTGAAAACATTGCACAGGACAAATAATTGTGATGCCAATATACACTTGTCAAGTCTTATTCTTATGTCCCCCTATGGTCTATACTCACAAACTAGAGACACTAGAAGAATTACAGAAAATGCAAAAATCTTTTTGTAGATGATCAATAATGCTTCCCTCCTCAACTTTCAGTCTCTTGCTCTGTCTATTCCAAAGATGCACAGCGAAACTCTTGGTACGAATATGCTTCATCTTTCCAATCATCCATTTCGAGTGTAACTCATCACTAGCGTTCCTAAAAAGGCTTCTAATTCTGCTCCAATCAACTGGATAAAACGCACGAGGCGGCAAAACAGTGAAATTGAAGCCTGGGTTTTCTCTCAATCTTTTCACAACTCTCGAGACCAAGTAAGGACCATTGTGACCCCACTTGTTCCCATCGAACGTGAGGGCAAATTCTTTGATGAACTTCAAGAGTAATGGGTGGTTCTTATCGAAGACCAAAACGGCGTTGTTTATTCTGCTCCAGTGCCCGGTTTCTAAATCCACCGTCTGGGCTCCGATCACGTTTCTCAGTTTTGAAAAACTGTTCACAAAGATCATATCGGTATCGGTGTAAATACCGCCAAACTTGTATAACAGAGCGAGTCTGAGTAAATTTGAGAGGTTTTGACTCAGAGAAATCTCGCCAGGATTGACATTTCCTTTTCTCAACCGGCTAAACCATGATTCTGCAGGAGTGTTTTTTAAAACAGAATCGTAATCCGGAGAAATAGCAAGTACTCTAAAACCCGAATCCGAAAACGGTTTTAGGAGTACATTTCCCATCTCGGAATCCATGATTTTTGAGACTATAGCCAAACAAGCATTTGGGTGGGACTTGAAAAGGCTTTCGACGGCGAAGAGCTCTCTTTCTCCGAAAGAATGGAGCGAGGAAATCCATGTCATGAAGAAGCGAGGCTTGCATTTTCCAGAACCGAAGAAGAACTCTCTTAATCTCGCCGTGAAGAATTGGTTTTGGTTCTGCGTTTCGGAGCTCAGCCTTCGAACCTTCCGTTTCGTTTTCTTCACCCGTTTCGATATTCGAAACTTGGAGACGCGTTTCGGCGTAGGTTTGAGCGGAAAGTTGTTGCGATTTTGGAGAGCTGGGAAATGGGTTTTCAAGAACATAGGCGAGTTTTCTTCTCTCACTACGTACATAACCGATGAAGAAAGCTTCGACGAAGAAGAAGATGATGAAAACTTTGGGACGGGATTTTGGCGCGAGAAATTGGCGGGTTGGGGCGGGAATTTGGCGAGAAAAGGAACGTGGATGTAGAAAACGGAAACGCCATTGTAGGCCAAGAGGAAGAGAATAAGAAGAGCGAGAAGAGAAGTTGGGACGCAAAAGAGAAAAGCGAAAAGAGATCTTTTTAGGTCCTGTAATTGATGAACCAAGACAAGAATAGGACGAGGAACTATTAGTTTTGAATCGTCAAAGTCAAACATGGTCGGGTTAAGGTTTCTGTACGTAGTTTCTTTGTTTTGTTTTCTAATAATCTGGTTTTCTGCGGAGAGAAGAAGAAGAAGAAGAAGCAATTTTAATGGCGGTGGCGGCAAAATGCGGAAGACAAAAGAAGGTGTGATTTACTAGTGTTTTGTGACCTTGAGAATCGAGATGTGTATTAAAGAAGTGAAAGCTCCCTTCTTTCACTCAGGTTTTTGGAGAGAGAAAGAGAAAAGAGGGAGAGATAAACACGTACAGTGTTGGAGTATCAGGCTGTAAACTCTTCGCACGTAATAAAGAAGAGCATTGGCTTATCTCAAAATATCAATTTTCTTGTTTTTGTTCCGTTATTTATTAGGTAATTTACGCAAATAGCCCTCAATGTCTTTGATAATTGAAAGTTCACGACGGTTGGTTTATGAATTAAAATCATATAAATATAATTATTTTGAATTTATATATATTTTTTATGAAAAAAAATATTGTAACAAATTATGAATTATAATTTAAATTATGATTTAAATCATTCAATTAAACATCTTTTTAATCTCTAATATTTTTTTGACAAAATGACTTTAATTCTTTTAAAAAAGTGACAATTTAATTCTTTTCGTTAAATTTTTATCAGAATATGTCATATATGACACATCATGTGGTTTCATTTTTCAATAAAATGACTTAAATACCCTCAAAAAATTATCTCTTTCTCAACATCACGATCATCTCTATTAATTCCCAAACGCAGCGCTTCCTCCTCCTCCGCCGTCATTATCTCTCCACCGCCGCTGACAGCTAAACACTCCCTCCTCAGCAGGTCCGCCGGCTGCTTGTACATCACCGGCTTCTTGTTCCTCTTCCTCCCGCAAACACTCCTCAGCAGCTCCGCCGGCTGCTTGTACATCACCGGCTTCTTGTTCCTCTTCCTCCCGCAAACAGCTGCTTGTACATGTTCTTTTCCTCAAGTCTCTGTGCAATTCTCTCATTCATGGTAATGGATTTGCAGTTCAGGACCTCAGGTGTGACTTAACTTTGGAAGAGCTGATTTTCGCATTTGTCTTTTTGCAGGTATACAAGGAAAGATGAGAGATTACCAACTTGCCGGATTAAACTGGCTTATATGACTTTATGAGAATGGTAAAAATGGAATCCTTGCAGATGAAATAATAAGTATTGTAGTGTAGATCTCGTTTACTTTATGAATTTGAGTTTTTAATTCGAGTTGAGATGTAATATTTTTTTAAAATTTTTTACTATAACAAAAAAAGTTAGATGTGACATTTTCTGAGAGTTTTTTACTGTAGAATTTAAAATTGAATACTTGAATCGGTGAAGTGAACGAAACCGACTCTGATCAGTACCATACTTTTCCTCTATGATGTAGAGTTATTTATACTTGCGTTCGGTTTGAATTTATTGGTGTATTGTGTAATTACCAACAACTGTATTTTTCACTGTCTAGAGAGAGAGATCTCTTGCATTGTAGTGTTTAGAGAAAGAATTTAAATTTTATTAGAGTAAAAAATTTTAAAAAATAATCACATTTAATTTTTTATTATAGTAAAAAAATTTTTACATAAAATTACATCTCAATTTAAATTAAAAACTCAAATTAATAAACTAAATGTGCTCTTAATTTTACATAAGTTTAGATATTTTTTTTGGCTGAAGAGTACAATTCGGTGAAAACCAATGAATTAATTAATACCTCTTGAATATAGTGAGTACTGCTTTAGGGAACAAATGACTGTTTATATATTTATTTATTTATTTTTAGCTTATCACCCGAAAAGTTCTGCTCAGACATCTACTATTTTTGAATTAAAGGAAATATATACTACTATTTCAAAATAGCTCAATGCCAAAACACTTTTTTCAAATTATTTTTTTATGGAAAAAAAAAACACTTTTCAAATTAGATTTTAGGTTTTCAGCAGTGAAGAAACAGACATTCTTCCCATCTTAGGCCACGCATTGTATTCAGATTACATTCCATTTATTTCTATTTAAAGAAACCAAAAAGATCACATTACGTTTGAGAATATTAACGAAGGAAAGAAATTCTTGTGCCGCTCTATGTTTCTAAAAGAGTGAAAGGCTGGCACAAAAGTACGTAGTATAAATGTCTCTTAGACGACGTATCTACCATTATTTTTCAGTCATTCGATGATGAAAGAAACTGACTTTAACTTTTAAGAAAATTGTTCACGCCACCTAATAAAAGCTAAATTTTTTTAAATAATTTTTATCGATTTAAATTTAGAATTTGACTTTTATTATAGTAAACAATTCTCATAAACAGTCACATTTAATTTTTTTATTAGAATACAAAACTCTCATATAAAATTACATCTCAACTCGAATCAGTAAACTAAACGGATCTTATGATTGAGATTTCGACTGCACGTGCACCTAAAAAAACTAAGGTATTGTAATCTTACTCCAAAAAAAAATGTAAAATATGATATCTCATTAATACAGGCATGAGTCCTAAATTACTGAGTTACAAAACAAAAACATATAGAAGTCTCATGTTTTTTTTTTTTTTTTTTTTTTTTTTTTTTTTTTTTTTTTTAATTAACCAGATTGATATCTTCAAAGACATTACTAGTAAACACCCATGTCATGGTGTGGAGGACAACTCTCTGTATGTGCTGGCGGAAATTTTGTATAATATCGATCAATGAATGTAAAATCATTAGAATCTCCAATCTGATCAAATGATTTACCTACAGGCCCCACTCAATGGCTAACTTCAAGTTTCCAAATCTCAAGCATTCAAGGCCGGCTCGAGTTATTGGGATATTTATACGGAAAAAATAGATAAATAGATTAAGACTTAAAATAAATTAAAATTAATAGGTTAATAGTTTATATAAGTTAATAAATAAGTTAAATTATTATTTTTGTTCATAATTTATCTGATTATGAATCATAATTTGATAAGTTATTATTCATAATTTATAATTTTTGTTTATAATTTATCTCACTATTAACCATAATTTGACATATTTATCCATAACTTATCTGATTATGAACCATAACTTAATAAGTTATGGCTTATTAATTTCTATAACTAAAAATT
Organism: Morus alba; assembly: GCA_012066045.3. Taxonomy (NCBI): domain Eukaryota; kingdom Viridiplantae; phylum Streptophyta; class Magnoliopsida; order Rosales; family Moraceae; genus Morus; species Morus alba. The sequence goes on from CP050227.2 coordinate 4,976,228, forward strand.
TATCTATATACTTTATTAAACTTTTCATATTGACCTATTTCTTATCATTTATGTATTTATATTGATTTATGCATTTACTTTTTGAGCTAGCTTTTGAGGCGAATTTTATTTAAGGCCCATACCTATCAAGTTTTTAAAATGTTTTTTTTAAAATGTTTTTAAAATGTTTTTTTATTATTTAAAAGTCAAAAAAGCAAATTGAAAATTTCTTTTAATTATAAGGAAAAAAAAATAAAAGTTGCTGAACAAAAACGCCTTATTAATAATTTTTTTTTCAAACTAAAAGAGGCATATTATTAACAACTAATAGATGCTTATTGTTAAAAATACGCCAATGCTATTAAGTCAGATATTTTTTAATATAATATGCAATATTAATATACAGTATATTCAATTTAACAGGGCATTGGCTAAAATGTCTCACCCTTGAGCCAGCCCTGCAAGCATTGATGTGTAGAGAGAGACATAAATCATAAATGCATAAAAAAAAAAAAAAAAATACAAGTTTTTTTTTTTGGCAAGCCTCTGCCTCTCTACTAATAATTTCTAAAATCACATCAATTAATAAAATATTAAAAATAAATAATTTTTTATATAAATTTAACGATTAAAAAATAAAATATTATCAGTTATTTTTTTGTTATCGTACCAAATAGACTCTACAAAATATGTGTAATAATTTCTAAAATCACATCAAATTGATGGTTCTTATGACGTGCTTGTTCTGTAATCTCATCTTATTTCTTTATTAAAAAATGCGGTTTCGTGCTTTGTACGTGCAACTATGATTAATGCACACATTAAACAAGACGGCAAGCAAAGTTTGTGACTGTTTTATGCCAAAGATAATCAAACATTATTTCTTCTTAATTAAAATGGAATATGAACTAAACGAAAACAATATTGAACAAAATTAGTGAATAAAACAAAAGTTTAGATTATGACGCATCTAGTACTATACTCAGCTTCCCTTTAAAATCTAATTAAATGGACTTGAAATGGGTGTAAGATTAAGTTTAAGAGAATTTTCGCGATAGTCCGTCATACCGACAGTCTCAGGCATCATTCAGTTCGTCGATTTGAGTTTTTAATTCGAGCTGAGATGTGATTTTATGTGAGAGTTTCTAATTGTAACAAAAGAGTTAGATGTGACTTTTTATGATAGTTTTTAATTGTAGTAAAATTATAATTGAAAACTCAAATCAGTGAAATGAACGAGGTCTTAGTTTATAATAGTTGAATTTTGTCAAAATCAAATTAAATTAAAAAAATACAAAACATATAGATTATGATACAAATCTAACGACTTAAAAGTAAAAAATTATCAATACATTCATTTTTACATGAACTAACACAAAAGTCCCTAAAATTAAAACAACCCTATATTAATAATCAAATGAAAATATATGGAAGAAAATAAAACAATGAAAGAGGGACTTTTGTTGATCAGCGTGTGATGGAGACGATCGAGAAGCCCAGAACACAGATCATAAAAATAAGATTCTGTCTGTTATGTTTTCGAAGAATTAATAAAAGAGCATATGGCTCGTGATTTGTAAATTAATAGTATAATTAAGAAGCTTAGCTTATAGTCATGTACCTTATGATTAGAAAAGAAGCTTTAACAAAATGTTCTTTATGCTGTTTAGATTTACTTATAAAAAAAAAGAATTTATTTTTGGTTTATTTAATTTAAAAACTACTTTTAAATTTATTTGAATGACCAATTTTAAAGTGTTTTTAATTTTTTTAAGCACTTTTAGAACAAAACATCTCTTTAATACTTATGAAAAAAAATTTATTTGCATGTTTAACTTTTTTTAATTCTGTCAACAAGATTATACTGGATTATCACTCGGTGGTCAGTCAAGTTACCGGCCAAAACTGGTTATATTATCGGGAAAATGCAACTGGTTGTATTTGTTTTCAAGGTATTTTGAAAATGTATAGATCTGTCGTTAAAACGAAAAGAACACACAAGATTATAGTGGTTTACTTTATAATAAAAGAGCTACACCCACTTTTATTATAGATTACATATGGTACATTTAGGGCAGACTCTGACAAGGGGTCCTCTGGTGATTTCTCTCGAGTAGCCTATTATCCTACCTGCCTAGACCATAGCCTCTCTGCGTTTTTTGGATTGTTCACTCACCCACTTCGTCTACTATTGTGGCTCTGCGGATCTTTCGTGATTTCTATTGGTCCATTCTAGGTGGTTTATGGGCAGGTAATCATTCTCTGTAATACTGACATTCTCTAAACCTAGAAGTAATCTAAGAATTTTCCCCCTGTCACCTCAGAAGTTATTCTTGGGATGTGGATATAAGCTTAAGCGTCTTGTTCTCTACGTCTATATTATATTTCACAAGGCACGGCCTCCGTCCCGGTCAATTTTCTCACCGGACCGCTAGTATGCGGAAAACAAATCATGCAGCCTCAACTATGTGTAGGGTCGATGGTTGCATGTATTGTCTCATGCGATCGGCCTTTTCACCGGATGACGGAAGGAGAAATGAGCTTTAGACGTCCGTTATATGCCAGGTTAGGGACACATGGAGCATAATCGTTATCCAACGTGTTAAAACACATTTTCCCACGCAACACTACCCAAACTATATTGCAATATAAATCCAAATGAATTTCAGCCGAAACTCTCAAAATGTGTCAAACGTTTCATACGTGTTTTTTTGTTATCTTTTACTTGTGTGTGTGTTTTTTTATATAACCATTATTCTAAAGATGTCTTCAGCTTGTGTTCTGACTAGTGTATTTAAAAAAAAAATAAAAAAATAAAAAAAAAGAAGGAGAATTTTGGTAGGATTAAATATTTAGAAATATACATTACCGGTAAAGATACCCTACTATAAAAAGCTCTTAGAGCAAAAGAATTGAAGAGGTTGTTCAGAGTAACAGTATGGCTGATGGTTCCATTATATTTACGCCGAATATATAAAAAATGAAAAGACTCTCCCGTCTTTCGTTCCTTTCATTTTACTTTCATTTTACTATTCTCATTTTCCACCGAAAGTCACAACGCAAGGACATTGTACGATCCCATCTTTAGATCAATTATATAGGGACTGGTTGGTTTACATGTTTCAATTCATAATTCTAATTTTGTAATAGTTACAGTGTTTTTTCCTATAAAAAATCTAAATCTAAAAAGTTATTGTCAATAAATTTTCTCACAAAATTTGATTCAGAATAAAAAATTGCTGATTTGAAGCCACAAACCAAATGGACACTGTATGAGTAGCATATATTTTTAACTTCCTCAGCTGCCGATCGTTCTCACACTTGTTACGAAGCCAAGATTACCAAACAAGCTCCATTTCTCTGTCAATTTCGAACTCCCAATTCCAGAGAAAACTAGAAATTTACCACAAAAGTAAGAGTAAAAACAAGTAACGAACTTGGGATTAGTTTTGCTAAAACAATTGACCTCGTTTAATTGTGATAGTTGAAAGGCAAAACTGATATGAAACACTACTCATGAAAATGAAAGAAAACTACTAGTAAACTATGCATGCTCGCAAATTATTCAAAATATACCCCCAAAGTTTTGTAAAAAACTAATGATGTAGTAGCCCGTCAAAAGGGGATAAAATACACTACAAAAGAACACTTCACCAGCTGGCATTAATCTTATTCATACATCAAATCCGAAAAGCTGCATTTTTTGTGCCCTCTCAAGTCCAACTGAATAATAATAAATTGCTTTAAGATACAAGTCTAGTATGTCTCAGTACTGACACATCAGATGGCTGAAATTCCAGAAACGCCAAACAATAATTTGATAATCTACTACCTCATAAAGCGTGAGAACTCGTACGAGGACACAATAATGTTGCAGCGTTCGTCCCAGACTTTGCGATATTGCTCCTTGGCACTTGGCAAAACCTCCTTTCAAAGAAGCCCTCTTCTTCTTTTGTAGTCGCCAACTGACAATGTAAGCGCATGCCTCCTCCCATCGTTCTCTGGGACTTGACATCCTACTGTAGCTTCTATTCGTTGTTTTCTCGCCATGAATCCTGCCTGAGCTCCCTGTGGTCCACCAAACTTTTGAAGCACAGACAATGAGATTGGCAGCTCGAAATTGTGTAGCATATTCGACACAGTCCCTTGATCCACGGGTGCATTTGTATCAACTAACTTCCCAGCATCTGCTGCAGCTTCTAAGGCAGCCTCAGTAGCAGCCAGTCCAGCATCTGCTGCTACAATGCCGTGTCTCCCATTATTTTCTGCATCCGTGGATGCACCATTATTTCCAGCATTTGCCCCCGAATCCTCTTTTGCCTCACCCGGCTTTGCAACATAATAATTTCTTGACCTAGTCCATCTTCTTGAAAATGGATCATAACCAGCCTCCCCAGCTTTCAGACCCGTATTCACGGGTTTTAGTTCAGATGCATTTTTGAAATTCTCAACCCTGTTCTTTCTGTTCATCTCAGCCAACCTAATAGCCTTAGCATCAGTCTGCTTTGCCTTTCGGGATGCTTCTAATTCATGTAGCCTTGTCTTGATCCTATCCACTTCCACCTCATCATTCTTGCTTTGTGCAACTTCCAACTCCCTCCTCAGTCGGTCCTTCTCAAGTGCAATGTTTAATGGCCTTGCTGAAGCAGACTTTTTCTCCTGTAACATTTGCTTCACGGTAGCTGCTGAGTAGACAAAAGTATTGATTTTTTTAATGGATTCCTTCTTCTCCAAAATATCATGTTTGGTTGGCATCCGACCACCACTTCGCTCCACCTCCCTGACCCACTGTTTGAACTCCTCCTCATTTGGCACAGAGTCAGAAACCATTGCCATCTGCCACCTGGCAGCAGAGTTTTCATTGCCCCAAACAACATTCAGATACTTATGGGTGATTTTATTATCTAGTTTGTACTGTCGATCAGGTTCTGATGCGTCAACATTCCGAACCATGCAGAGCCTGTAGATAGGCCCAGACTTTGACCGCCCAATACCAACCCTCACAAAGCAACCCACAATTAATTCTTCAAAGAACGGTTCCATAAGCCACTTTGCAAGTTTTGATCTCCGGATAGTAACTTCTTTTATATCATCGAATGTAAGCCCCTCAGACCCTGGAATTCCCCTTTCATCATCACTGTCTATCATTCCACCATCTCCGGTAGACCCTTCATCTTCACTGTGAGACTCACTTTCACTATCACTCTGACTAGAACTACTCAGACTTGTTGCAGTATATGATTTCCTCTTGTTATGCAATAAATTACGACTGCCAGAACCATCTCTGGAAGCATCTCGTAATTTACCGTGAGCCTCCGGGTCTTGCTGCTTCAAACGTTTGGCTCGTAATTCATTCAGTGCATCATCCTTGGCAGCTGCCCTGTCGGCAGATCTAGCAGACGAGCGTACTCGAGATGATGGAAGAGGAGTCTCCTTTCTAGACTGTGTGGCCTTCCCTTTGTTGTCCCACTTTGGTCTCAACTTCTCCTTTAAATTCTTATCCTCTTTCTTAGATGCTCTATCCAACAAAATCATCTCTCTTTGAAGTTCAGTCATCTCTGCAAGCTTTCTCCGATCATCTTCATCCTTGTAAAGATCACTACCGACATCCGATTCATCACTGTCACCCTCGCGATCAGAACCACGATCATCATCACCTTCCTCCTCACTGCCCTGGCCATCATCCATTTCAGTAGGGTCCAACCTCTTCTTCAAAGGAACTTGAGATCCAGAGGGCTTCCTATTTGCATAACCGCGATCATCATCGGAGTCATCATCCCTAGAGTCACTTCCCCCATCAGAGTATGAACCCTCACGTCGTCTTCTAGATGGTGGAATTGAATGCCGGTTTCTCCCTGCTGAACTGGTTCTTCCTGCTGCCTCTAGCAGCAAATTTTCTAACTCTGCCATTACTTACCTCACCTTATTCTTCACTCTTTACTATCTCTGCTCAATACCCACAAATTGGTTAACTAAACTAGCTCAAGTTTTGACCCACACAAAGAAAACAAAAAATCAGATCAATTATAAATTCAGCACGTAAATAGAATTAGAGGTGCAATCTTTATTCTTTACAACAAAGCACAATTCTCCAACCCCAATTACTATTGAAAACCTATCAATATTATAGTTTACTGACGGAAATTCATTTACCCAAACACTCGAACATTCGAGAAAATTTGCTCAATAGAAACTACTGCTTTGTCCGATATTCTCAATCCCCTTATAAAACTATAAACTCCAACCAGCATATATCTCCAATTTCTCAGCCCAAGAGAACCCAAAATAAACCGAGAAAAAAAATAAACAAAAAAAAAAATCAAACTTTCACACAAACGCTTAATCAAAAATCCAACTACCTAAACCAAATTTCCGATAATCTCGTACTCAAATGCACAAAAAAGCCTCAAAAAACTTGCAAAATATGATAAAGATTACCGATTCTATGTAGGGCAAAATCTAAAAACGATGAAAACCCTCAGAAAATCCGCTGAATCGCTAAGGGAAAACAAATTTGATCAGCTTGAAATTTGAAACCCTAGGTACTTGAAGAAGAAGAAGAAGATTTGGGAATATGTGTAAAAGGTTGCGAAGGCATTACCTTTGAGCGGAAGATTCTTTCAGAGTCAAATGCGATTCGTAGAAAAGAGATTTGGGATGAAAATCAATAGTGGAAACTCTCAAAAGAGATTTGTTCGGCTACTTGAGGAAAGTACGATGCTGGATTTCGGAATTCGGATGCGATTTCAGGAAGAACTCACCCACCTCCGACGTTAACAAGAGTTCGCACCTGTAAGTTATTAGTTTAATAAAGGGAGAAAGAAAGGAATAGGTTAAAATTTTTGATGAATTAAAATTAATAAGTTAATAATTTATATAAATTAATAAATAATAATTTATATTCAAATTAAATTTAATAAATTATAATTTATTAATTTTTATAATCAAACTAAATTTAATAAATTATATACTATTTTAACTTTTCATGACACACTTTTTACTATTTCCATTAATAAAATACGAGCTTGGGCTGAACTATGACTCATCTTATCTTGACTAGCTACTGGGCCGTAAATGATTTGATCAAAAGTAAAACAAGAGTTGAACTGAAGTATAATAATATATATATATATATATATATATTTTTCAGAATATTTCACGAATAGTATAATTTTTTTAGTAATTATTTTATTGATATTTTCTATTAGTTGGTAGATCAGATATTTACATTTAAAAGTAATAAAAGTTAACCTATTCAATACAATTTCCCATAATAATTTGATCCAAAGTAAAACAAGAGTAAAACTAAAATATAATGATATTATTATTTTTTTTTTACTATATTTTAGCATGACTTGTAAAATTATGTCAAATATTTAAGATTTTCTTTAAAAAACCTATAAATTGAGGGTTTAAAATGGTAATTGAATAGTAACGGTTTTGCTAATAAATGGATACTTTATTTAAATTCTATTTAAAAATTATGAGAATTTTTTAATAAGGTAAGAAAATACATTACTAATAGGGTATAGTTTTTAAGACTTTTAAGTGTCAGATTTTCATTAGATTTTATTAAGTTGTCACGTTTTATTTAGGGAAAAAAAAACCATACTCTATTTAATCTTATATTACTGAGTGAGGTACCAACGACAAGCACAGGGGAGAAAAAAATACTAAACCAATTTTGAAATTAAAGTAGTAACTAATAAAATATAAGCTGCGTATTTTCAAGTCACGATTGAAAGATGTCAAACCGATTAGGTACAAGTTCTTGTCTTTTTAGGTATGGAATCATACGAAAATTGACACTTTTGCTATTGCATGATACGCATTAATAAATTATAAAAGTGTTTATTACAATTAATATCATGTAAAATTAAATTTTATTTATTTTATCAATTTAAATTTAAAATTTAAAATTTATTATTTTTTTAAAAAATAATTACATATAATTTTTTTATTATAATAAATTTTTTTTACATAAAATTATATATTAATTTAAATTAAAAATTTTAATTAACGAATTGAAGAATCTCCGTATCGAATATGATTGCGAAACTTCTGGTTTTTTTTTTTTTTTTTTTTTTAAAGCACAAGAGAAACCCAAAAAAACCATTGTCTAGCAAAAAAAAAAAAAAAAAAGGGGTGTCTGGGGAGATGGATCAAATACAGCACAAGCATGTGGAAGTTGAAAGACTAAAGCTTCACGTAGCTGAGATCGGAACGGGTAAGAATCCTCTGCTCGCCTCCCCACTTCCAAACCAATACACCTTCTCTCTTGGCGCAGTACTTTTTCCTTTGCTCAACCGTCGCCTCATTGACGACTTCATCCATTTCAGGTCCAAACGTCGTCGTATTCCTGCACGGGTTCCCGGAGATATGGTACTCGTGGCGGCACCAGATGATTGCTCTGGCCAAGGCCGGGTTCCGTGCGATTGCGCCCGATTACAGAGGGTACGGACTGTCCGACCCGCCTCCCCAACCCGAGAAGGCTTCCCTGTCTGATTTCGTGAACGACATTATTGGAATATTAAACGCACTCGCTATTCCTAAGGTTACTGCCAAAACTGGAACCTCTTCAAAATCGAAACTTTCACACTTACTCCACTCTCTTCTTTTTTATTTTCAATTTTTATTTATTTTTATTTCCTTAATATATGGTTAGAAAACATGGGTGTTTGTTTTAATTAAGTAATTAACTAGGATTTTTGGTGTACCAATAAAACCAGATTTTGTTTTTTTGTTTTTTTAGCTCCGTTGGTTTCTTCTTTGTTTTCTATGAGTTACTATGGTCTCATTTTGATATCCAATTTTTTTTTTCTCTGTGAGATATCTTTATAAGTTCATTCAGTATTCGGTTCACTTTACTTATTTGAGTTGAAATGTGATTTTATATGAAAATATTTTATTATAGTAAAAAAATTAGGTGTGACTGTTTCTGAAAATTTTTTACTATAACAAAACTCAAATCTAAACTTGAATCGGTAAAATGAACGGGTTTATCCTCCAGGCTTTTCAAGTCATCCGCTACTCTATGAGTCCATTTTTATACGCTTTCAATTCTATTAACTCGACATTCTTAACATTTTGTGCATATAATATTATTACAATCAACACCTCTAGTGACTGCGTCTGATTGAAAACTAGATTTCCTTTTCAACATTCAACCGGAGTCACAGAAGCGTAAAACAAACCATTTTTAAAGAATTTAATAAAAAAGATTAAATTCCATTTGTAAAGGTCTTTACTTTACAATCATAGGGAATCAAAAGTCACAAAGAAGAAAATAACTGCACAAGAATCTGCCTCTACTTAATTTACCATTATGGCATTGGCATGGTAATCTGTTATATATGCCAATGCTATGCTACATCCATAGGTGTTCCTGATCGGAAAAGACTTTGGAGCTCGACCAGCTTACGTACTGGGGCTTCTACACCCAGAGAGAGTTATAGGAATTATCACCATGGGAGTGCCTCACACTCCTTTAGTTCCCTCTGAATACCACAAGTCCCTGCCTGAAGGTTTCTACATTTCAAGATGGCGGGTAAGGCGTTTAAGTGTTTAATTTCCGTGTATGTTTTTGAACTTTGAACTATGTGCTCTGGTACCATGTTAAATTTCGAATCATTCCATAAAGGTTAAACTTATAGAAGGCGGTTGAACATTGGTTTTTTATTTCCTAATTGTCTAGGAACCTGGACGGGCAGAAGCTGATTTTGGCCGTTTTGACGCCAAAACAGTTGTGCGGAACGTTTATATCCTCTTCTCAAAGAGTGAAGTGCCAATAGCAGCAGAGAACCAAGAGATCATGGACTTGGTTGACCCCTCTACTCCTCTCCCACCTTGGTTCACCGAGGAAGATCTCACAAACTATGGAGCTTTGTATGAGAAATCGGGGTTTAGAACCGCGTTGCAAATTCCTTATAGGTAAACTCCTTTCTTTACTTAGTAGAATGCAATGGTGAGAAGGGAACTTTTGTGTGTGAAACAGTCTAAAGAGCTGGGTTCTTACTAATGATATTTTCCTTAATTTGGTGTGGGACAGATCTTGTGGCGAAGACTTGAACATAACAAATCCTGTAGTCAAACACCCTGCACTTTTCATAATGGGAGGCAAAGATTATGTGTACAAGTTTCCGGGGATGGAGGATTACATAAACAGTGGAAAGGTGAAAGAGCTTGTCCCCAAATTGGATATTGTGTTTTTGCCAGAAGGAACACATTTTGTGCAGGAGCAATCACCTGAGGAGATCAACCAGCTGATCCTCAACTTCCTTGCTAAGCACGTCTGATTGCCTAACCTTAAATAACGTTTTTAGCTGTCCTGGGAATATGTACGTATAATGTATTCCGTAGCCAAAGTCAAGGATAAAAATTGTCTGCTTATGTTGTGTGGCATGTGATTTATGCTTTCAAATATTAAACCAAAGGGGACCCTTTGTGTATCAATAAGAATGCATAAATGTCAAAATTGTCAAAAAATGCTAATGTCATTTTTTCTATTACTCTGTGCATTCACTGTTTAACATGTGAACTCATTTTCTGTTTGAATATTATATTAATAAAATTCACGTATCAAACAGTAAATGCAGAAAGTGATAAAAAAATTAACGTTAGTGTTTCTCTAAAACTGTCAGCTTTAGCTGTAGCTTTTAGTGATGTTTGTTTATTTGTTGGTGTTTGTGTAAGAGGCAGATATGCCTAGCGGGTGTTGATTAGATGTAAGAGTTCTATCTGTCCACCCATGGATAATGGATTTGAGTAGTACATAACCAACCGGCTGCATGTAATGGGGAGCTTCAAGGATGTAGGCACTTTTGTTCGTCCATCAAGTCCAAACGACGACAACAAAGTTAAAATCGAGACGGCCAGGGAAAAAAACGACAACAAAATAAAAAATGATAATTACATGGAAACGACAAGCAAGGAAATAAAACTACGACAATGAAATGAAAAAAACGACAATAGGAATAAACGATAGTTAAAAATAAACTACAACAATCCCATAAAAAAAATAAAAAAAAAAAAAGGAAAAGAACAAACTACAACAAAGTTAAAAAAACGGTGAGAATAATGGATCGGCAACAAAAGGAAAAGCAACAATAAACTGGGATGAGAAAAATGTGAACAATAAGAAAACTGACGAACCAAATGACGACAACGTCCCCATTCAAAAAGCTCATTGTGCCAAGAGATTTGAATGTGGAGAAGACCCTTCAACGAATGAGAAGAAGACAACATGTTTAAAGGGGGGCAAAGGAGGAAATAAAATAACATTCGACATTGACCCCAAAAAAAAAAAAAAAGTAAAATATATTCATTTTGCTATCAGTTCGTATACAATCATCTCTACGCACCAAAACGGTGTGAAAGGAACCTACAAAAGAATGACAAAGCAAAGAACAAAAAGGAGGCTTAAAAAACAAAGACCAATGTGAACCAGACTTGACAAAGGGCTGTGGTCAGTTTGATAGGGGGTGTGAAACAGCATACACAAATATCCGGTTATGCAGTGTGCAACAAATAAAGTTGTATTTGGAATCAAAGACCGAGTCTGTACAGGTTTCCAGTGGTCCGCCGAAGTCTCATCCTCCCCTACATGACTCAATAACTTCGCTAACAGCTTTATGAGTCTCCGGGGTGATCATGTTCAATGACAAATGAAATGCCTGAAAAAAAAAAAAGGGGGTGGGGAACCTGACTCAGTATATTGAAGTTACCAGGTTTCTTCAACATCAGTAAATGTAAATCAAAGACAAGCACTTACCACAAATCTGTCCAACACGGGTACTAGAATTGCCAAGTTGCGATCGGGAAGACAGTCAGCAATAGCATCACGTATGCTCTTACTGTAGATCAGCAAACGGATTTCACTTTCAGAATATGTATAAAGGAACTAAGAGAGAGAGAGATAGAAAAGAAGGGAATGCAAACCTTTCAGTCGAAAGGAATGCTAGAAGCAAAGCGGCGTAAGCTTCTAGTATCATTTTCTCAGCTTCTTTTTCTCCTTGTAGCACGGCTGCTTCATCATCCTGCAGAATGCAACAACATGAGAATAAGACGATCTAAAACAAGTTTCCTTTCTGCTTTAAGTTTTCACAAGACGAGATTTATATCAATTAAAAAACGTGAACGTCTCAGTGTCTAGGAGGGATGCTGTGTAAATAGAGACCAACATAACATATCAACCCATCAATAGGGCAATATTTCAAGGTATTCAGAATAGAGAAACATCAATGAAGGCTCATTAAGTAGATCTTCAAATGTGCCAAGTAAGCAAGATTTTTAAACAATGTTTCTACTGCCAATATAAAAAAGAACTCGATTTTCTGTCTTTTCATTCTTTGCATTGGTTCACTGTAAAAATAGTATAAAGTAGTAACAAGAAAAGAAGACAAAGGAGAGACATTACTCACCCATGGCATAACTTTTCCTTCATGGACCGCCTCACCTGCTCCTTGGTTGGCCAAAAAGATGGAACAGAGTAGTGGAATTACATCCTTTCTGCTCGCCTTACCACAAAATTCGGAGTAAAAATTGGACTTATGCAATGGGACACTGGCGGATGCAAGCCGTGATCTGCAATAAATGGAACTATAAGTATCTGTCGATAGGAACATGACAATTCCAAACACCAGCAACTACACCTGTGTGGTATGTGTGTTTGTGTGCGAAAACAATAATCAGAAGGAAGCAACAACTTCCAATGACCGAAGAAATAGCATAAAATAAGTTATCGTTCAATGTATAACAGCCTCAAGAACAATATACATAAGCAGCAGCAATAAGCTGAAGTAAAATTAACCTGTTTTCACCATCCTTCTCGACCAAGTTCACAAGGAGGCCCAAAATAGCGACGAGAAAATCGAGTTCATGATCAGTTAGAGGTCTATCACTCTGATTATCAACATCAAGAAAGGACGGTGGAGATGAGCTGAATGAAGGAAAGTGCAAAGCAATCAAGGAAGACATGGTCTCTAATCCTCCACAGGCAGCAATTTGCTGACAGCCAACAGGATTGTCGTTTGTTACATTCATTAAGGCCTGCCAAGAAGCCACATCAGCATTATTTTACATATATACTGTTTTCGTCCATCTCTCAACACAAAATGTAACTTGCGAAATCAGATGAAAAACGCAGTTCATACACATAACATATTAAAAAGAAAAGTCTCAGTTGAGAGCTACGGTTAGACCACTGAAGCAGTTCAAGAGTAAACTAAGGAAGCCTATACGGTGCAGAGGTAAGAAAGCTGCATTTTTATGATGTTTTGCAATATGTAGATATAGAAGAATGCATTAAGTTAAAGTACCAACTACCAATAATGCCTCTATACACTATGTTCTCTCCATTGCATACAAGATAATAAAGAGAGCAGAAACAAATCTTCAGATGCCGAAGATTCCAAAATGTAAAGTATGTGATTAAAGGCTTACTTTGACGGCAGTAAGAAGACAGTCAGCTAAAAGGCTGGAGCGCTCTTCATCAACAGAAGTTGAACAGGAAGCTTCACGCGAGTGATTATTTTCTCCACTACTTGTTTCTTCCAGGCTCATTTTAATTCGAGACTGAAACCCATAATCGGGTTCTCTGTCCTTTAGTCCAATTCTTTTAGTTCTCGATGTGTTTTGCTTTCCAGACAGCACTTCCCACTTAGAAGGCTCCAAATCATCTTCATCAAATGCAAACGGATCTTGGCTATCGTCTAAAAGCACAATATCAACATTCTTCATTGAACTATTCTTAGTTGCATTACTACCAGATAAACTCCTTGACATTCCACTGCATGAGCTAGATGCAGAAGATCTACGTCTCGTCTTTAATGAATAGCCATCAGTCATAGAGGTGCTGGTAGTTTCAGAACTAGAGCACTCTAACCGTGTGGCAGACACAAATTCGCCGTTCCGCAATTTAGTAAAGCTCTTCTCTGAATTACTTTTAAAGGAATCACTGAAAATTTTCCCATTGACGTCTCCTGAAAATATGTGCAAGCAAATCACCTCATAAGTCTGGCTTTGTCAGTAACGAATTTGAGAGCAGTAACAAAATTACAAGTACTACTCGGATTGCCCATTCTATAAATACTGCTTCCTAACTTCTTAATCCAGAAAATTACTGTTTCTACTTTCTACAAAAATTACTGTAAGAATCTGAAACATAAGAGGGTCAGGGAAGAGAAGTTGTACCTTGGAAATCAAATTCAAAATAATAAGAAGTCCCATCAAAGGGAGCAGAAGGCTTTTCATCAGTGGAAGCCACTGCAGAAGTCCCATCAAAGGGAGCAGAAGGCTTTTCATCAGTGGAAGCCACTGCAGAAGTTTTGAATACATAAAGATCTGAAAATCAATGCAAGAAAGTAAATAACACAGAATAGCAAAATGTGTCATACCATAAAAAGATAAAGACTAACTTAGCTCTGAGATTCCTTAGCTACCTGAGAGAATCTTAATGACAGCCAAAACAAGTTCTGTGAAGGATAGGGGGCTTCCTGTTGAAGTCCTTCGCTTCATCCCAAGCAAATGGGTCTATCACAAAAGTGTAAATATGAATTTATTTTTTGCTTTTTCACATGTCAAGTTAAGAAAGCAGTATTTTTTCAAGAAAGAAGTTGGAGGAACCAAATTCTAACAAGATGGGAACTCGAGTCTAAAAAACATTCAACGTACCTGATTATCTTTACTTAGAAACGTCGCATTTTCCATAATCTTCAGGCATTTCAAAAGCAGAGATAGGCACTGCATATTCATGTCAAATTTTGCATCCCGAGCAAGAGGCATTCTAATTTCCATCCAGCTCTGAAAATAAATATTTATATTGTAGAAGACATTTTCTTCCCTTTAAATTACAATGAAAGGTCCAAAATTTTGAAAAAAATAAATAAATAAGAGGATAGAAATATAGGTGAGATGATAAGAGTAATACTCTTTCTGCAACGTGATATAAAAGAAAACTAGGAAGTCTATGGCCCCGTTCATTTCGCTTATTCGAGTTTAGAATTCGAGTTTTGCTACAGTAAAAAGCTCTCACAAACAATTACATCTAACTTTTTTGCTACAGTAAAAAGCTCTCACATAAAATTAAATCTCAACTCGAATTAAAAACTCGAATCAGCGAAGTGAACAGGCCCTATAATTACATCAAGTATTATTCTATTGAAACTCAAAATTTCAAATCCAACAACCAAATAAAGCATTATATCCTCTTGATTTTCTTTTGCAGCCCCTTGTTTCAGAATATAAAGCAGACTATAAGATCAAACAAACATACAGGCTCACACCTCCATATCAGAATGACAGTTCATGGCCACCTCAAAGACAGCATCAAGACCTCCAAGCTCTCGCAATTTTTCCTTAAAGTTTCCCCCGGTTTTCCTCACTGCCCCAGAGGTTTCTGATTGGACACGAGCAGAGAAACAAAGGACAATCAGCATCAAATGAAATGAATTAAAGGACAAACATTAAACATATAGAAATATAGTAAACGAGTTCAATCAAGTGATATACGATGGAGCTCGGAAACCATCAGCTTCAAAACAGAAGGCATACCTTCAAGAGAGATAGTAGATAAGCATGCTTTCTCTATGGTCAGCAAAGCTATCCATTTTGGGCACAAATTTTGCTTTCTCATTCCAGTATTCCCATAGCTTGACTTTAACTCCTTGCAACTTAGGAGAACTTCATGTACTTTGGACAAAATTGCAGCAGAAGTGCTATCCCCTGTTTTGGAAGTCTTCAAAATGCCAGGACCTGTACTTAATGCTAGAAGCTTACAACCAATTTTTGGTCCTTTTTCTTCAGTAGCAGTAGAGGATATTGGTTTCAACAACCTAATTAGAAATTGTATGGAGCTGGGTGATTCCAAAAGGTGCTCATCTTGACCCTGACAAAAAAACACACAAACCATCAAGACTACTATAGTTGAAATCGACGAATTCCCAAGAAATGTGGACAAGCCCGGAACTTCAAAATTTCCACCACATTGTAAAATGCTCTTGATAGGAGGAAAAGTTAATTTGGAAATTAATTAGAATCACACAAAAAAATAATTATAATAAATAAACACATTGCAAGACTGAAACTTACATCACTTGTCAAGACAAAAAGAAGAGCAGCAGAAGCCAAATTGCTAGGCGAATCATCAAGGCTGAGACCCAAAACAGCATCAATAATAGTCTTTGCCATCCTGTTTATAGTTAGCGCAGAGATTAAGAGAGTCAATCAACAACAAAACTCACGGAACAATTTTGTTCGGAGAGAGAGGAACGAGATAGTTTTATTTTTTCTTCAGATATTCGGACGAACATTATAAAAAAGGAAAATATTAAAGAAGGTAAGAGACGTGAAGTCTAGAACCAAATTTCGTTGCCTCCCTAGTGCCCATAACAGTTATGCGTTTTTCACAAAATTCTGTGCTTTATGCCAAGTTATAATTAAACATAATTTCGTCCTATTTAAGGAAACACATTAATGAAACAAAAATTATTTGTCAAACGTTCGAAACAATCAACAATCTCAAACGCCAAATTTACTATATGCCCTAAAAACCCGTCGACGACTACATCTTAAGCTCAAATTTAATAAACCCGTCAAGAACTACATGAAACTCGCCCACTAAAATATCCAAAGATCAAAGTCCAACAAAGGAATTCCTGAAATTCATATGCCCAAATCTCCCAAGATCGCACTTTAAATTCAAAATAAATCCAGAAATTTGTCAAAATTAAAATCAAGATAAGTCTCCAAATATACGTTCGCATGAAACTCACCAAATCCCAACATTCTATTCACATTTGAATTCAAATGTCCAACCCATCAAAGATCTTCTTGAAAACTCGCATGCCCACATCGCCAAAAAAACGTTCTTTCTTTAAATCTCAAAACCCATCAAGAATTTAACAAATTTAATGGATTCTACTCACCCTTGGGCCCTCAAAAGCCGTCTCTGCTGGGCCGTACCGCATATGGACAACAGCGACAGCAAACTCGCCCTCCTGATCCGCACCGGCTGGTTCCTCCTGAGCCCATCGAGCGCGAAATTCACCTCGTCCACGTGCTCCATCATCTCCCCGAACTCCTGCGCCTCCATCAGCGTCGCCGTCGCCGGAATCGCCGGCGGGCGAGCCAAATTCCTCGAAACCTTTGGCTTCTTGGGCTTCGGAACGGCGGCGTTCGGCAGCGAATCGTCGTCGCGGAAAGAGCCCTGGGACGAGAAATCGAGGCCGTACGGATCGAATTCGAAGTGCGAAGAAGACTCTTGCGATGAGAAAGGGATGCCGCACAGGTTGTGGTGGTCTTGGGAAGGAGTGTCTTCTTGGGAGTCGTGAACGGCGTCGTTTAGGGCGTCAACGGAGAAGGCTCCGTTGGGAATGCTGCCACGGTTGCGACGTCCGTACGTCCTCACGCTCATCGTGGGCGTCGTTTTTCTTTCCCGATTTTGCCCTTCCGCTGTGTTATCTCTTCCGAGGCGTTCGGCTGGGCATTGGCGAGGGGCCTTTCCAGAAAAAAGAGGGTTGAAATTGGAGGGCAGAATTGGGAAATGAGAAGAAACGGAGAGTTCTCTTTTTCTTTCTCTATCTAAAATCGGCGAGTATCGGCCGTGGAGGGGAAAGAGGAGGGGAGGCTTTTAAGACGAAGATGAAAAATCGGAGAGCGAGAGAGAGAGAGGAGAGAGATTTTTTATTTTTTATTTTTCTCTGGGTGAGCTGAGGAAGACGGCTTCAATTCGAAAACAGTCCGGTTTGCTTCCGTGGAATTCCGTGCAATTTCTCAATGGATGGGCCAATCACCAATTTTTCTTTATTTTCTCATCCGGGGTAGTTTCGTCATTTTGATTCAATTGGGAATTCTGTGCTTGGCGGCTCAGGCTCAGCTATTTGGGGCACTGGGCAAGTGCTCTTCTTTTATGGTTTTTTTATTATTTGGCTTTTTTGCATGGTTGTCCCCGAACTTGTCACTTTTAGCAAATCAGTTCCTAAATTAAAAATTGTGACAATTGTCTCCAATGGGTGAAAATTTCAGTCCCTAACAGACGGCCCCGAAGGCACGATCGCAACATATTTTAAAACACCGTAAAAAATTTAACAACGTTTTCAGTTAGACCTCTCATGTATCATATTTTAAAGGTAAGGGAGTCAATTACCACAAATTTTAATTTAAAGACTGATTCGCTAATAACGACAAGTTCAAGAGGCAACCATACAAAAAAAAAAAAAAAAAAAAAAAAAACCTTTTTACTCTTCTTATTTTAACAAAAGACAAGAAAAATATATGAGATTTTATATAGTGGATAAGCTAAATTATGGCAATGTTTAGAATTGTTCTTAATTTTATTTTTTACGTTTTAAAAAAAAAAAATTGAACACTCTTTTAAAATGACGTTTAACGTAATAAAGATAAAAAAACATAAATAAAAATAATTTTTTGATTTAGTGTAAAATGGGAGAGAAATAAAAAACGACTTTTAGTCGTTTTTTTTCGTTTTTTCTTCTCTTGAGCACAGAGAGAAAAAGAAACATTAATGAGTTTTTTTACATTAAAAATAATCTTTTAATAAAACTACCAAATACGTTTTTAAAAATGATTTATGTCTGAGATTGAAAACGTTTTTATTTTTATTTTTATGTAAAAAAATAAAATCATTTTATAATGAGTTCTAAACACGCCCTATAAGTTTCAATTATATTTTTGTATGATTAGAAAAAAAAAATTAATTATAACGAAAAGTTATGTTATTGTCGAATAATTAATTATATATAGCATCTATGAATCGTATGGAAAGTTATTTAAGTAAGAATGCGTTTAAGAGGACAAATATTTTGAATGAAAAGAAAAATATTTATAAAGGTTACAATTGTCAATAGCATTTAAAAAATATAGAAAAAATATATTTAAGTGAGGATATAATATAATCAGAATAAATTAGAAAATAACAATTCAATTAGGTGCGTTTAAAAATACATAAGATGTTAGAGGAGAAAAAAAAAGAAAGAAGAATCAATAAGGAAAGAACCAGATACTAAATGATAAAGAAAGAATTGTTGAACTAGTAAAAATCATTTAGGATCCGTTTATTTCATATATTTAAACTCAAATTATTAATTCTGTTACGTTATTTTTCTCTCATTAAATTTCAAATGTTAGAATTAAGAATTATGATTTGAGTATACATTTCAAACAGATCTCTAGTTGGATAATCTATCCACAGTTACATATATAAGAAATGTGAATAATACTTCTAAATTTTGATAAAAAGAAATATGTTAATTCTAAAAAGAATATTTATTATAACCCCACTTAGATCGATGGTTGATTCTGTCACTGATTTAAACATGGATCACTATTTTTCCTAATGTGTTCTACTTTAATATCTTTTTTTTTTTACTAAATAAAACTCTTAAAAGAGTAATATATTAAGAAAATAATTTTTTAAAAAAAAAATTTTAAAAAAGTTCTTCTTAACGAGTCAGTCTTTATATCCAATTTACAGTCCCCTTTTAATAGAAACTCTCATCAAAATTAAACAAGAAATGAACATTATTCAGTGTCGTTTATCTTCAGCGAATAAGAATTACACGTCGTGATAAACGATATGCCGTTTTTCAACAAAAACTACATGTTTTAGTTCACCGTTTGCTTTCCATGAGAAACGACATGCCGTTAAAACGTCGATTCTCTCTCTCTCTCTCTCTCTGCTGTGCATTCTTAAACCGAAAAAACGACATACGTTTTTACCCAGAAACGACTTCATTTCCTCAAGGAAAAAAAGTACAGACTGCCGTTCACTTCACTGATTTGAGTTTTTAATTTGAGTTGAGATTTAATTTTATGTGAAAATTTTTTACTGTAACAAAAAAAATTAAATGTGATTATTTATAAAAAATTTTTACTATAACAAAACTCAAATTTTAAACTCAAATAAACAAAATAAACAGAGCCAAACGGGCTTGCACACGAGTCAAAGTAGCTCCATTTAACAGTCAAAGAAGCAGTATCTAAAGCCACAACCACAGATAAGGCTGACCAATAGTAATCCGCCACGTAACCCATCCCTAGAATTTTCTCGGCTTAGATTCTTTACTTTTCATATTCATTTATTTTCTTCCGCAAAAAATAAAAACTTTTTTCGAGGCTCGAGCCTCTTACATTAATTTTTACCCAATTTTCTTTCATGTAATTTAACCCGCGTAATAATTCCCGAATTTTCTCGTAAATTCGCTATTTCCCCCACTAGCTAGCTGCTAGCTACCTTGGATTTTATATTTTGTTTAATTATTTTTATTTTCTGCACTAATATCGTAATTTTAACTTTTTGCGGATGTACTATTTTTGACCTTTCGCTATCTGGATCTAGGGTTTCTCTTCTTGGCGACTTGGTTCGTGTTCTGCATCATCATCACCATCAATAACCAAACCCTAAATCCACAATCACTGACAGACAATCAAAACTAAACACAGATTCCCGATTTCGTTTACCGGAATTTGATTGATCGCTCAAAGAGAGCTTTTTTTTTTTTTTTTGATCATCATCATCGACAACAACCAGGGATCTAAAAGTTTCCAGAAGAAGAGGAAAATACAAAACCCTAATTTTCTTTTTTTCTTTCGTTTCACTTTCACGGATCAGTGATTTAAAACCGAAAATTGGACCAAATTTAAAGCAATCCTTGAAGTGGAAGAAGAAGACGGTGATGATGATGATGATTTTTCTGTAATCGAAACTCATGAGCTTTTCTTTCTTTTTTGATTTTTTTTAACCGATTTAGTATCTGGAACTTGACGAGAACTCGGATTTGATGAAGGAGGTGGTGTTTGGCTGGTGAGAAAAGAAAAAAGAAAAAGAAAAAGAAAAAGACAAAGAAAATGTATAAATCGGTGGTGTATAAAGGAAAGGAGTTACTTGGGGAGGTAGAGATATATCCGGGAGAGAACAACACCGACCACAGGATTATCGATGACTTGAAGGAAATCAGAATAAGCCATTTTTCGCCACCGAGTGAGAGATGTCCGCCATTGGCAGTGCTTCATTCGATTACTTCTTCCTTTGGTGTTTGCTTCAAAATGGAGTCAAAGACCTCGCACTCACAGGATTCGCCGCTCTTTCTTTTGCACTCCTCTTGTGTCATGGAGAACAAGGTATCGAAGCACAACTCAGAAGAAAAAAAAAATAAAAAAACAGATGATGATAATATAAAGATAAATTTCTAAAAATCAAATGTAGTAGATAAAGGAAACAAGAATTAATTGAATTTTCATAGAAATAAAAACCTAAAGCTAAGATAAACTTCACTTTGGAATCAATTGCCTTGTTGTTAATCAGAGGACTTTGGAGACAATATTTGCAGGGGACCCATTATGGAATTTACAGGAAAATTTCTGAAAATTTTCAGTTAATCCGAGTTATATGGAACTCTTTGCCTTGCCCCAAATTTTATGCTAACTGTCTGAGTTAATTAGTTCTTATTTATTAATTTTTTTATTTTCATGGAAACCAAATAATTAGAAACTTCTTATAGGACTGTGAAGCTGGAACCTTATTCCTGAAATTGCTATTGGACAATGATTTAATATTTCTGGTACCGAGAATGTATTACTTGGTTTTAATTTTGCTGTGTTGTTAAATTGTGTATAAATTTCTGTGAGGAAGAACTAAAACGTTGCATTTCAAGTTCTCATTACTTTTCCTTTGGCTTATCTCTTTAGCTCGCTGAGAATGCTTGCTAGTAGCGTGAAAATAGATACTAACCAGATTAGTGATACTTATTTCTTCTCTGGTATTGCAATCTGAATCTTTTTGGACGATTACTGCTGTTATCTGATTGCTGTGGTATGTGTACATATATAATTTACTGAATTATATATTAACAAATATGGTATAAATTCTTATATGGGGTTAGTACACGTGTCTGTTTGCTGCTTTATTATGTAAAATATCATATCTTCCCGTTTTATATGATAATGCTTTGCATGTTGCTTTAGATACCTTTTTTTTTTTTTTTTTTTTTTTTTTTGTCAGTTTAATGACAGTGCTTCTCATTCTGATGTCTACAGACTGCTGTAATGTCACTTGGAGCTGGAGAGGAACTCCATTTGGTTGCCATGTATTCTAGGAACAGTGACAAACAGTATCCATGTTTCTGGGGATTTAATGTTGCATCAGGGCTTTACAATTCCTGTCTTGGCATGCTGAACCTTAGATGTCTCAGTATTGTATTTGATCTTGATGAAACACTCATAGTTGCTAACACAATGCGCTCATTTGAGGACAGAATTGAGGCTCTGCAGCGGAAAATAAGCAGTGATTCGGACCCCCAACGCATGTCTGGTATGCTGGCAGAAGTCAAGCGCTATCAAGATGACAAGAGCATATTGAAGCAATATGTTGAAAATGACCAGGTTGTTGATAATGGGAGAGTTATAAAAGTTCAATCTGAGGTTGTTCCTGCTTTGTCTGAGAACCATCAACCTATTGTCCGTCCGCTTATAAGGTTACATGAGAAAAACATCATTCTGACTCGCATTAACCCGCAGGTTTGTTGTGGATGCCGCTGGAGCCTGTACATGATTTTGCAATTTTATTTGTTTTTTTTTTTACTATATAGCACGCTAATGTACTTCCTTGTTACCATAGATTCGCGATACAAGTGTTCTCGTGAGGCTGAGACCTGCATGGGAGGATCTCAGGAGTTATTTGACTGCAAGAGGGCGTAAGCGCTTTGAGGTCTATGTTTGCACGATGGCTGAAAGGGATTATGCTTTAGAAATGTGGAGGCTTCTTGATCCACATTCAAATTTGATAAACTCAAAAGCATTACTGGAACGTATAGTGTGCGTTAAATCTGGTGAGTGGCACTATTCATTTTAGAACAGCTTCCACTTTCATTTATGTAATTTTTTTATATTTGTCCTTAAATTGGCATGGGACACATCTTGTTGGACATGGTACTGATCATATTCATTGCGTTCTTAAAGGTTTAAGGAAGTCATTGTTCAATGTGTTTCAAGATGGTTTGTGCCATCCGAAGATGGCATTGGTGATTGATGATCGCTTGAAAGTGTGGGATGAAAAAGATCAACCTAGGGTGCATGTTGTTCCTGCTTTTGCCCCATACTATGCTCCTCAAGCTGAAGTATTACTCTTCTCTACAACTTTCAAGATTTCTGTACTACAGTGCTTGTGTTTTTCAGGTGTACATGCACATGTACTTATGTTGTGACTCCTAATATTGTAGGCAAACAATGCTGTTCCTGTCTTATGTGTTGCGAGAAATGTTGCTTGCAATGTCAGAGGTGGTTTTTTCAAGTAAGTTATACAGCTGTATATAGTTTTCAATTGTAGGCATAGACACTGTTAAGCACCTAATTACTAGTGGAATTTCTAAGTTGAGCAATCAAATACTGGTTCAGTATTTTCCACATAATGTAGTTATTTCTGTCTGACTATCTCTGCAATTTGACAACAGAGAATTTGATGACGGTCTTCTACAAAAGATTCCTGAAGTTTCTTATGAAGATGATATTAAAGATATCCCCTCCCCTCCAGACGTGAGCAATTATCTAGCCTCTGAGGTACATTCTCTCGTCTTCCTTTTCTTGGAAAGTATTGAATGGAAGATGTGTTTATTTTTCCAGAATTCCCTCCAGTGTGGTCTTGCATATTTGTGAAAATATTACTTTGCATTATTTAGGATGATGGTTCTGCTTCAAATGGAAACAGAGATCTACCTGCTTTTGATGGCATGGCAGATGCCGAGGTTGAAAGGAGATTGAAGGTAGCTATCAAGATTTAAGCCAATGCCTCTTGTATCATTTTGCATGTATATAAGAGTTCTGAGATTGGTTCAGGCCTATTGGAGGACCAATATTCACGTGGAATTATCTTGTTTTGCAATTCATGTGAATCTATTTGCATTTATGCCTGTTCTTTTAACTCATTTCAATTGTCTAATCTGCTTGTTTCTTGTACATAGGAAGCAATATCAGCTGCTTCATCAGCCATTAACCCTGATCCTAGACTTTCTCCTCTTCAGTATACAGTGCCATCTTCTTCTGGCAGTGTTCCACCGCCAACAACTCAAGTATCAATGATGCCTTTCCCAAATATACAGTTCCCTCAGGTAGCTTCAGTAGTTAAACCATATATTGGCTCCGTGGAATCAAGCTTGCAAAGTTCTCCTGCTAGAGAAGAAGGTGAGGTACCAGAATCAGAATTAGATCCTGATACAAGGCGGAGGCTTTTAATATTGCAACATGGGCAAGATACTAGAGAGCATACACCAACGGAACCTCCATTTCCTGCAAGACCTCCAATGCAAGTACCTCTTCCACAGGTACAATCCCGTGGAGGTTGGTTTCCAGCAGCGGAAGAGATGAGCCCCCCACGGCAACCAAGCAGAGTAGCAGCGAAAGAATTTCCTCTAAATTCAGAACCAATGCATATTGAAAAGCATCAACCTCATCATCCATCTTTTTTCCCTAAGGTGGAGAGCTCAATTCCATCTGATAGAATAATTCACGAAAATCAAAGATTACCAAAAGAGGTAATCTTGCTTTGTTTGGTTCTTTTTTTTTTTTTTCCTTCTTTTTTTTGTTCTGTGGGGTGGGGTGGCAGGGAAAGGTTGGGGATGTGAATCTTGGTGTTTCTAATTGCTCAACAGTACCTCTGCTGAGAAAGCTTATCATTCCTACATTTGCAGGCCTTACCTAGAGATGATCGGTTTAGATCAAATTATTCCTTACCTAGTTATAATTCCCCGTCAGGTGAGCTACAAGAATAATTAATTTGAGATTGTTGGCTTGTATATTTTCTAGGCTTTCATGTTCACTTTTAGTATTTGGTAATATGATATTGCTGAGGGTAAAAATTATTTTCATCTGGTTAAACCGTTGAATACCTTGGAGGTGATCACCTTCTTCTTTTGTTCAAAAGTTAAATTGATGCATGTACATTATAGTTATCATTGTTTCTTGTGAGATCAAATTATCTTTCTTTGTTGATTGGTGAGTGTTAAAAAATGTGTAACTGTACATGGAGGGTTAATGCATTTGTTTGCTTTGAATGATTCTTAGCTGTTTTGCTGTGCAATTGTTGATCTTAGCAATTTCCTATGGGGATATGCGTTTTCTAGGTGAGGAGATTTCCTTGAGTCGATCATTTTCGAGCAATAGGGAACTCGACTTTGATTCTGGCCCAGCAGTATCAAATGCGGAAACTCCAGCTGGAGTTCTACAGGAAATTGGAATGAAGTGTGGAACCAAGGTAAAGTGTAGGAGTCTATAATGTGAAAATCTGGAATGGTGGGTCAGTGCTTATGAATACCATACACTTTAGCATTTTCTAGTATTTCTCTCTCTTTTTCTCTCATAACTTGTTTTGGTGAAACGTTACAGGTGGAGTTCAGACCGGCTTTGGCTGCGTGCGCTGAACTACAGTTTTCTGTTGAGGTACTTTTGACTCTCAATTTCTGGACTTTATGTATCATTTTCAGTGATTTAATGCTATGGGCTAAATTTAATTGGGGTACATGGTTGAATAGTTGAATAATTCAACGAAGTGTTTGAGCGAAACCTTTCAGTAATTTATCTTTTACGTACTTTTTATCTTTATAATTTGGAAAAGTCTCAAAAGAAAGACTTAAATGCCATAAATAGATTCAGACACCTTTTTATCGGATTAAGCTGTGGTGTTCCATTGACTAAATAATAATTGGCAATTTGGCATCCTCAAAATCAACCTGTCTCGCACTTGTAGGCTTGGTTTGCTGGAGAAAAAATTGGTGAAGGAATTGGTAGAACAAGAAGGGAAGCTCAACTCCAGGCTGCTGAAATCTCTCTAAAAAATTTGGCTGGTAAGATTACTTGCTTTATTTGTTGCCATTTACTTGAGAACTTTTTTTGTTTTTGGTTATAACATTTGAATTAATTAAATGTATAAATCAGTTACCTGTCTTATATGGTTTTTGTTATAAGAAATGAAATTGTTGATTGTTGATAAAATAAAATAGAAGAGGGGAAGAAAAAGACGAATGAGTGTTTCTTATGGTTTTCAATCCAATGAAGCCATTGCCAAAGGAAACTCTTCTTTTCAGCGAAATTGACCAGGAAAAACTACAATCATTGCCATGTTATTAGAATTTTCATTTTTTAGTACTTTTAGAAAACTTTGGAGTTGCTGGGGCTCTTTTCTTAAACAATCATGTTTTGAGGGTTGCCTTATAGCTTTTCTTTTTTGTTAACTGTGACAATCTTGGACAATGTTTTGCAGATATGTATTTATCACGGGTTAAGCCAGATTCTGGGTCTTTGGTTGTTGACATGACTAAGTTTCCTGATGCAAATGACAATGGTTTTGTCAGTAATGTGAATTCATTTGGGAGCCATTCATTTCCCAAAGAGGAGTCCGTGTCGTATTCAACTGTGTCAGAGCCATCTAGGCTTTTTGGTGCTAGATTGGAAGGCTCTAAGAAATCTATGAGTTCAGTCTCTGCACTTAAAGAATACGTAAGATCTAAATGATTTAATTATTTTTCCTCTTCCCTTTTTTGTTGGGTTACTTCTACAGTGACAAACTATGCTGTGTTTGATTTTGATGTGTGATTGTGCATTCAACTTCTTCAGTGTATGACAGAGGGTCTTGTTTTAGCTTTTCATCCTCAACCTCCACCTCCTAATGGTCCGATTCAAAAAGATGAAGTGTATGCACAGGTATGAACTGGCAGGATGATTTGCCTTATTAATATGGATGATCTAATAAAATGCCGCGTATTTTGGCCCATTTCATTTGAGTATTTTATTTCAGAGGGGAAACCAATTCCTTATTAAGCTTGTTGATGTCTTTATCTTCATGTGCATGTGTGAATGAGCATAGACAAATTCTTGACATACTTTTTCTTTGTACTTCCTCAAGAGAGATCTCTCCTCACGAAGCATGAAATGTTGTGAAATTGATTGCGATGTGTACATTTATTGTGTTATTTAGTGCACATGAAGGGGTGAAAAACTTGGTTGCAGAGGAGCGGTTAGCCAACTTTTGTACCAATGCTTTGAAACTCATGCCACATGTGTAATTGAGTTTCAATGCAAGAAATAAAAGTGCATTCAGGGACTGCTGTCTGTTTTAAGAGCCTAAGAAACATTTTTGAGCCCTTTCGATTGCTGTAATTGTACATCAATCGGTTCTTAGGTTCAAGAGTTAGTCCACAATATAACTGCATAGTTCCTCTCGTCCTTGGAACTTTTGAAGATGATAGTTTTTTCTATTTGTTAGGAGATTAGAAGCTTAATGATTCTTATGAGAAATCTCCTAAGTAATTTTCTCCCTTCTAACTGTCTTCCTCTGTTTTTCATATTTTTTTATGTCTTAGGTAGAAATAGATGGCCAGGTTTTAGGAAAAGGGATTGGGATGACGTGGGATGAGGCTAAGTTGCAGGTATCTTATCATTGATTCTTAAGTTCTCTTCTCGGCTTATCTTTTTCTTTTGCGTTCTTCCCTTTTCTTTTCTTTTGTTTTAATATATGGTTTCTAAGCGTTAAATGTCCTCCTTAGGCTGCTGAAAAGGCTCTCGGAAGTTTAAGATCAATGTATGGTCAGAGACGTCAGGGTTCTCCAAGGTGTGTAATATATCAGCCGTTGCTACTATTTTCTTTTGCATTAGCTTAGTCATAGTGAAATTTGACTCCCTCAAACAAACCAAAAAAAAAAAATATATGTGTGTGTGTGTGTGTGTGTGTGTATCTTACATAAACGGCCGGGCCCACAACTTTCTAAAATATGTTGCCGTGTTGGTCACAAGGGTCCAATTCCATTTATGCTTAATCTGCTGCTTGTCGCGTTCGAGCACCTTGAAATCTCATGCAGGGAGGTTGGAATTTGGAAGGATGTAATCTTTTGGGCGTCTAAAGTGCAACAATTCTGGTTGTACTTGTACTGGGTTTTCTATTGGGCGGGTTTTCACTTTTCATCTACGGTTACAAAAGCAGAGCTATGCACGTGGTAGTTTTTGTGGCTTGGATATTTTGCTAATGTCTAAGCCAACTAATTAAGACAAGGCTAATAATAAGATGACTGAAAACCGATGTAGAAATAGTTCCATACTATCATATTGGTTGTTTATGCCATGACAACTCGACCAGTTTTTACTTACTGGAATCTGTGGTCTCTAAGCAATTAGTAGATTCTCATATCATCTTCTCCTTCCGCAATCTTAACTTGGTTTTCTGATACAAGGTCAATGCAAGGATTCTCAAATAAGCGTCTGAAGCAGCAGGAGTTTCCACGAGTTCTACAGCGCGTTCCCTCGTCTGCCAGATACCCTAAAAATGCTCCTCCCGTTCCTTGAAAGGCCACAAGCACATTTTTCATCGCAGATTTTTTGTACGGCTATTGTTTGGACATTCATGAAGTACATTATTTATAGAGGCGGACAATAGCCGTGGATTACCAAATCCGCCAAAGGACCATATTTCACGGAGTCTTCACTCTATAGCCGGTGGACCAGATTGTTTTCAGGCCTTATTTCGAATCCTTCCAAAAGTCGGGTTGGTTTCCATTCACTGTTGTAGAAGCCTCATTGCCCGATTATGGTAGCCAGTTCGCTCAATCTATACTTGTTCTTCTGTGATTGGTATAATTGGTGCCAGAGGTCCTTGGAAGATCTTGTTCGGGTCGGGTTTGTTTCCAGTGTTTAATATTTATCAGCACGGAGCCGAAGGGAATCTGGAGGTTGAGGGCAGCTTCTGGCAATGCTCGAGGATTCACAGTACTAACAAACCTTAAACAACAACCATTGACAAGTTAATTGTAAACGCAACTAACCTTTTCTCCACGTCCCTACTTAACCTCTCTGAAGATACAAAAAGTTTTTCGATTGTGTTGATATCAGAGTCCCCAGATTGGCGGGTTATGTAAGCTGAGCTCTTGTAATACGTTATGTTTTTCATTTATCATCCAAGATTGGAATTCTTTTTTCACTATGTACTGTCACCAAATGTTATTTAACGACCATAAAGAGATATTCTCATTCAAACTCTAAGGAAGGATCTTCATAGTTAGCAATAATTGCCTCAGAAAACTCGGATCAGATGCAAGTTTAAAATATAGGGATGTAGATGGAAAAAAAGGAGGATGAGCCCCAAAAAAAAAAAAAATGAAAAGGAGGGTTGAATATTTTTGGGAAGTCGGTGAATAGTTGAATTATGAAAAATTTGAGATGTATTAGTCTTATCTCGTGACCGAATTTAATAAATCCGCATTGCTCAATGATCAAATTTGATAAATTTAAGTTTTATTAAATTTGCCATATATCAAAATTGATAAATTTTGAAGTCTGACGATCATATTTATTGAATTTATTCTTATAAAACGCCAAATTAAATCCTGTAATTGTCAATATTAAGAATAATCATTATTTTTTTTATTATTTTATTAATATCTTATGCAATAAATTTATTTTTTACCCTTACATGTCTTCTTTTTTTAATTTTAAAAAATATTCATCCCCTAAATTCTAAAAACAGATTCATGAATTATAAATTATAATAAATAAAATTAGTTACATTGATTTTTTTTTTAAAGAGTGTTTGTTATAAATAAATTAGTTACGTTGAATTATAAATTATAATTAACGCAATTAACGGTTTCTTTTGTAATTTGGTTAGATTCTGAGCCTTCGTGCAAAATGCCAAAAAAAAAAAAAAAAAAAAAGATTTATGAATCGATTTAACCATTTCAAATGGGTAATTTAATGGATATTTTTATATTTCATTAACAATATTAATTTTATTTTTGTAAATTAACTTATTTTGTTTCTTTCACATCACTAATCATTTGTCATTATTTAACACCAAGACCATTATGATAATTACTGAACAACTTAACGGGTGCGTTTAAAACTGATTTTAAAATAATTCTATTTTTTATATGAAATTGAAAATAAAAATGTTTTTAATTTCAGACATAAATTATTTATAAAAATTCATTTAATAATTTTATTAAGAGATTATTTTCAATATAAAAAAAAAATGAAACTCCATTTAGTTACATATTTTTGAAAACATCTAATTGTATTTTAAAGAATATATTAAATAATCATATTCTTTCTTTTCACTTTACCCTCATCTCTAAAATGGCAAAAATGGCAGAAATGACAGAAAATATATTAAATAATCTGTAAGCTGCTCGAGGAGTGAGGGAAGAGAAAATGGCATAAATGAAAATGGCTTATTTTCATTTTTAGTTTCTCTCTCATATCACACTAAATTAAAAATTAATTTTATTTTTTTTCTTAGAAAACGTGAAAAGCAGTTTTAAAATTAAAACCAAACATGCAGGACGTGTCTCAAAAAATTAGTATTACTAATGAAATATTTTTTTGTTTGAAATTTTTTAAATGCTATATTTGCCCCAATACTAGGATTTGTTGTTTTTAACTATTCGGTTAATTTTTTAACTATTAAATTTGTACAAGTCCACATTAAAAATTAAGTAATTTTTAAGAATTTCATCAATAAAACATCATTATTTTATTTATGTATGCTGTTAAATTTATCTGTCACCAATAATCTGTAAATTATCTTTTATAATCTACATATTATTTTTAATAATTTACAGATTATCTTTTATAATTTACATGTTATCTTTCGTAATTTATAGCTTGTATGTTATTTTTTATAGTGACATAAATAATAGAGTAAGAAAAATAATATTTAAATTTAAAATTTCTTTTAAAAACACATGGTGCTATACAAAACTATCTTTACTTGTGATCAGAATGTTAAAAAATTAATTAAACATTAAAATAGAGTTTCGTAAAGTAAAATAACAATTCTCCATTATAAATACACTTTAAAATAATAAAAGAATGGGATAATGCGATTTCGATTTATAAAAGCAAGCAGTATTTTTTTTTTTTTTTTTTGACTGCGAAGAAATGTTGACTGACGCTTGGCAAATACATCCTTGGATCAATTCGCTTCCGTTTCCATTTCCTTCCGTTGCATTGCCGTTAAGTATATAAAAGCACTAAGCAGAGGTGATAATTTGTATCCGGTATCGTATTCGTATTGTATTTTAATTATTTTTTAAAATTTGTAATTAATTTAAATATAATTTATGACACAAAAATTTTTTAAAATTGTAATATGAATACGACACAATTATTTTATGAATTGATATGATACGACACGAAAATGATTTATAAATCTAAAATTAACACAAAAATTATATATTTTTATTTATTTTTTATATATTAAAAATAACTTAAAATTCATAACACGTTAAAATATAATAATTTCTATTAAAATTAAATAAATAATAATATAAAATTTTAAATATAATTATCATAATATAATATCATAAATTTATAATAAAATAAAAATATATAATAAAAAATATATAAATTTTTTAATTTTTTACGAGTTTTATGCTCTATTCATATTAAGTGAATTTAACTTAAAATTAATTTATATTTTTTATATTAATTTTATATCAAACTAACTCTGATTTAAATTTTTTTTCAATCATAACTCATAAAATTTTTACCGTTTTTAAATCGTGTTATTATGCGACGTGACTCGTGTACCAAACTTACACAGTAACAAGTACAACCCATAACAAACACACACGAAAAAAAAAAAAAAGAAGAAGCTTCCTCCACTTCCATTCCAGCTCCACCTCTCACATTCTGATTTCTCGGACTGAGAGAGAGAGAGAGAAAGAAACAAAACGTCGTTTTAGGCAGCAAAACCTTTCGATTCCAAAAATGGCTTCCTTCGACGACGACCTGAACGCTCCGAACCGCCATTTCGAGGACACCGACGACGTCGTCGTCGTCGAGAGCTTCTCCGGCTACGATTCCTTCTCGAGCTTCCCCGCCGACCAACCTTCTCACCACTCCGACGAGTTCGTCGCCGTCGATCCCCACTCCGCCTCCGCGCCTCCGCCGGGAGTTTTCGGCTTCGAAGATCCGAGCCCTAACTACTCCGAATCGTCTCCCTTCGGCTCGATCCACGTCGAGAACGGCAATGGAAACGGAAATGGATATTCCTACGGCGTTGGTGAGAGCGACGGAGTTTTCGCCTCTGACGGTCCCGTCCTCCCGCCGCCGACCGAGATGGAGGCCGAGGAAGGCTTTGCTCTTCGCGAATGGAGGCGGTGAGTTTCGGATCTTACTGATCTTTGTTCGTCATTTTTTTTAACAGCTTAGATCTGCAAATCTGCGTTTACTGAATGTTGTAATAAGCTTAGATCTGCGTTATTATGCATGTTTATTTGCTTTTTGCCTTTTGTTTTATATTCTTTGAAGCTCTTACACTCAAAATTAATGGAAATCTTTTCTGAATTTCGAATCAATATAAATTAACCCTATCAAGTTTCAACTCCATTTGTTTTCTGATATACTAGAAGATCAATACCTTTAATTGAATTGAAGTATAGCTCCTCTAAGAACTTAGATCCAGGGAGTTCTTATATAATTATGAGGGTGAGAGGCATGTGAGAAATGACTGGTAATGGAGATCGGATCAGAAATTCAGAAGACGTTTCATTTTGTGGAGATTGATTGTTTGGATAGCTAGTGAGGGTCTTAATTTTTCTAATGCAACTAGAGTTGATCTACATTGGTGATGCTCTTTCCTTACCAGATTCGATTGGGAATTAAGGAGTGAACTTGCGGTTTTTCCTTTTGAATATGACATTGAAAAGGAAATGTTATGGACTGTAGACTATAAAAACGCCATTTTGTAGATTTGTGTTGCATGTAGAATTTCATTGATCTAGTCTGTAGCTGGAAATCTTTGAGTAGAAAGGGTATATAAAATTACTCAACACTAGTCTGTCCAGGGTGGAACCTTGGAAGTAAAGCAACTGCTATTTTCACCGGTTGGTCATGGCGTCATGTCAACATGTGATTGTTATTCAGTTGTATCTGATGTGTGTATTTCGCAAAGATTTCATTGTTATTCAGTTTTAATTGATCATGCGACTTGATATACT
This sequence comes from Morus alba, assembly GCA_012066045.3. Classification (NCBI taxonomy): domain Eukaryota; kingdom Viridiplantae; phylum Streptophyta; class Magnoliopsida; order Rosales; family Moraceae; genus Morus; species Morus alba. Next base: position 5,009,197 of record CP050227.2, read on the forward strand.
ACTTCACAGATAGCTAAGCACACATCCTCCTCTATCAAAAATGAAAAAGGGATGTTAGTGAAGGGTCTTGATTCTAATGAGAATCAGACGTCAGCTAGTTTAGCCAATACATTTGCTAGTGATTTCACTAGAGATTGATAGATATAGGGTGGGAGAGTCCACAGGGAACTACTTAATGAGTAAGAACCAATACCAATATAAAACCAGTGTTCATTGCCATGGTCTGAGGCTAGTGTATCTGACACAGTACAACTCCCTAAACAATAAAGAACGGGACCATTTTGATAGGAGTAGGTGCTCGCTGCAGCAGGGCACTCTTCATTCTTCATTTGAAACAAGAAGAGAGGCTAGGCAGGTTCAGAATGAGAATCTTCGACACAGATCGTTCAGCTGATTTTAAATCAAAGGAATAAATATCCAATGGTTTAAAATTAGCCAACCTGTTAATAGGTCCTTGTTGGTTAAACGTTCCATCCATGGGTAATAAAGATAAAACCTCCATTGCCATTTATGGACAGAGACCCATTTTGTGGCAGTATCCCGGCAATCAGTAATGAAATGAGATACGTGTCTTTTAGGGCCCCCATATATGGCGACTCTGTTGTTGTTTAAGGGTATAGATACAGCGAGTCTGATTTATATTCCCCTGAGTCCCTGACTAGTAATCCCTTTTTTTTTTTTTTTGCTGGTACAGTCAAAATGCCATTCAGCTTGAGGAGAAGGAGAAGCTGGAAAAAGAAATGAGAAACAAGATCATTGAGGAAGCTGAGGAGTACATACAAGCTTTCTATGAGAAAAGAAAACTTAATGTTGAGACTAACAAGACTAACAACAGAGAAAAGGAGAAGGTACATGTTGAACTCTTTCTTCAGCTACTCAATCTTTTACTCCACTTTTTGGTCTATTCACTATCTGAATCTGTTTCTATCTGGGGCAGTTGTGCCTGGCTAATCAAGAGAAGTTCCATAAAGAGGCAGACAAGCAATATTGGAAAGCTATAGCGGAACTTATTCCTTACGAGGTTCCTAATATTGAGAAGAGGAGGGGCAAGAAAGATCAGGAGAAGAAGCCATCGATCACAGTCATCCAGGGTCCGAAGCCCGGAAAACCCACTGATCTTTCACGAATGAGGCAAATACTCGTGAAGTTGAAGCATACACCCCCACCTCACATGATTCCATCCCCACCTGCTCCTAAGGATGCCAAAGATGGTAAGGGCGCGAAAGATGCCAAAGATGGAAAGGATGCAGCAACTGGAAAAACTGGGTCCGCAGCAGGCGATGCACAGGCTTCACCGGCTAAGGATGTCACCTCTAAACAAGAAGCTCCTGCTTCAACCGATGGTCAGCCTGCTGCTTAAAATGGAAGCATTCATACAAGTTCTATGTTCTTATCAGTCTCACTCTCGGGCTAATTTCTTATCAATTGCCGTCTCGTCATATTATTTGTTATTCGTAATTACTATCTTGTAATCTTTTGGGGCTTCCCATTGCTGTCAGGTATTTAGTTTGGAAGGGTTTTTATACACATTTGTTTGGCTTTATTATTTTTTTCCTCCTTTTTTTGGGATGTGGAGTTGGTATCATTTTAAACCAGACATTTACGGAGTCGATTTTTTGGACAATTTTTGAGGATTGAATATTTGTCTTTTCTGATTATCAGAGTATGCTAGTCTTTCCTCTCTCTCTTTTTTTTTTTTCCTATTTTTTTTTTTGGGTATCCAAAGTAGGTAAGTTTTGTTGAGCGCTCATGACCAAAGAGAGAAGAATTTCCATAGAAAAAGAAAAAGAAGAAAAAAAAAAGAACAGGAGAGAGATAGAGAGAGAACAGTTGTATAGAGAAAATAGAATTAACTGAACAACATTTGTTTGGCACAAAATCCACGCGAGAAGTACAAAGAACATTACAAATTTGTTAAGTATAAATTATAGTTGCATCACTTTTCTTTATAATTCTTGTGAAGTACATAATATACTATGACAAAAATAATTTTTCCATCATGCAAAGAACATTACAAAATTGTTGTTTGAAACATAATCTGCTACTGCACAAACTACTCTTTAGATGAGCTATGCATGATCAAACTAAAAGTCATCTATTGGAATGTTTTCCTCTAGCACTGCGAATGATTCCGCATCTGTAGACCAGAAGAACTCAAGTGCAAATTCCTCATTCCTGAAAGGAATCAGCAACTTCAGCCCTCCATTATCGAGGGGTCACCTGAGTTATAGTGTCGGGGACAGAGCTCATCTCAACACTAGTCAAACCAGTTTTCTTTGAAGAAGATGCGCCGTTCCTTGAATCTTGAAAGTAGCCAGGGGCTGTAAGTTCTTTCTCATTGAGCCGGATGTTTCTCGAGAGCATGTTCACAACTTGGCTCATCAGCGGCCTCCGATTGGAAGCCGCCTGGGTGCAGAAGAATGCTACCTTGATAAATCTAAGGACTTCTTCGTTTGGAAACTCGCCCATCTGGGGATCTACTAGCTCCAAGAGTCTCCCTTCTTCATGGAGTTGCCATGCCTGTATGAGGATACAGATGGGAAATGGAACTGTTATTTCCACTCATTGGCACAAATCAGCAACTCAACAATGAAAAAGAAATAAACTGGAAGAGATTATGCTGCCACACAGAACATTGAATCACCAGAGTCTTAGTTCTCTATCAATTTCTCACACTTTGATATTTTATTTAGTTTGGTATGAACTATGAAGAATCTGTTTGTACTGGAAATAAACAAGTAACATACATATTCCACAAGAAGTTGCTGCGTCCCTCCCCAGTTCTCCTTGCAACTGCTTCTGCCACTGATGATTTCGAGTATTAGAACGCCAAAACTGTACACATCAGCCTTCAAGGTTAACTGACCACCCATGGCATATTCCGGCGCCAAATAACCACTGCAATGAACAAATACCAAAGCACATTTATCATATAATATATTCTCTTATGCCGAATGAAAACAAGGTAGGTGCAATGTTGGACAACAACTAAAGTCAACAGGAGAGATTTAACATACGTTGTTCCAGCAATTTTTGTGCTAATGTGGGTAATATTATCCGGGAAAAGTCTAGCCAACCCAAAGTCTCCAATCTTTGGATTTAAGTCCGTGTCAAGAAGTATGTTACTAGCTTTGATGTCGCGATGCACAATATGCGGCTCAAGTTCTTCATGAAGATATGTAAGACCCCTAGCAATGCCCAAGCAAATAGAAGATCTTTTACCCCAGTCTAGAATGATACATGTACTCCTTGAACCTGCATGCACAATGAAAAGGAAGTTAATTTATGCTGACCTCCAATTCAGTCCCTCTCTTTATGATAGCTAGACTTACTTAACAGTGCGCGCTCAAGGCTGTTATTTTCTAAATACTCGTAGACCAAAATCCGGTTAGCCCCATCAATACAGCAACCAATCAACTCGACAAGATTGGGATGCCTGACATTTGATATAGTCTTAATTTCGGTCAAGAACTCACGATTGCCCTGCTTTGACTGAGCTGAAAGCGTCTTTACAGCAACTTGTACTCCCCTTTTTAGGGTTCCCTGGTAAAATTTTTATGCACACAGTCAAATACAAATACAAAAACTTGCAGCTTATAGGGCTCACTATAAATTGCTAAATGATCTACATTCAAATACAAATACAAAAACTTGTCAACATCTGTGCATTCCAAATACCATGTAAACAGTTCCAAAGCCTCCACGCCCTAGTTTATTTCTTGTATGGAAATCATCCGTTGCTGCTCTTAGCTCATTGTAGGAGAAATGTTTTATACTTTCCAGCAAATCACCTGGGCAATTGAAAAATTCATGCAATGAAGGAGCCGTAAAATTACCATCAGTAGCTTTAAAGTTTAAAATCAAGTTTGCAAGTGCTAGTTGCAACTTGTAACATGAAGGATTATTAGGGTGCTGCTAGTTGGAGCGATATGGTCTAATACCATATTAAAAATCAAAAAAGAAAATAAAAGGAAGAATAGAACATAAATATTTAATGTGGTTTGGCAATGACCCTACATACACGGACTAGGAGAAGAGAAAAGTTATTAATAAAGAGACTATCGATCGATTCCATATAAATATAGATTACAAATACATAATAAAGTAAGCTACCAAAGAATACCACATATCCTAAAACCAAGCGATTTCCTAATATGAAAATATAAGCAAATCAATTCAAAACCCCAAATAAAGATAACAATATACAAAATATTAACTTTCCCTAATAAGGATGACTCTGTAGCTTGACCTCAAATCAAACTGAAATGACTTTCGACATTCATAAACACATTCTCAGAAGATAAAATTTTTTTCGGAATCAAAGTTAACCTCACCAAGTCAAAAAAAAAAAAAAAAAATGTTATGCACAGGCATAGAGTTTGAAGAAACTACAGGCAGAAATAGAAGTGGAAATGCTGCAGAAATTCTTGTGCAGAACACTAGAACATATTAGAGTCCATGAAAAACCAAATACCCCATAAAATTAACAAAATTGTGGACGAGATATACAGTAATGAACATAAAATAAAAACAAAAGAAAGAGGCACTGAGTTCTAACATCCACTTCATGTATGCAAAAGAGCAAAAACGACACAGTTGCAATCTTTTTTTTTTTTTTTTTTCCAATTGCAAAAAGGATCACCTTCAAATGCAAAAAGATCACTTACATTACTTCTAGTTTGGTTAACAACTTAAGCGTAATAAATTCTTTATTATTCCAAAAAGAAATAAAATAAACAGACGAGACAAGGACCTTTAAATACATACCATCTATGTCATCGTGAGCTTGACCAGACCGCCTTTTCTTCACAAAAGCTGAAGAGCCAAAGCAGCTACAACTCATAATTCTCTTCAACTTCTTATGAGAAAAATTTTGAAAAAAAAAAATAGGGAAAATTCATAAGATCGCATATAAATAAGTGTACTTGCAAAAATCACAAACACAGAAACCAATTCAGGTAAAAGAATACCAAGAGAAATCAATTTATGTGGTTTATAGCAGAAGTAATGATTTTGGAGTCTAGAATTGGATGGTCCCATTAAGAAATGTAATCAAAACGTGTTATTTTGGCCACGCGGTATACCCCTAGAACTTCTTCTTTTACCTTTCAAAGGTTGAATCCAATCACACATTCATAATTCTGAATCTTCTCAAATCTCATACCAGGGATTTCTCAACCAAGTAGAATTTTGCTTTGTACTTGAAAATTGATAACCAGGAAAGAGAAAAAAGCTGAGCTTTAATTATCTATAAACCTGATTATGGCTTTGCTTATGTAAATTTGGATCATAGCAAGCTTCCCAATCGAAAATCGAAAGGCATATAATTAACAGCAAACAGACAAAAACCCAACTCCCAAAATCCCATAATTAAAGACCAAAAAATAATTAGAGAGAAAAAGAAAAAAGTAGACAAAAAACTAAGAACAACCCAGAAATCAAGAGATAACAGAATCGTGAACGCCTACCTGGTTAATGTTATTTATTGATCAAGCATAGAAGCAGAACTTGGAGCCGTTCAAGTTTTCCAGGCATGAACTTGGAAGGCCATGAAATATCTATTATTTTTCCTCTCTTTCTTGTTTCTACTTTCAAACCAACGAAAATACAACAAAGAATTATAATTCCAGGCCAATAAATGAATATAAAGAAAAAAAAAAGAAAAAAACCTTACATTATTTCTACTGTACCTGTATATTATATATTTCATGTTTACTCAATTATGTTCTCTCTTTTTTTTTTTAATTACAAATTTGTAAAGGTCGGTGGGTAATTGGTTCGGTAGCTGTATATATTTCGGCATCGTTCAGTTGATTAATTTAAATTTTTAATTTAAATTAAGATATAATTTTATGTAAAAATATTTAATTATAATAAAAAAATTAGATATAATTTTTTATAAAAATTTTTAATTATAATAAAATTAAAATTAAAAATTGAAATTGATAAAATCAACAGGACTTTCATATTTCACATTTTTTTTCTTCCCTTTTTTGGGCTGTTGTTTGTTTGTGCGTGTCGGATTACACGCCTAGAACGGTCACATGCACTTGGTCAAGCTAGTTTTTTTTTTTTTTTTTTTTTTGCCCGGTTCCGACCTAGTACAACAAACCTCTGTAGCAGATATTGACCTTTTTGGGTTAAAAGAAAAAGTTACACATATAGCAAAAAAATTTAAAAAAATTACAAAAATAGTGAAATTTAATATTCAATAAAACGACGACTAGAAAATTATATAGTAACAATGTGGCATTATTTAATAATTATTATAACATTTCTGTTATTTTTATAATATTTTAAAATTTTTGTTAAATTTCAACCACTTGAGGTATAAATTTTTATCGTGTAATATATAATTATCTCTAAAAATTAAAGTGGTACATCAATTTTGGTTGCCCTTACACTCATAATTGGTTGCATAAAAAAAAAAAAAAAAAACTCAAGTATTTTTAGTATTTAAAGTCCGTTTAGTTTTTAAATTCACTTTTTGATTTGAATCATGATTCGTAATTTATTATAATATTTTCTCTCATAAAAAATACGCATAAATTAAAAATAATTTAAATTATATAATTTAAATTTATGAACTAAACTGACCCTTAAATTCACTCCATGTGTTCGGATTGTTAAATTTTAATAACGTGACAAATAAATTATAAAGAGACAATTAAATAAAATTGAGGAGAACAGATGTCTACTCCTGCTTCACTTTGATCACCTTTAAGGCAGAAATTGACTTTTTTGTTTGTAACCTTTTGTAATAGTATTAATAGTAAATGGTAATAAATGTATAGAGAATTTATTTCTTACGAAAAATGGACCTAACAAATTAGTACACTGATCGGTACAGAGTTGCAGTTAGTTTATGAATCGATTGATTTAAAATTTATTTATTTTATCGATTAAAATTTTTAATTTTTAATTTTTATAGTTAAAAATTTTTAAAAAATATTATATTTAATTTTTTAATTATAATTAAAAATTTTTAAAATATATCACATGTCAATTCAAAATAAAAATTTAAATTTATAAAGTGAGTAAGACCTTAATACTTTTTTTTTCTTCTTAGCCATCAGAGAAAAAACCACCGGCCACCGGATAATATATTATTTAAAAAAATAAAAATAAAAAGCCATCGCAAGAGCAAGTTACAACAACAACAATAATACCGCTTCAGTTATTATCCATTTTAGCACGAAAATGGAGGGGAAAAGGAAAGAAAGAAGAAAAAAGTTCTTATTAGTCATTTTATGGATAATAATAATAATAAAACTACTTATAAATAATTAGTTCTACCCATTCTTTTTCTTTGTCTTTTTTTTTCTTTTTGATAGAGATATTTAGTTCGATAATTTATATTATGTGATTAGAATTATTTTAATTTATGTATATTTTTTATGAGAAAAAATACTGTAACGAATCACAAATAATAATTCAAATTAAGGAACGAATTTTTCTACCAAATATCTTTTCTTTAATTTGGTATAGTGATTATATGGTAATTTTATAACGTTTTCTCGCCCAAAACACTTATTACAGAGGTTGCATGTAATTTTATTGACTACGTACATACGTTGGATACACGTGAGAGATTACGTCAGTCCCACGCGATATATGGCTTTTGAAAATTTTGGCGTTTTTTTTACAAAATCATTATTGTAAGTAGACCTAGATATTATTATTGTGCATGCCATTATTACTTATTATTCTTCTAAATATTTATTATATGTAATGTGAATGCATTGACATTATTTGAGAATTAAATCGCTAGCCAAATGGAATCACGACACATGAACTACAACAAGTCAAGTCAAAAAAAAAAAAAAAAAAAACTGTGAGATATAGAAACTTTAATCATATACTGTATTTGTCAAAAAGGAGGCGAAAAAAGATCTATCCTTCAAACAAAAAAAGGAAGAAAAGTAATTGAAAAGTACATAATTGAAAAAAAAAAAAAAAAAAGGAAGAAGAAAAAAGGATTATAATTGAAAAGAATATATTTTCCGCGTAAAGTCTACATTTTCCGCGTTTGACTTTTCCAGACAATCTTACGTTTGACCCCACAAGTGAATTTGTTTGTATGTGGAGGGTAATAATCCACCAACACAGTTGTTACAGCTTGCAACCTCAATAAATATTAGCTAAAGTTTGGTCGCATGTTGGGATTGTTCTTTTACATTTTTTTTTTAATTTAGGGTTCGTTTAATTTATGAATTTAAATTATATAATTTAAATTATTTTTTATTTATGTGTATTTTTTATAAGAAAAAATACTGTAATAATCATGAATCATGATTCGAATTTAGGAACCAAACGAACCCTAATGATTTGAGTAATGATTTTAAATTGAGTTTGAGTTATAACTTGAGTTAAAGTTGTAACTTAAATTTGTGTTTAGATGTGCACATTTGAGTTATGATTTGAATTAAAAATCTTTTTGAGTTTGTGTTTATACGAGTCAAAACTTAAATTTGTATTAAAATACTATTTGATAAAGTCGTAAAGGGAATACGTAAAATTTAAAAGAATAATTTGAACTCGAATTTAGTCTTAAAGTCGAATTTAAACTCGAGTTCAAGCTCAAATTTTATAAAAGAACATGAACTTAAATAAAATTATAACTCGAGTGTAAATTTTTTCTAAGTTTCGTTACAAAAGAACAACTTCGTAATATTTACGGCACTCAGAAGATCACCAAAGAAAAAAATAGTAATAATCGAATTATATTTTCTAATGTCTATCACTTGAATTATCTCCATTCTTTTTCCGTTTCCAAAAAAAAAAATCTCCATTCTCCATAAAGGGAAACTACAACGAAAAACAAACCTAGCATTCCAGTTCAATAAGTCAAGTAATTAATTGTTGGTTTTCTCTCTCTCTCTTTTTTCCTTGTTCAAGTCTTACTTTCCAAAAACAAAAATTAAGGAATTTCGGTAAACGGTCTGCCTTCATACACTGTAAATGTCAATTTCTTGTACACAAGTGTTTCTTAATTTGTGTGATGTATATTCCACCATTTTTATTTTATTTTAATTCTAACAGTATGGATTTAATGATAAGTTCATAGATAATGATATTTATCAATTAATGGAGTCAAATGGATACTGAATTTACTTAATTAACAAAATGTGAGATTGTTTACCAATTATAAATATGGGCAACAAAATTTGCTTAACCATCGAGGCTCGACATTAGTTAAAACTTGCTTATAACAAATCTGAGATAGTTTACCAATTATTCTAAGTAAATATGATATCTATATATACTGTAAATACAAGATTTTTCAATTAATTTTAATCAGCAAATATGAGATTTATTTTACATAAAATATATATATATATATATATTTTTTTTTTTAGTTCTCCCCTAAAAATGGGTAATTATCACGAAATTTATAGCCCCAGCCCTTCCATGTTGTATTCCAGTTATGCCAATCAAATGGAGGCGCCCTCTCTACGGTGGCTCTAATTTACTTATGGATCTTTGAATTATAATACACAATTGAAAATTAGTAATTAATTATTAGCAGAAAAATAAAAAAATAATAATTCATTAACTATAGTGTTTATGTTTCTTCACGTATTAATCAAAGTTGGTGTGATTAGTCCACTAGTTTCATTGATTTAAGTATTTGGTTATAAGTTATACATCTTTCGTGTAAGCATATATATGCTTAATTATTGGTATAAGTGAATATTGAAAACTATTGCACAAACGAAACACACACACACACACATGATATGACATTCGTTCATGTTGCAAACACTTTTGACTTTTCCATAATCCAGTTGAAATACGAACGTCATTTGTAATATAAAATTCTTAATTTTTTTCAAAAGTTTTATTTTTTTAACTTATTATTTCTTAAGGGTTTTGTTTAGTAAAAATTAAAAAAGAAATAGGAAAAGGGAAAAGATAAAAATAATGAAAATATTTTTTAAAAAAAATAAAAGAAAGGAAAAAAATGATGACAAGTGTCAAGAAGAAAGAGAAGGTGTTCACGGATCCCACTCCATGGATTGAAGGTTAATCTGCAATCCGATTCAGAATTGCGGATTAGGAAAATTTCAATTTGTATCCGATCTAAAACCTTTTCAAATTGGATTCAATTCCATCCAAAATCTAATGGATTTTGCAAATTGAACTCACGGATTTATGGATTCTAACCTTTAAAAATATAAATTAATAAACATTCATACTGTAGAGGTCGGGTTTTACAATTAAATTTGTTTAAAGGGTCAATGGCTGCTCCTGGGTGACGATTGTATTAGTGAGTCAATTCGGGTCGATTTGAGTCGATAAAGCGCTATAACGAGAATGTAAAGTGTGGAGAAATAAACACACACACAGATTTATAGTAGTGTCCCTGATAATGCAGGATACATCCACTGTAGGGCTCTGAGGATTTCACTATCTCTTGTAAAAAGACAATTACAATCAAGAATATGAAGAGGAGAAGAAGGATTAGGAAATTTAGAGAGAGAGTCTTTCTGTATTACGAGGGTTGCAAGATGTCTAATTTGTAATCCTCATCCTCTATTTATAAGAGATGGCCTTTTAGTTTCATTTTCTCTTAGATTAGATAGTTTTTCTTTTCCTTCAGTTGATTTTCCCTTTTCTTGTTTCCATATTGGCTTCTTGGGATACCTACGATTTATTATTGATTTGATTCGGCCATTTAATGAAGGATTTGGTTGGATAAGTCTTCGCACTCTCTAAGGATTCCTCTTTCCCGAATTAGCCAAAGTGGACCCTACGAATCTCCAATCCCTCCGAGTCGATCTTGGCTCGAGTCGATTTATGTTGACTTTCTTCCCAAAACTGTCCACTTGTACGGCTCTGATCATGGTGTTAATTTTGATCCAACACATACAAAATAAACACAACATGAAATATTAATAAGCATCTAAATTGTTACTTCAAAAAAAAAAAAAAAAAAAAAAAAAAGGTTTCACAATGGGCTGGGCTTTGTAATAGGGACTACGAATATCAAATATGGGTAAATATATACTAGATTTTTTTAAAAAATATTTAAAAAATGTAACATAAAAATAATATATAATTATAAAAATTATATATATGGTTTTAAATTTATGGATCTCGCGAATAAGAAAGTGCTCAATCTGCAATTCAATTAAAAACCTTTAAATTAATAAAATTTTAATCCATTTATGATCTAAAACTGTTTTCAATCTAATTCAAAATTTCAGATTGAATTAAATTTGATTAGATTTCTCGGATAAATGGGATTCACAAATTTCATAAGTATCTTTAATAGTGACCGTGTCAAAAAAAAAAAGACTTTTAACTCTTTTAATAGATGTAAAAAAATATGTAAATATAAACCCAAAATTGATAATTAATTCTTTTTCACTCCATTGACCCACATTTCATTTCAGTGGAAAAACAATTGTTCTTTTAGAGTATAATTTAAGTGTAGTTTTTGAGTTGAATTTGAGTTATAATTTGAGTTAAAATTAGAATTTGAATAAAATTAAGTAAAATTGAGTGAAATTAAAACTTAAAAAAACGTGAACTTAAATAAAATTAAAACTTAAATTATTTTTTTTTTAATTTTATGTGTAAAAAAACATGTCTGACGTTATTTATTACTATTTTTTTTAAGTGATCGGAGTTAATTTTCCTACACAGGTAAAAGTTGTGAAAAAGAGTAATGATTACAACTTATAAAAATACACCTTTGAGAAAAAAGAGTTGTATGCATTTGTCAAACTCGTGGACTTATTTAATATTATTTATTTAGATAATCTTGATAAATATATTTTTAAAAAATATATGAGTCGTGTTTTTTATTTTTTATTTAAATAATAATAATAATAATAATAATAAAATATTTATTAATAATAAAGAGGTCAAAGTCTAACATTTTTAAGGATAAATTTTTTATTTTTTTATTTATTTTCATGACACGATAATTACTGATTAGTCAAATTGAAGGAAGCTGGAAGATCACGCGCAGTGATTATGGACTAGATCAAAACTACAATATTTCAATTGTACGTTTGGACAGAAGATTATGTCCTCTATTTTAATATTCAAACCCAAAAGCCCAGGCTGGCTGTTTCTTCTCCCTCTCTCTCTCTCGGCGGGGCGCTTTCTTCTAGATCTTTTGATGATATTTTATTTCAATTTCTTTTGCTTCCGATTTGAATTGAGATTTAATTTTATATGAGAATTTTTTATTGTAGTAAAAAAGTTAGATATAATTATTTATGAGAGTTTTTTACTGTAACAAAACTCGAATTTTAAACTCGAATTGGCAAAATAAACAGGGTCTTAATTATGATCGGTAGGAAGGAAAAGTAGAAGAAAAGAAAAGGTGGAGAGATTTTAAGAGGAAAAATAGAAATGTAAATTGTTTGGTAGGAGAAAAAAGAAAAAGGAAGAAAAAATTGAGTGAAAAATAATATATATAGATTTTATTATTTTTTTTCTTTTCACAAGTGGACAAAAAATAAAATGAAAAATGAGGACAACTCATTAAAGTGAGTAAAGTTATTAAATTATCATTTTTTTCATCAACATCTAAGTAAAAAATTTAAGGGTATAAAAATAATTTACGAGTAAGATTTCTTCTTTCCTCCCAATTTAACTTCTAATACCAAACAAGTGAAAGTAAGCTCATCTTCTTTTCATCTTCTCATACCAAACAACATAAAAGAAAATCAATTTCTTTTCCATCATTGTTATTTTTCATCAATTATATATTTTCTTTCTATCATATTTTCTTTCCTTCCTACCAAGAGTTTATTAGTCCTCTAGGTTGATGAGTTGTTTCATGTTTACTAGTTTTTCTGCACGCGCTCTGCGCGTAAAATTATATGAAAAATTAAGAAGACGTTTGATAAGGAGATTTATCTTATAGTTTGAATTATAGTTTATGGTTTGTTATAGTGTTTTTTCTCACAAAAAATACACATAAATTAAAAATAATTCTAATCTCATGATTATAATCCATGAACCAAACACTTATTCATTCGACATATAGTAAAGTGTTTGTTCATGACGATTTAATATTTAATTATTTTAGACTATTTTAGAATAACTAGTAAAAGAAGTACGTGATATTGCAATATAGCATGAAGTTAACTATTATATTTATTGTCTATTAGAAAAAATAATTTTATAATACAGATAAATAAGTTTTAATTATAATATAATCGCCGTAATATAAGCATTATTTAATTTATTCACTTTTTGTTATTACCCTAAATAAGATAAAACATTCAATAACAATTAAGTAAAAGTACAAAAAAAAAGGTATAATAGAAATACAAATTAAACCACTTTTTCTTAAACTCTAAGAAAGAAGAGAGTGGATTATGAGTAAGTAAAAAATAATACAAAATGTGAAGAACATATATAAATATAAGTGGACAAAAATTAAACCTTTTTTTTTTTTTTTTAACTTTAAGTAAGAGAAAAGAGTATATAAGAAGTAAGTAAAAAGTACAAAAAAATAATGACATAAATAGAAATAAAAATTAACCATTTTTCTTAAATTGTAAGTAATATGAAGAGTATATACCAAGTAAGTAAAAAATACAAAAGATAAATAGCATAAATGTATAAAAGAAGAAGGGTATAAATAAAAACACAAATTAGACATTTTTTCTCAAACTCTAAACAAGAGTAAAGAATATATAACTAAGAGCATCTTCAAGAGAACTCTCTAAATTTTAGTTAAATTCTAGCTAAAATGGCTAGAAAGCTATTTTAGTTAGCAACTTTTGGGTGAGTCATTCTAATCGTAATCCTTATTTTAACTAAATATATATTATTTTAATATTTATTAAATTTAAAATATAAATAATTTTATTTTATTTAGAAAAGAGTCTTTGTAATTATTATAGTTGAAAAAATAAAATAATACAACAAATGAAATAGCTAGCCACTCCATGTTAATTATATTTAACTAGTGTGGAAGACATTATCTAAAATAGCTAACCATTTAGCTAATGCTTGGATTGGATAAAAGCTTAAAAAAAAAAAAAAGCTAAATCATTAGTCACTTTAACTAAAAATATGAAATAGCTAGCATTGTTGTAGTTGGTTTAAGAAAGTAAAAAGTACAAAAGGTGAAGGGCATAAATGAAAACTGAAAACAAAATTTTTTTAACTTAATAAGAGAAAATAATAAATAATAAGTAAAAAGTACAAAAGGTGAAAGATATAAATAAAAATAAAAATTAACTGCTTTTTTTTTAGTTGAAGTAAGAAAAATAATAAGTAATAAGTAAGTAAAGAGTAAAAATGATGAGCGTACATAAAAAACATTAGTTGACAGCTGCATAAGACAAACAATATAAAAAAGATAAACATGTAAGAAAGTAAAAGCAGAAAAAGAAAAAGGGTAAAAATGAAAAAAAAAAATAAATTCATGACACTTGCTTGCTTTAAGTGGTTTTTATTATACAGTAGATATTTTTTCATTTTCATAAAATATATGTTTTCTTAACTATGATTTAATTATAAAATAATGTCTTAAATGGATTATAAGTACTAGAATAATCTATCAAGAACTTTTATCTAATTTTTCACTAACTGAGAAAGCCGATTTGTTATACTTAAATGAATATATATATATATATAAATTGAACATATAAATATGGTTTTATTAGTTATATTGATGTGTATTATTAGTTTAAATGAAATTTAATTATAAAATAATGTCTTAAATGGATTATAAGTACAAGAATAATCTATCAAGAACTTTTATCTAATTTTTCACTAACTGAGAAAGCCGATTTGTTATAATTAAATGAATATATATATATATATAAATTGAACATATAGATATGGTTTTATTAGTTATATTGATGTGTATTATTAGTTTAAATGAAATGAGTGTAATAGATTGGGTAGTTGACTATAAAAATGTATGATCATTAATAAAATTAGATTCTTACCATTTTATATCATCAAATTTATATATTTAGTTAGTAACTACCAATAAAAATGTACACTATTAAAAACTCGTACACATATGATATTGCAAGAATTAAGTAATATAATATCATTTTTCATATAATAAAAATTGTATCTTTCCTCAAATAAAAATTAAAGGTATACATAAACATCCTTAGAGAAAAGAAAATTATTTTGAAAAAATAACAAAACAACAATAGTCCTTTAGTGCGAGTATAGATCATGAACTAGAAAAAACTCAAAAAGTAAAATTGGTGGTCAATGTAGACCGCGGTCAATCAATTTTAGACCGTGAACAAGAAAAAAAAAAAAAAAAAAAAAAAAAAAAAAAAAAAAACTTAAAAGTTGTGATTTTGTGTCAAATTTTAAAAAAGTGCGGTCATTTATAAAAATCGGTCTCTTAAAAGGGGTCATATTTATTGTTTATCTTCCTGTTTCTTTCTTTCTTTTTTCTTTTTTAATGAAGAGGCTGAAACATTTCGACGCATCTCCATATTTTCAGCAAAATTGGTTGCCACGTTTTCGTTTTATCTAATGCGTAAAGGAAAACGACACCAGAAGAATTCGACGTCTCGTTTTATAGGGCAAAGTTTGAATAGCATCTCTTGGTTTCATTTGTATTTAATGGTCGAATACGACATGTCGTTTTGATTATAAGAACGTCCTTAGTAAAAGAACACAGATTATTATTATTATTATTATTATTATTATTATTATTATTATTATTATTAGACGATAAAAAAACATAGTTCATCATTGGCATGTATGTCTTTTACTTCAGATTCAGCAACACGGCTTTTTCACGTACGTAATGGGTTCATACAAAACGACTATCGTTTTATTATTTTGTTAAAAACAACATCGTTTTTATTAATATATATATATATATATATATATTTGAATGCAAAATAAAAATGATGTTCGGTAAAAACTATAAATAGTGATTTTTAAATAATTTTTGAAGAATTTATAGTTAAAATCAGACGTAATCTAAAGATAATTTTAATTTTTAAATTGTGCAAGCATCATCATAATACAATTAATAATTATCAAAAAAGTTATATTAAATAATTAATCATAAATTACTAATTATATTATATATTAATTAATAATTAATAAATAGATATACTTAATAACTAATAAATAGATAGTAATTACTTAATTATTAATTAAATATTAATTTATTACTATTAAATTTTAAATTTTGTTAATACAATAATAAATAATATTGTAATTATTTATTTAGTTAAAAATTAATCACAAAAAATTAATTATAAAATATATCAACAATAAAACAAGTAATAATAGATTATTAAATATAAAATTAATAATTAATATATCAATCATATGTTATGTTAATTATAATCTATTAATTAATAAATAGTTGGTAAATAAAAAATAAATAGTAATTATTCAATTAATAATTAATATTAAATTATAATTATCAATATGTAATATATTAATAAATAATAATTGATAATTGATAATTAGTAATTAATCATTATAAAAAGAATAATTACTAAAAATTGATCATGTGATATATCAAATAATAGATTATTAAATAAACATTAGTAATTAATTAACTAATTATTTAATTATGTAACTAAAAGTTAATAATTTAAATTGTAAAAGGAACATTAATATATTATGTATATACTAATTATTTTTCTTAATACACTAATTATTAACTTATAATCTAATAAATATGAGTACATTACTAACATAGTAATTATTTATAATTAATTACTAATTACTATTTTTAATTATTTAGCATATTAATTTATTATATATAGTTTAATTACTAATGTACTCATGAGTGATAATTTATCAGTTATTGTTATATTATTAATATATTAATTTTTATTTTCTAAATAATTATTAATTATTAATTACTTTATATAGTAATTTAATATTATTAATTACAGTCGTCTTAATTACCCACAACAATTTAACCTTATAATTGATCAAATGTTGTTACACTGTTTTTAGAACCAGTAACACTTGTATAATTACAATTTACAAAACACGTTCACTTCGCTGATTCGAGTTTGTAATTCGAGTTAAGATTTGATTTTATGTGTGAGCTTTTTATTGTAGTAAAAAAGTGAGATGTGACTGTTTCTGAGAACTTTTTACTATAGCAAAATTTAAATTCTAAACTCGAATCGGTGAAGTAAACAAGATATCAGTTACTTTTTATAACAACTATTTTTTTCAACACAGTTAAAAGTAATTTTTAAAAAAAATTATAGCATTAACAAACTCGCCCAAAAGGGCCAAAACAACGCAGGCTATGTTTCAAAGGATCATAACACATTCATAAAAAAAACGACGTGCATGGATTGCAGGATTTTTTTAAAGAGTAGACGGAGAAAATAACTAAAATAAAAAGATGAAAAACTTCGTTTATGGGTTTGCAAAAGTTGCATTTGACGCATAACTGTATCTATATTATGGAGTAAGGCAAGTCGTTTGCTTTTTAGACCAAAAACGGCGGCGAGTACTGCCAACGACAAGTAGGCTTTGTTACTTAAACGAACGGGATGCCGTTTTGTTTGGAAAATACGTTATGCTGTTTAATTTCATGTGAAGGTCATGTTCCTTTGATTCTTGGATACCATATGTCGTTTCAGAGAAGTTTAAAAATAATTATAGAGAGAGAGGGAGATGTTTTGCTGTCTTCTCTTCTCCCGTCTCCACAATACCAAGGACCCCACATTAAAGGCTTAAATTGATTTGGAAGCCAAAAAAAAAAAAAAAAAAAAAAAAAAAAAAGATTGCTCTCCTAGGCATTGAAAAAATAAACTATTAAAATATGTTTAATTTTAAGTCACCGTACATGTATTAAAAATTATTTATTTTATATATTTTTTTAATTTAATATAATTTTAACTATATTTAACGATTAGAAAATAACTCTATTATTAAGGAAGGCTTACTGTAGAATGACCCAAAAAAAAAATCATCACTCGTTAGTTCCTGATCATAATGATGTGGGTTAAATTTGATTTTCAAGCCAGATTTGAATTTATAGAAAAATAAATGAAAAAGTTTTCCATTATATTTATACATTAGTAGTTATTTTTCATGCACTTATATATTATTGTAGATTTGAATTTATAGAAAAATAAATGAAAAAGTTTTCCATTATATTTATACATTAGTAGTTATTTTTCATGCACTTATATATTATTGTAACACCTCAAAAAATTAAACATGATTAATTAAAGTAATTGAGATTTATTAGTGTGCCTAATCTAATTTAATTAATTAATTAATTATTGTTTATTAAATGTTTCTGATATATAAATTTAATTATTTTTAATGAATTTAAATATTGTTAATATTTATATTTTCACCTTCAAAGTGTGTGTAGATACATTTTTAGTCTATTTTTCTAAATATCTTTAATATTTGTCTTTTTCCTTTTTTCTTTTTCTTTTCTTTCTATTTCGTTCTTTTCTCTTATTCTCCCACATAACTCTCTCTCCCCATTCTCTCTCAGCTCACTCTCTCTCTCTCTCTCTCTCTCTCTCTCGTAGCTCTCCCTCTCTTTCTCTCCAAAATTTTCACCATTTCTCAAGTAGTTTGAATCAAAGAGGAATTTCAATGAGTTTTTAACGTCAGGAGAAAGATTTAAGATAAGATTTCTGAAAATTTTTTCTTGAATCTCGAATTTTTCTGTTAGAAAAACTTATTTTTAGTTTAAATTGAATTTTTATGAATTTTAGGTAAAATCACGGTAAAATTGGTTCTTTAAACTTGATTTGTTGTCTTGAATTTAGATTTGTTGAATTTCTTTGAAAATATCTCAGATTTGTACGTTTTCGCTGGATTCTCTTTAGATCGGCCATGTGGATCGAGCTGTCCAGCTTACGTCGGCCGACCGGTGAAGAACAACTTCTCTGTCACCAGTCGACCAGTGTACACGTGGTTTGAACCTGTTTTAACCTTGATTTTTAAAGAGAACCCAAATTAGTTTCATTTGGGAACCTAAAGTAAATGGATTAGCATATTTAATCTATGTTTTGAGATCAAAATCCTTAGAACGATGATTTGAAACATAAATGATCTATGAACTTGGTATTGGATTAAGACACACTAATAGGAAATTGAAGTGTATAATTGAGATTGATTTGCTTTAGGAATGAGAAATGAATTCTAAACGTTGTTTTGTATCAATGATAGTTGAAGAATCGAATTGAAAGCTTCGAGGAAGCAGGCTAGGATAGTACAACGCTAGCCACATGTTTGATGCTTAAGAGGTAGGATTTCCTGTCATTTTCTTTGATAGCTTGTTTTTAAAAGAGTTTTGACCTTACAAATGTTTTAAAGAAAGGACATGTTTATGAAAGAAAAACATTTTAGCACAATAGCTTGATTTTAGCTATTAAAATTATAATGAACTATTTCAGAATTTTAATAAATGATTTCTTAAGATAAGATATCTTGTGAACTCATAAGTCTACTGATGGCCTAGATAGGATATGGAGATCGTATCCTTGGGAGCAGGACCTGAAACCCAGACCGGGCCGCTATGGTGGTGATAAGGCTTGTGCTTGTGGTTATGTAAGTAATTTATCATAGTATAAATTACTTGCTGATGCTTGTAATACAAAATTTTTAAGTTTATATTTCCTTTCAGAAAAAGGATATTAGGTTCCGGCTGTTGTGTTGGAACTGAATATCTTTATTTACTTACTCATTCATTTATTTACTTGTTATAAAGTTTATTTCAAAATACATTCTACTGGGCATTCTGCTCACGTTTTCTTCTATTTCTATAAATATTAAACCCCTCACAGGCGACGCTAGAAGCAGTGCTGAGTAGCTGAAGTAGTTGCTACCGTCTGACCCAATGAGGATTATGCTAACATCCTTGTGGAACAATGTAAGGGCTGTAAATTCTTAGAATGTAAACTTTAAATTTACAGAATGTAGTTGATGTCTGTAAATGATATTTACATGTTTATGTATGTACAATATTGTATATCCTGTGGGTGGAACTCTGAACGACACTGGAGATGAGTGATGACATTTGGAAGGGGGATTTGTGCCATGATTTAAATCATGGTTCGTGACTCACTACAGTATTTTATCTCATAAAAAATACACGTAAAACAAGAATAGTTTTGAATCATGGTTCTGAATCTATGAACTAAACGTCTAAAACTTGTTCTTCAAAAAGAGTAAAAGTCCCCATCACTTTCTTGTAATTTAATTTCAGCAAAATGTGAGGCTTATTTAGAAATTTCATTAATATTTACTTTTGGTTTTAATTATTATATTTCCAAATATTTAATTACTTTCTTAATTACGTTTAATCTCTAAACGAGCTTACACATCACTAATTCATGTTTTAGGATGTGACACGTATGTACTTTTATTTTAATTTATGCATGTACTTTTTGATATTAAAATTTAGAACTTAGTCATATATTCATTATCGTTGTTAATCATCTATTTACTATCATGTAAATATAATTTATGATGAATCTGTGCGTTCCTAAAATTGTGAAGACCCAACCCACCTTGCCTCCACCATCTTTAGTGCCCCATGCGAGTGCAATTGCTTTCCTCGTATTGCCACGCAACCCACTGTCATCCTCCACCACATGTCCCACCTCACCATCGCTAAGCTCCAATACCACTTAGCTTGGCAACTCCCCAATTTTGTGAAACCACTCTATGAACTTCCATCATCTAACTCCATTTTTAAGTTAAACCGTTAAAATTATTTTTAAACAGTAAAAAAATATTAACTCTTTCTACTCTTTACACTTATTAAATATAAATATAAATTTTATTCTATGTTTACATTTTAATTTTAATTACACATGTAAATATTAATTCGAACTATTATTTAAAACACACAATTCAAATTTTTTTTAGTCAAATAAAAAAGTTTAAATTAATAAAATTCAAACGAAAATCATTGGCTCTAAAGATTCAACAACTCTTTACAAGAGTGGGCATATGGCACATATTCCATGTGGTGATCTACCACACGTCATAGTTTAACACTTAGGGATGGTCAAAATAGTTTGACTAATTATAGATTAGGAAATAGAACTGAGTAATATATCTTGTTTAATTTACTGATTCGAGTTTTTTAAGTTGAGATATGATTTTATATGAGAGTTTTTTATTGTAGTAAAAAAATTAAATGTAACTGGTTCTGAGAGCTTTTTATTGTGATAAAACTCAAATTTTAAACTCAAATCGGTGAAATGAACGAGATCTAAAAAATTTTAAATTTGAATGACCATAGTGAGATTAATGTAAGTTCAAGGGTCAATTTTAAAATTAATAAAATAAACTAGAAAAACAGGGATGAGAAGACATGGATCCACCCTTATGTTCCTTTTTGTTTCTTGTCATTAAAGTAATTTAACTTATGCTTCATCAATTTTATCGATTTGAGTTTTGTTATAGTAAAAAATTCTAAAAAACAGTCACATTTAACTTTTTTATTACAATAAAAAACTCTCATATAAAATTACATCTCAACTCGAATCAATGAACTAAACGGTAATCCATAAAAAAAACAACCTAATTTGTATAACTAAAGGTTGATGTAGTATGAAATTTTAATTGGTAAAATATTCTAATTAACTCGATATAACATTAGGTCTAAAACTTTTTGTGTAGTGTCATAGATTTATTAGCGAAACTTTTTAACGCCTTGTTATTATTATTATTTAAAAAAATACATTGACATGAGTATTAGTAGTGCTGGAACTTCGGGTCGGCGGGCTGCCTGAAGCCTGAATTTTTTCGGGTTCGGGCGGGCAGCCCCCAATCCCGCCCGTTCAAGTAAGAAATTCGGGTTCGGGCTTGGGCTGCCCGAATTTGACATGTCTACACTTACCCGCCGCCGTCTAACCACGTATATCGTCGTCCGCCGAGATTTTTTCTGAATTTTCCGGCCATGCCCGAATTGCCCGACCCGAAAATGCATGAAAATTGGATGTGCTTGATTTGCCCGAACCCGCTGCCCAAAAACTGCCCGAACGGTTTTTTTTTTTGAATTCTGCCCGAAATTTTCCCTCCTGTCCGAATTGCCCGAATACCCGAAAACGCTTTTTTTTTTTTTTTTTTTTTTTTGAATTTTTACCCGATTTTTGCCCGAAAACCTGAGTTGCCCGAATACCCGAAAATGGCTAGTTTTTTTTTGAATTTTGCCTGAAAACCCGAGTTGCCCGACTGCCCGAATTTCAAAAACTAGTCGTTTATCCCGGTTTTTTTTTTTTTTAAAAAAAAATCATTTTTTAACCCCAAAATTTTCCTATAAATACCCTCATCCCTCACACATTTTTCTCACTCAAACTCTCTCAATCCCTCTCAATCTCTCTCAATTTCTCTCAATCTCTCTCAATCTCTCTCACAATTTTTCTAAAGCTCTCTCTATCAAATTCATTTTATTTTTTTATAATGGATCCTTTTGATTATAGTGGTATTCCTGTTGATGCCCAACACAATGTAGAAGAAGGGCAATTTCCCACTAATGAGTTTGTTATGCAGCAATCCACTAATCCAAGCCATGGTGGACGTACTGGAGGTCGTGGTCGCAATAGTGGGTGTGGAGAAGCGGCAGCGAGTGCGACTGTGTTTGCGTCTGCGTCGACAAGTTTTGCAACTTCCAGGAGAAAATGCAAGCGTACCTCAACAGTTTGGGATCACTTCGACATAATTGACAAGGTGGATAATGAAGGTAACACTAAACATATAGCTCAATGTAAATATTCACGGCACCACACACTTGAGACGACACTCCGAAAAGTGTCTTCAAAAGCTTAGCCATTCTAGCGGACCTGAACTCCGCCAAATACAATTATCTTTTGATCGCGCAACCAGTGATCTAACCACTTGGAAATACGATCTGCAAGAAGATCGTATAGAAGTTGCTCGAATGATAGCTGCTTTAGATCAACCACTTAGTTTTGTAGAGCATCCTAATTGGCAACGATATATTAAGGTTGACACAATCCTAATGCACAGCTCACTTCAAAAACTACTCTTAGAAAAGATTTATTAAAATTATTTAAAAAAGAAAAAGATGCATTAATAAACCTTTTACACTCGACTAGCGGGTGCGTTGCGTTAACGGCAGATATTTGGTCTGCCGTTGCCAATAAAGATTATTTAGCTGTAACCGGACATTACTTTAAAGGATTTGATTTAGATAAGAGAATATTAGGTTTTAAATGTGTTCTAGGATCACATAGCACATATTTAATATATAACACAATTTTAAATGTAATTGATGAATTTAAATTAAGAGATAAAATAATGGCTATAACATTAGATAATGCTAGTGCCAATACAAAAGCAATTGAATTTTTTGAAAATGATTTTAGTCTATTCGGTGACGGTACTATTTTCTACCAACGTTGTGCATGTCATGTAATCAATTTAATAGTTAAATCTGGTTTAAAAGAAATGGGTCATCACATTAAAAGAATTAGAGATAGTCTTGCATGGATTCAATGTAGTAACCAAAGACAATAAGATTGGTTTAGGTTCTTACAAGCATTAAATATACCTTCTAGAGCATTAGCGTTAGATATGCCTATAAGATAGAATTCAACTTATATTATGCTTCAACAATGCATCCCTTATAAGGATGCTATAACAAACTATATGTGTGCAAATTTAGGAGTAGGACATATAGATGAATTTGATTGGCAAATTGCCGAAGTTTTGTATCAATTTTTAGGTAGGTTTCATGAAGTTACCCTAAAACTTAGTGGAACATACTACCCAACATCACCTTTAGCTTTAGGAGAACTTTTAAGAATTAATATTTTATTTCACAAATATAGGGAGGACCCAATCTTAGGAGTTCCTATTCAGTCTATGGAAAAAATTTAAAAAATATTGGTCTAAGTTGCCTTTGTTATATGGTTTAGGTATAATTTTTGATCCTAGATTAAAATTAGACGGATTAGAAAGTGGTTTAGAAAACTTAGGTGAATTTTTAGGCATCACTTGTACGGACCAATTTCTAATAATAAAGGCAAAAATATATGAAATCTATATTAAATATGAGATTAGGTTTAGAAGCACAAACTCTAGAGTACAGAAACCGCAACAATAGGATGAAAACCCGCATTCATTCTTGAATGTTTTCGGGTTAAAGAAGAAGAAAAAGACAACTCAAACGGAAGCTATGAGTGGAAGTGGATCTTCATCAACAAGTGGCAGTGGCGACAGCAGCTTCAACGAGCTTATGGCGTACCTCAGTGAAGGCTTAGTAGTCGGCAGTTCGGCAGAATCGTTTGACTTAGTTCAATGGTGGAGGGCATGTGCATTAACTTGGACAATCCTAACTCGATTGGCAATGGATATATTTTCGATTCTAGTCTCCATTGTTTCATCCGAACAAACCTTTAGTACGACATGAAGAATACTTGAGGAACGCCGGAATGCATTGCAAAGGGATATTGTTGAAGCCTTGGTTTGCATTAAGGATTGGGATCGGGCCGATCAATGTCTACAAGATACAATTTCACGGCAAGCCAAGAATGGATCGATGAATTTAATCGATTAACATTTAATTTTGAAGACAATCCCTCAGCTTCAAATTAAATTGTAAATTTGTAATTTGTATTTTGTAAATATGTCTTACTTTTTACATTGTATTTGTAATTTAATAAACAATGTAAGTTTGTACAATTTGTAATTCGTCAAAAAATGATTGCACTCTTTTTTTCTTGCCAAGTTTTTATCCCAATTGGGTTTTTCTTGGTAAGGTTTTTAACGAGACAATCATGAATTACAAATTTAAAAATTAATAAAGAAATAATTTTTTTATATAGTTTGTGACTTTGTGTGTTCATTTCAAATTGTAATATATATATAAATATAATATATATAAAAATTGTAATATATATATAAATAACTTAATATTTAAAAAAAGTTTAAAAAATTCAGGCAATTCGGGCGGACTCGGGCCGCTGAATACAAGCCCGCGGCCCGTTCAAAGTGAAATTCGGGCTCGGGCCGGCGGTCCAAAAATCTCGAACGGGTCAAGTTCAAATTTGGATAAATCTTCAGACTTTTTAAACAGTCGCGGGCGGCCCATCTAAACTCCCAGCACTAAGTATCAGGACATGAAATGAGAATCAGATGTTTTCCTTTCGCCAAAAAAAAAAAAGAAGGAATTAGATGCAAACATGACTTCACTAAGCTCTCGGAACACAGACACAGTTGTTATCTGGAAATGCGGAATCTGGTGCCACACGAGCACGAGTCGCGCGAATAGGAAAAACCCTAAAAAAAAATAAAAAAAAAAACAAATTAAAAGCTCAGACAAAAGCCAAAACCCAAATCGTCAATCGTCACTCGTCACCCACTCACTCTCTCTCCTCCCTTTACCCCACTCTCTCTCTAACATAACAGGATATCTGTCGCCCTCAATTACGACTTTCCCACCACTTTCTCTCTCTCTCTCTCATCAATTCTATTGTGTATATATATAAATTCTAGGTTTTTTCGGCTATGAATCAGAACCAAGTACCGGGCTCTAAGGACGCCGAGGAAGCCGAGACCGCGGCTGAGTCTCTTGAGGGTTCCGACAAGGCCGACGCCGACGAAGACGCCGTGGAGACTCCCGCCGGCGAACCCATGGAGGAGGACTCCGTCAGCCCCGCCGCCGTCTTCTGCATCCGGCTCAAGCAGCCCAGGTCCAATTTGCTACACAAGATGAGCGTCCCCGAGCTCTGTCGCAATTTCAGGTGAGATTCAGGGGGAATTCCAGCTCCAATGTGTGGAATTCGCAGGGTATTCTTTTTTGAGGGGTTCAATTTGTGTGAATTGTTGGCCTCGAGAGTGGTTTTGAAATGTGTTCTTGTATAGGAAGTAGAAATCAGAGGAAAAAAAGGGAAAAGGTGCGCTTTTGCTTGCTTTGCGAGCTGAGAGACTCTGATTTTTGAGTTCGTGGATGAAATTTTAAGCTCTACATATATATATATATATATATATATATATATATATATACATACGTGCATACATACATATATATATATTGTTGAGTGCAAGGTTGGAGATAGAGCAATTGGATATGGTTAAACTTGGTCAAAAACATACGTGCAAGATAGAGTAAGATTGTGAAAGGAGTAATTTTGGGAGCGAGCGAGGAAAATAGTCTGCAGTAGATAGAGAGAGAAGAGAGTAGGATAGGCAGTTCCGGGAAAAACAAAATTATCATGTTCTAATTCTTCTTCGTTATTAATTTTTCATGTGGACCTTAGTTGATATGTTATTCTTATTTCCCATGAATGCTACTTCTGAGCTTTGAGGGCTTGTATGAAATAAGAAAATTCTGCAATTGAAGAATACCTAGGTTCTCTTCATTAATGGGAAAGATAAGAAGCGGTGCGTTAAAATTGTATTTTTAATGAACAAACTTGTTATGCATTTTAATTACGTTTCTTTATGTGATGAAGTAATTCCATACTTATCAACAGTACATTTGCTTGTTTCAGTGCTGTTGCCTGGTGTGGGAAGCTGAATGCTATTGCTTGTGCATCAGAAACGTGTGCGAGAATTCCAAGGTTTGGCATAGTTTGTTCATTTACTCAGACTATTTGTGGCCACTAATATTATCTGCGCGATTCCCCCAACTTGACAAATGTGTGTCCTCCCATGTATGCGGCATGTACATATATACATTCCTAAACTATTTGCCGTTGAGAAACTTTGTTGGTATCTCTCTTGTGAAAAAATGTCTCTTTCTTCATCATACTATACATTAATAAATTGCAATCCCTTCCCTTTTAGTTGTTGTTATTCTTCTTTTTTGACTGCTTTCATGATCTTAATTGCTCTTTTTTTCTCCTTTTGCCAGTTCCAATGCAAATACACCATTTTGGATCCCCATTCATATTGTCATTCCAGAGCGACCAACTGAATGTCAAGTGTTTAATGTTGTAGCAGGTATTTGGAGGCACCGTTCTTCTTTTAGAAAACTTCTTCTTTTCAATGCTTTGCCTGCTCATGCATTCGTGCTTCAACTTGTTGAATGAATATGTCTGACAACTAGGCTAGGTGCATGTAGAATCATGGGATCTGAAATTCTGAATTTTTGCTCGGCCTTCTATAAGCATCCTACATAGGTTAACACATGACTTTATTCTTAGATTCGTTGGGATGAGAGTAGTTGCTTCCTTTGTACTGTGTTCAGCTCTTTTAATTGGCTATTATGTGCTTAACTACTTCTATTTATTTAAGTTGATTGTAATTTGTGATTTTTGTGTTATGTTGAACATATTTTGCAGACTCTCCTCGTGATTCTGTTCAGTTTATTGAATGGTCCCCTACATCTTCTCCTCGTGCGTTACTAATTGCTAATTTCCACGGGAGGGTGACTATATGGACGCAGCCTTCTCAAGTAAGCTAAGATCTGCTATATGGTTTCTCGAAAGACTTACATGCATGACTTTCCTCCGAAAACGTTCTCAAAAAGGATTTTTCAGTATTGGCCAAACTGTTAGGTTAAGAATTTGCTTCCATCCGTGACATCCTTTTTGCTGTATTCTTTGGATCATGCATGTGTGTACGTATATGGCATGTTGTTACGGTTCTCTAATCGAATACCCTTCGCCCTTCGGTTCTACTTCCAGGGTCCAACTAATCTAGTACGTGATGCTACCTGCTGGCAACGTGAACATGAATGGAGACAGGACATTGCAGTAGTTACAAAGTGGTTATCAGGGGTGTCTCCGGTAAGCAGTTCCTTGTCTGCTACTATCTTGCATTAAAACAATTTGTACTTCGATTGTTTACATACATATGGGTGCAAATTTTCTCCGTATTTATATTTTTTCCCCCCCTTCTATTTTCATCAGTTAATCAACTTCCAATTACAAAGGAAAAAATGCAGCTGAACTAATGCTTTTTGGAGAGTAGATTTTTATTATTATGTATATTTTTATTTTTGTTAATTAATTTCTGAAACAAGTGCTTAAGTAGTTAGCTCAAAATACTGAGTATTTTCTGGTTTTGATTATCCTCTCTCAAATATTGTTCATACTGTAAGTTAAAATTCACTACTTTATGAGATTTTTTATGTTTTATTTTTATTTTTACATTTTTTTTTGCGGAACGAAAAATTTACACAGTATTTTCACAGGATAAACTGCAGGCAAAGAAAAATTCCATTTTACAGTAGTTGTCCCTGTGCAGTGGGAAGATGCTTTTTCTTCTTCTGGCAAACTATACACTTCTGATTTCTTATTTTTTGTTAATTACTCTGATGAACCAGTATAGGTGGCTGTCCTCAAAATCCAGTTCCACCTCAAATTCAAAGTCAACTTTTGAGGAAAAATTTCTTTCACAGCATTCTCAAAATTCAGGTCTGTTGCTTATGTTGGAAAATAATAAACTTTAACTGAAACCATTTTTAAACTGCTTTTTTGATGTGTTGCGCACAGTACTGATGATGATATTTTGGGTCAGAGCCTCAGTTCTAAATGATATTTTGTTTCTCCTTTTCTGAACCTGTTATGGTTGTACTTATACTTCATTTCTAATTCAATACTTTGTTTTCACTTCAGCTAGGTGGCCTAACTTCCTCTGTGTTTGTTCCGTTTTCTCTTCTGGTTCTGTCCAACTTCATTGGTCTCAGTGGCCTCCTAATCAAAGTAGTTCTTCAGCAAAGTGGTTCTGTACGAGTAAAGGACTCTTGGGTGCAGGACCTAGTGGAATCATGGCTGCTGATGCTATCATTACAGATAGTGGAGCTATGCATGTTGCAGGTGTTCCAATTGTAAACCCATCTACTGTTGTTGTTTGGGAGGTGTCTCCTGGCCCGGGAAATGGGTTTCAGACAATTCCAAAGACAGCCACAAGCAATGGAGTCCCACCTTCAATCAATCCACCTGCTTGGGCAGGTTTTTCTCCTTTGGCTGCATATTTGTTTAGCTGGCAAGAGTATCTACTATCTGAAGCGAAGAATGAAAAAAAGCAGACAGATCCAAATTTCAATGATGTTGTACAACTTCATTGCTCTCCAGTTTCAAACTTTTCTGCATATGTTAGCCCTGAAGCTGCTGCTCAATCTGCCACAACTACTACATGGGGCTCTGGAGTTACTGCTGTTGCCTTTGATCCAACACGTGGTGGTTCTGTGATAGCTGTTGTCATAGTTGAGGGTACTAACCTTTATTCTTTGTTCAAAGGATCTTTTGAATTCAGTTATAAAAAATTGTCTATATTCTGTATGTAGTAAACTTTGACAAGGGATTCTCACCATTGGTTAGTGTACTTCACGGATGTCATTGCCATGTTCTGGTTTCTCATAATGTTACGAAAAGAAAGAAAAGTAATGCTAACTATACTGTTGTGTGTATGATAAATTAAACGTTCCTAGCCCTTTGTTCCCTTTTTATGCTTTGCCTAGAGGTTGATTTTTTGTCTGTTAAGATGCTTGCTTATATGGATTATTTGACATGTCATTAGTGATTTCACCATGCAGGACAGTACATGTCCCCTTATGATCCTGATGAGGGTCCTTCAATAACGGGA
Source organism: Morus alba (assembly GCA_012066045.3). NCBI lineage: Eukaryota > Viridiplantae > Streptophyta > Magnoliopsida > Rosales > Moraceae > Morus > Morus alba. The sequence goes on from CP050227.2 coordinate 5,038,675, forward strand.
TGGAGAGTGCAACGATGGGAATCCTCTGTGCAGCCTGTTGTTCTCCATCAAATATTTGGAAATCCAACTTCCAGTTTTGGTGGGCAAGCACCTATGCAAACAGTTTGGGTATCCAAGGTGGATACAAGCATACCACCAACTAATGATTTTAAGTTTCATCAAGCAGCGGCAACAGGACCAACTTCTGACGTAAGAAAGACATCTGATTCTAGTGTTGAGAAGGCAAAACGAGTTAGTTTTGATCCGTTTGATCTGCCAAGTGATGTTAGAACACTTGCTAGAATTGTCTATTCTGCTCATGGTGGTGAAATTGCTGTTGCTTTTCTCCGAGGTGGGGTCCATATTTTTTCTGGCCCCAACTTTTCAGCTGTTGATAACTACCAGATAAATGTTGGGTCTGCAATTGCTGCTCCTGCGTTCTCATCAACTAGCTGCTGCTCTGCTTCTGTTTGGCATGACACCTGCAAGGATCGTACTCTTTTGAAGATTATCCGTGTTCTTCCCCCTGCTGTGCCAAGCAGCCAAGAGAAGGCCAACTCATCAACCTGGGAACGTGCAATTGCTGAGAGGTACTTTACAAAAGTGATTATCCTTTTTTTTTTTAAAAAGTCATAGAACTTCAATCTAAATTTATAAAGACCATTTGACTGCATCATTTTGATGTTTTGTAATGAAATGATCTCCTTTTGTTTTATTGGAGCAGATTTTGGTGGAGCCTTATGGTTGGAGTTGATTGGTGGGATGCTGTTGGTTGTACACAAAGTGCTGCTGAGGATGGCATCGGTAAGAAGTTTTTTTGATTGTTAGTATTATGTCATGATTAAATGAGAATAAATCAAAACAGATGTCGAATTAAAAATCTCAAATACGTGATGTGTCTATTTCTGTTTCTAACAAGTAATCTGTAGTAGCCAGTATGACCTCTATTCTTGTTTGTTGCAGTATCATTAAACAGTGTTATAGCAGTCTTGGATGCTGATTTTCATTCCCTTCCTTCAACCCAGCATAGGCAACAGTACGGTCCTGTAAGTTTAAATCTTCTGTATCTTTGGGATTCTCTAACTTGGTATAGTTCTTCTAAATATAATGCTATCAATGCAGAGTCTCGATAGGATAAAATGCAGACTTCTGGAAGGTACAAATGCTCAAGAAGTTCGGGCTATGGTTCTAGATATGCAAGCTAGGTTGTTACTAGATATGCTTGGGAAAGGAATTGAATCAGCTTTGGTAAATCCTTCTGCTCTGGTGCCAGAGCCATGGCATGCATCTGGTGAAACCTTGTCTGGCATTGATCCCGAAGCAATGGCTGTTGAACCAGCACTAGCTTCTAGTATTCAGGTTTACCGTTTATCTGAAATTTCCATTTTATGTTTCACTTTGTTTTTACCCATTAGGGTTGGTTGCTGATTATTGCCGATGTCGGTGTCTTAATGATTGGGCTTTGTGATCTCATTGTCTTTTCATGCTGATTTGTTCTGTTCTTTTTCCCTATTATTTACATGTGATGCAGGCTTATGTTGATGCAGTTCTTGATCTAGCTTCGCATTTCATTACACGCTTGAGGCGCTATGCAAGTTTCTGTCGCACATTGGCAAGTCATGCTGTTACTGCAGGTGCTGGAAGTAATCGCAATATGGTGGCTAGTCCTACTCAAAACGCTGCATCTCCTGCAACAAATCAGGGTTAGTGTGCATTAGTACTTTGATTCAATAAATATGCTACAGCTTAGTCTTATTACAGTGATTTTCACACAAGACCACCAAGCTCTACCTTATGATACTTCGTCAGCTAGGATATAATTTCCCCAACTCCAGGCAATTTAATTGTCAGAGGCTCTTAATAATCATAATTCACCATTTTGTTTGATGTCATGGGAAACTGCCACTTTGAATTCTCGCCATTATTCTGTGTGTGGCGTGTTTTGTCATTGCTTCACTGCAACAATTCTCTTAAGATTGTAATGCCATGTTTCTCAGGGGGTCAAAGTGGCACAACAAATTCTACAGGAAGCACCCAGATGCAAGCTTGGGTACAGGGTGCTATTGCAAAGATTAGCAGCACCACCGATGGAGTATCCAGTTCAGCTCCTAACCCAATAAGTGGTCCATCATCTTTCATGCCTATTAGCATTAACACTGGAACTTTTCCAGGAACCCCAGCCGTTAGGCTTATTGGGGACTGCCATTTCCTTCACAGACTGTGCCAGCTTTTACTTTTCTGTTTTTTCTTTCGGAGAGCACAGCTGCCTCGCTTTAGTGGCGGTGCACAAAGAAATGCTGATGCTAATATGCAAAAGCCTCAGGCTGGTCCTCCTGGTAAGGTAGAAGAAATTGGTTCTGCTCCTGCAAAACCATCATCGGTAGTCAGACCAGATGAAAATCAGGCAGCCCGCGCTGGTCAGATTATTCCTGGAGCAAAAGGAGTTGAGGAGGGGACTGCTGGAAGGTCAAGATTGGGTACTGGTAACGCTGGTCAAGGGTACACTTTTGAGGAGGTATGAGCTGATGCTTTGGCTCCGTTTTTTCATGTCTTTCAGATTCGTAAATCAAGAATATTTTGTTTGATCTTTATATCTCATCTTTTGAGATTAGACGTGTAAGTGTTTGGTCAAGGGAACTTCTTAATACTTCCTATAAAATAACCATAAGAACTCTGTTTTTGTCGTGTAGGTGAAAGTCCTCTTCCTTATACTGATGGATCTTTGTCGGCGAACATCAGGCCTAGCACACCCATTGCCAGTATCTCAAGTGGGTAGCAGCAACATCCAGGTGCGGCTGCATTACATTGATGGTAATTATACGGTTCTTCCGGAGGTTGTTGAAGCATCCTTGGGTCCTCATATGCAGGTATCTCCACCACTCTCTTTCTTTCTTTCGCTCTTTCTTTCTTTTTTTCTTTTATTTTTTTTTTTGGTCAGTGTTTTCAGTGGAATTGGTATCGTCAACATGTTCCCCTTCTTTAATGGCTATGCAGAATATGCCACGGCCTAGAGGTGCTGATGCTGCTGGACTGTTACTTCGAGAGTTAGAGCTCCATCCCCCGGCTGAAGAGTGGCACAGGCGGAACATGTTTGGTGGGCCTTGGTCTGATGCAGATGATATGGGTTCTATACACGACGCTCCCAAGTTAAGTAACTCAGGTGACACACTTGACTTCAGTTCATTGGAAACTTGCGATGCATACTATGGCACTCGAGGGTTGTGGCCAAGGAAGCGCAGGATGTCTGAAAGAGATGCAGCTTTTGGCCTTAATACATCTGTGGGCCTCGGTGCGTATCTTGGTATAATGGGATCACGGAGAGATGTTGTTACTGCCATATGGAAGACTGGTCTTGAAGGGGTTTGGTACAAGGTTTGATATGAACTCTCCTACATGTTTTTACATGTTTGTCTCAGATTTTTTCATTTCTCATCATGCGCTTATGGAAGTTAAAATCTGATGCTTCTATTTGTTAGCATTATAAGCATATTTGATATCTCATCTATCAGGCAGTTTGTAATCTTGACTTGACGTTTGCAGTGCATACGATGTTTGAGGCAGACTTCAGCTTTTGCTTCACCAGATGCTACCAGTCCACCTAATCAAATTGAACGTGAGGTTTGGTGGATCAGCCGTTGGGCTTACAGCTGTCCCATGTGTGGTGGAACTTGGGTTCGAGTTGTATAGCTTACCCTGCCAATGTAACCCTACTATATAATGGGCTCTCTGATCTATCTCTTCCCTCTCATGAATTGGATGAGTTCAACTATGCCTCGACGTCATCGGATTTCATTCTACTAGTACTTAACTGAGCTCTGCAACAATGCTCTGAAGCTTTAAGTAGCAGCCAACAAGGAATAGGTATAAATCACTGCTTGATGGCGGACATTCACTTCTGATGAGCTCTTTGGTGAGGAAAAAAAAAAAGGAGCAACTTCAGTTTGCTCTGTAGTAGCCAACAAACTTTTCTGTTTTTATTTTTTTATTTTTGGTATTTATGGTGTACATGAATTTGTAGGGGTGGGGAGTGGACTTTTCACCTGTTATTGAAGCTCTATACTAGAAATCGACCAAATATTTTCCTCAGAAAGCAGTAAGGATAGTTACATGTAGTTAAGTGGAGGGACTGACTCATCTTAGCGTACTATACATGTCTAACACGAATTAGATTGAGGCGGATACCATTTTGTTTTTTATTTTTTTTAAGGAAGGAGGATACCATTTGTAATAAAGGACATGTGTTTCCATTATGTTTGCTGTGTTCATATCTTTTTGTACTGGGAAGTTTTGAGATCCATGTATATAATTCCATGAAGCAAACAAGATTTATTTTTTATAATTTTTAAGTTGAAGACAAAAGACGACCAAAAGTGTTGAATTTGGAATTGCTCTTTGTCTTACATATGCAAGCAATTATTCTAATGAGCTACATGACAAGGAGAATTGTATATTTTTGCCATCCCGTAGTTCTGTGGTAGTACTGGAAATCGTGATGATGTTTTCTTAGTGGTACATCAAAGAGGATGTGTTCAGGCATTGGCAGTTTCCCTCAGCTAAAAATCTTTTTTTTTTTTTTTCTGCCGAAAAACTTGCTTTCCATTTTTTATTTTTTTTCAATTTTTGGATGGAAGGCAAGGCATTACATAAGCTGCTATTTGGAAGTGAGATGGCATTAATTGATTATATAAAATTATGAGATTATATTAGGAAGAAAATTAGCCTTAGTTCACTTCGTGAATTTAAATTTTTGATTCAAATTGAGATGTGATATTTTTTAAGAATTTTTTATTATAACAGAAAATTTTAATGTGATATTTTTTAAAAATTTTTTACTATAAAAATTTAAAATTAAAAATTTAAATCGGTGAAGTGAACGGAGGATAATTTTTTGCTAATAAAGATGAACCAACGGCCAACAAGTACATAACGCTCGCAGATCAGCCAAAAAAAAAAAAAAAAAGCTCGCAAAACAGTTTCTCAAGAGAGAAAAATTGAGAAACGGAGAGAATCAGAGAACAAAAGAAGGAAAGAAGGAAAGATGAGCAGCGACCATGGCGGAGGAGGGTCGTCAGGATCGCATTCGCTGGCCTTCAGGGTGATGAGGCTGTGCAGGCCGTCCTTCCACGCGGACCCCCTCCCTCTGCGTGTGGACCCCGCCGATCTCCTCGTCGGCGAGGACATCTTCGACGACCCTCTAGCCGCCGCCAGTCTCCCCCGCCTCCTCCACTCCAGTCCCGACTCCTCCGATCTCAGCTACCGCTCCCGCTTCCTCCTCCAAGACTCCTCCGACTCCATCGGCCTCTCCGGCCTCCTCGTCCTCCCCCAAGCCTTCGGGTTTGTCTTTTCAACTCTCCATCTCTCGAATTTTCCTGGTTCTTTTGGTCGGAATCGAATCGATCTTTTATTCGAGGAATTTTGTGCTGGTTGCTTCTTGTTTTAGGGCGATTTACTTGGGCGAGACATTCTGTAGCTACATTAGCATCAACAACAGCTCCAATTTCGAGGTCAGGGACGTCGTGATCAAGGCCGAGATTCAGACCGAGAAGCAGCGGATTCTTCTCCTGGACACCTCCAAGTCGCCGGTCGAATCCATACGCGCCGGAGGCCGATACGACTTCATCGTCGAACACGACGTCAAAGAGCTTGGCGCTCACACGTAAAATTCTCCATCTTTTTCCACATTTCTTATCCAATAAGTTGTTTAGTTGAACGAAGTGTTGTTTTACTTGTGAATTTTAGGCTGGTTTGCACTGCATTGTACAATGATGGCGATGGTGAGCGCAAATATCTTCCACAGTTCTTCAAGTTCATCGTCGCCAATCCGCTTTCAGTCAGGACGAAGGTACCTGCAATGCAAGTGATTTTGAAATAAACTTTGACGTCTTTTTGAATTTTTACTTCTTCTTTAGTGAATGTAGAGTTGAACAGTCTTTTGGTTTCTGTTTTGCAGGTTCGTGTTGTTAAGGTATGCCAATGTCAAACTGACTTTCTTAATGTTTTTTCATTAAAACTTTTCATTACAGTTATCTGAATGCCTATAAATGCAAAACTTTGTATGCGTCACTTCATTTTTTTTTGGATAAAATCATTTTGATAGCCGCAAAACATGTTTTTGGTATCCTATATTAACGATACCTCGACATTTTTAAAACATCTTTTTAGGACCCTAAAGCTGATTTTTGAGACATATAATGTCCAAACTATTATTCTTATTAATTAAATAGAAATTAATATATTTTTTTAAAAATCTAAAAATATTTTAAAACATTAAAATATTTTAAGAAAACAACAAAATAAAAAAGTTTTTTGAACTTTTTCCTAGATTTATTAGTTTTTGGTTGATTAAATTGAAGGGTACTATGGTCATTTTACATCTCAAAAATCAGCTTAGGGTACCAAAATGTTTTTAAAAACATCGAGGTACCTTTTTAATATTATTAAAAACACAGAGTACTAAGAGCATGTTTCACTACAACACGGGATACCAAAATGATTTTATTCATTTTTTTCCATCAATAATCTGATTTCTGCCGCAGGAAGCTACATTCTTAGAAGCTTGTATTGAAAATCACACAAAATCGAACCTTTTTATGGATCAAGTTGAGTTTGAACCAGCTCCACATTGGAGCGCAACAATGTTGAAAGCAGATGAACACCACACTGAAAGTAATTCTCAAACAAAGTGAGTGGCATGTTTTATCTTTAAAAGTGAAACATTCACGACCGAACACATGACTTGTCTTTTCTTGTTCTGCTCAACTTTGTTTTTCATATGATTATTTTTTTGTTTCTATTTTTTGTATTACATAAGAGAGAGAAATAAGCCATCAGTTCTCATCAAAGCTGGCGGAGGAATCTATAACTATCTTTATCAGTTAAAGTTGTCATCACAAGGTTCTGCACAAGTGAAAGTTGAGGGAAGTAATGTTCTTGGTAAACTACAGATAACATGGCGAGCTAATCTTGGTGAACCTGGTCGTCTTCAGACCCAGCAAATCCTGGGCAATGTAAGTGCTTACCTTCAATGGACAATAGTTATAAAGAATATCGTGAGATTCTTTGGGGTCTGTTTGTCTTCTCTGTGTTTGTCTAAAATCTTCTCGATGTGAGATTTTGTGTCATCTCAACATGTCATGCACAAAATTGGACGTTTGACTTACATATGAGATTTCCTACATGCACAAAATTGGACGTTTGACTTACATGATATATTCTTCTGCAGCCCATAACGCACAAGGAGATTGAGTTGCATGTTACGGAGGTTCCTTCTGCTGTTACCTTGGAAAGACCATTTTCGGTAAAATAAACTTTGCTCGTGTCTTTCTTTTTTTAGCTCTGATTTTCTTGGATAAAAATTGGAGTTTTCATTATAGATGCGTCTGTTTTTGTAGCCATACTTTTCTTCCTCTTCATGTCATTTTTTCAATTGCCAGTCCTTTTACACCGTGTAAAGCAATTTGGACTGATGCAAGAAAATTCTTCTTGCAGTTACCCTTGAACCTGACAAACCAAACTGATAAGGAATTGGGCCCCTTTGAAGTTTGGCTATCGCAAGATGGTTCATTTGAGGACAAGGTTGTCATGCTTAATGGTCTACAGAAACTGGTAATATAATACTCTTGGCTTGTAAACACCTTTTTGTTTTATGTTTGTTTTTTCCATGGCTCATTCTGCCATAATTTAGAGTCAACATTCTGGTTAAGGACTTTCTTTTATTAGCCCTAGGTATGTCTTTGCTGTATGATTTACAAGTTGGATACTGTCACTAGTCAGTATAGATGCCAATGTTCAAAGGTAAACTCAATAAGCGTTAGCCGTTAGACCCTCACCACATTTTTAGGGTCTGCGGCATGAAGCTTAAATCTTTTTGAGATTGGCTTTTAGCAAGCCTTGTAATCCATGTGATCATGGTTAATATCTCTAGCAAGTTAAACGAATTTGACTCCATGGAATGTGGCTTGAAAGTGAATCACATAAATTGATTCATTTATCCTTGTTTCAAGTTTAAATGTCGATTATTTTTGTTACTGACTTAATAATCTAAAACCCATGGCCATACACAGGTTTTACCAAGGCTTGAAGCATTTGGTTCTTCAACTTTCACTCTGGTATGATTTTGATGAAAGCCTTAAGTATTCATTACAAACTCTCCCCCCCCCCCCCCGCCCCCCCCTCCGCCATGTTACAATGTCAGCTTATGAACGTCTTAATTATACATTTTTGCTCATGAGATTTCAACTATTCGTCTATGTTAGTGACACTATTTTTTTTTAAGTAATCTGGTTTTAGTTTTTTCTCCAGTCTCTATATTTAGCTATTTCTCAGCGCTGCCTTTGCATCTGCAGAACCTTATTGCTACAAAGCTTGGAGTTCAGAAAATCACCGGTGTTACGGTGTTCGATGCTATAGAAAAGAAATCTTATGAGCCTTTGCAGGACTTGGAGGTCGTTTTCTGCTTTATTATGCAGTTTAAATATTTGTTATATACGTGTATACATTTTTCATATTTCAGGTAGATATGATGCTTGATGATGCGAAGATGTGCTGATTCAATTGCTTGAGCAGCTGAACATGTCACATAAACCTTTTGATTCTATTAAATAATTTTAAACTGATTACTCCAATTGTAAAGACTCACAATATAGTATCATATTAACTACTGTTTGACAAATTTGTTACGTAAATTACAATTTAAGATAGATTCAGTTTTTTCAAACTCTACTGGCCAGTTAAGCTAGTGGCAGCCCCTGATTCCTCAGATTAATTGCTGGTTTATTGTTTAAAATATACCTATATTGTTGAATTTCTGACTAGCCTTCTTGACTTGTTGCAGATTTTCGTGGATCTGGACTAATTATTGGGCAGCTTTCACTAGCTGAGAATGCAGATTCTCTTCTTTTTTTTTAGGGGGGACTGCGTCATCTTTAGAAGCAGAATTCTTCCAGAATCTTAATTAATCTCATCAATGGACTTTAATTAAGATTAGCAGAGTCAAAGACAGCTCATCATCATGACTCTTGATGCACATTGTCCATGGAATAGGATGACTTATTTTCCATTTTCCCCCAAAAGTAAAGCTCCAATCAGTATTTTTGTGATTGCAAGTCAATGATTTGGTTCGGTATTTTGGGAAGCAAATAGAAAGTTTTTTTGGCATCACGTGTTCTAGTTTGGAGGAAACTTTTCATATGTTTGATATTTTGAAGTTGAAATATAGTTTCCGAGTTTCCGATCCGATTTACTTGTAAAATATTGTAAAATTATTATGAAGTCTTTCTTAAGTAGTCTAGACAATTCTTTCTAACCTCAAAAAATCTTCTTTTGTAGCTGAATGATTACCAACATCAACTAGAATCAATCTTGTTCTCTTTCTTTTTTCCCTATTTTTTCCTTTTTAGAAATGCAGTGCACTCTTATAAATCTTATTCTTGTTTCAGCATTGTTAAATGGTTTCCGAGGGAAAGAACTAGTTAAGTATGCCTCCATCTAATCAAATATTTAAGTTGAACTCCAAATCTTCAACCAAGTAAGATGACTTTCTGGTCGAGTGAAACTCACTCATCCTTTTTTAATGGAGTGAAAACTCTCCTTGAGATTCTGACAGAAGGGGCGTTGATACTTGGTATTGAAACGCAGATTTCACAAGACTCGCCGAGAGCTTAGTTATTACTGGGAACTTGTATTACAATCGTAAACGACTGAAATCATCCATTAACAAGTTGCATTGCACCAACATTTCACTCCTATTAGCGTGTATTTGTATATATGACGCACCATTTCTATCATTTCCATTTTCATGAAAAGCGTATCAATGTCTCGAGCTCACTTGGTAGGGATTGAAAGGAAACGGGTTGCTGTTCAAGTGATCGCGATTGATCAAAATATTTGCTTTTTTTTTTTTTTTTTTTGTTTCACTCCAGACAACAAGTTATAGTTTTTCAGGGCCAAAAGAAATGTTCCTGTTTTGTTTTGGCTTTTTGTTTGTATATTTGTTTCCTCGTATTGATTTCGGAACACGACACAAGTTTGCTTTCACAAAGACATCCATCCATTTATTTGATAATGAAACGTATACACAAAAAAAATTTAAAAACATATAAAGGGTCCAAAGCTTTCTCTCTACGTTAGCCGGAACCCTTAAAAGCCAAAAAAGTGAAATAGATGAAGCAAAGAAAACAAGCATATTAAAATGATCAGTCATGTTATTTTATGGTCCTTTTGCTAATTAGACTTGTCAACCCCAAGCTGCCCAGTTGGCTTCACTCCCAACACGTGGCATGCTTTGGATCCTTGATTGGGCATCAACCTTGAAGTTGGCCCCACACATCATTCCCTCACTATCAATTCTAGGCATTGCCTTCATCTTCTTTGTTGGATGCTCAAAGCTCATCAACCCATGTTCACTGTGAAACATACACCCTGCAATCACATCCAGTACCATAAATAAGTCCAGATTTCTCCTTTTCTTAGGAAATAAATATAAACCCAAAATGGGCCCAAAAAAAATGTCAGTTTTGAATTTTACATACCATTAGGAAATGGAGCAAATGATTTAGCACAGCTTGCTTTTATGACCTCCAAGTCTTGAGAAATCACCACTGACCCATCTGCTGCTATGCCCCAGTATAGGCTCACTCCTTCATCAGCACTCTGCTCAAACATAACATTCAAAAAAAAAAAAAAAAAAGTTAAGATCCATATTTTACTTTTTTTTTTTTTTTGGAAAATACGCCTTCAATTTGACAAAGCTATAATCTATCAAATCATAATCATTTAATTTAATTATTAATACAAACACAACAATTTAGCATAACCTAATAAAAATATAACGGTTTAGAATTGTGTGGCGCGCTTAAGAATTAAAAATATCCATTTTTGGTAGAGATATTTAACGTACCAGTGCAGAAAACACAGATCCAGCCTTGCTATCGTAGACAACAAATGCAAAGCTTCCTTCAAGATCCTTAAGGACCTGGTGGGCCGGGTAGGGACACCTGTCACGTAGGGTCCTGTAGGCCTCGATCACCAAAATTGCCTCATTTGTGGCCTTCGATAACCCATATTGCCTTATCAGACTGCATAAGTTGTTTAGGCTTCCAAGAAAAATGCAGTAAATCTCATCCACACCACAGAACAGCCTGCCATTATCAATTCATTGTGAAATTTAAGATACTAAAAACAAAACAAAACAAAACAAAGCAAAATTTAATTTTGCATAAAACAAATTCCATGACCATAACATAGACTAGCGCATATTTGTTACATGTAATATTATGGTATTTTGGTGATCAACTATATATTTGGTTTTGGGAAATTCAAAAGCATGATGGGTTCTTTTCTTTTTTCTTTTTTTTTTTAATAAGATTTTGAGTCCAAAATAGATATTATATATATGTACCTCTGATGTATTGAGTAGGACTTTTCTGGTGGAACATAAGAAAGAGATGCTGAATTTCCAAAGCCAATGGAGAAGACATTGTTGGGATAACAAGACAAGAAATCATTGACAATGTCACGAGGAAGTTTAGGCTTCTTTGAAGAAGAACTCATGACAGGGCTGTTCAGCTCCTTCGGTGGCTGAACCAAATCCTTGTTGAATATTGCTAACATTTTCAAGTTTAATTATCAACTCTTAACTCACAAACTTTGGATAATGATAATATATTACTCTAAACCAAAATGAAATGAAAACAAAAAGAGACTTGTCGATGCTGTAAACACAAATGAAAGAAGGTAATAATACTGATGTTGAAGAATCGTTTATCCATGGGGTTTATATATATGTATATTCTAGAGAGAGAGAGAGAGAGGGAGAGAGAGAGAGAGATGTTAACGTGGCAACATTATCCAAATCTATTGATTGGCGCAGAAAAAGCGGAATCCAATTTAAGGAGTTAAAAGTCTCTTTTTTAATTTTGCCATATCAGTATATGACGCAGATACTTCACCAAAAATAAGAATCATGAAAATGACTTATCCGACGGCTCAGCTGAACCCACGCAAAATATTACTATACAACTCACCATTGTAAAAGTCCACGGATAGAGCCAATCAGCAAGTTGCACAATTTTCTTGGAGTGCACTTTGTGGATGACGTGGTAAGTTGGTTGGTTCGCGTTTATTCGTTGACGTTGGTCTTGGGGTAGTGGGAAACAATCTCCGTGGTTTGCCATATTTGCCATTATCTTCTTGGGAAAAGAAAACGAAATCAAATAGTGGCAGGAAGGTGTGCGAATGACGGTGATCCTAGTCAGCCTATTCATAAATTGTCTCACTTTTTCTGACTTTTCAGTTTTTATTAATTTTTTTGTTTTTGCTGGTTACGGTACGGTTTTCTGACTGTGAGTGATGTAGGTGGATAATGTAATCAGATATTACACGTGGAGAAACATCAGAATAAGGATAAAATCACTCAGCACCCACAGTTTATATTATTTTGGCCGTATGGATACGCGTTCTTTGTTGATTTAAATTTATAATTTAAATTGAGATATAATTTTATGTAAAATTTTTTTATTATAATAAAAAGTTAAATATAATTATTTTTAATAATTTTTTATTGTAATAAAATTTAAATTTTAAACTCAAATTGGTGAAGTGAACGGGATAATAAGAGTATAATTCAGTTGGATATGATCAGATTGAGTCAAAAAATTAAGTCGATTGACTCAGTGCAGGTTGAAAAAATTTTGGGTCACAATACTCTCTTAAGCCCACAAACTCACAACTTATTAGGTGATCTCAGGTAAGCTCGGGTTACTCAGGTTGGTGAAAACTAATTTTAATCTATGATTTCATAGATCTTTTAACAGTCCAAAAGCATAAAATCTATAAACAGTCTATAAGCATTAACATAGCATCAAACATACTTCTTAATAGTCAATAAAGTCCAGAAATAAAATTAACAATACGTCAAATAAACAGTCCATATAGAGATAGTCCAGCAAAATAGATTTAGAAATTTAGAGTTACACACCTAAATTGGGTCAGTTCGAGGCAAAACGGGTCTAAAATGCATGCCCCGCCCCCCAACCTGCACAGTGCGGGTTGGGACTATTTGAATCTAAATTTTTTTTTAAAAAAAAAAAAAAAAACCTACACTTTCGAGTCAGATTGGGTTCAGACTCATTTTTTACACCCCTATAATTAAGTACGAATTGACAGCAACCGAGTTGTATTTCATTTTCATATTATGAATTCACTGGTATATAAGCTATGGTAGAGATGCAATAACGGGCTGGCCTGGCCCGGCCCGTTCCATTCTACTTAGGCCCACGTGGCCGTGGGCCGGACCAGGCTGACCCATATACAAATTACCTCAGCCCGGCCCAGCTCACGTGCCAACTTTACGTGGGTCAGGCTGGACCGTGCCATGAGTCAGGATGGACCATGTCGTGGGCCTTGAATGGGCTGGCCTATATTAGCCCATCATGGGTTTAGATGGGCTGGCTCATTCAAGGCCCATCATGGGTTTAAATGGGCCAACCCATCTATGCATGTAATTTTTAATTTTTTTAATTTTTAAACAAGTTAACAAAAATAAATGTTCGAATAATCAATGGGAATATGAAAAGATATATTTTATTTATGATTGTTTCATTAAAAACCTTTCAAAGGAAAACCCAGTGGGATAAAACCTTAGTAAGAAAAAAAGAGTACAATCAGAATAATTATACATAAAATGTTTATAAAATTACCAAAACAAAGAAAAAAAACATAAAAAAACATAAAAAAAAAATAGATATTGTTCGTAATTACAATGTATTACTCCCAGTGGGGTATCAGAAATATCTAAATTTTCAAAATCATCAACCCAATCATCTTAAACTTGTTAGCTTCTTCTGCGAGTGTCCTCCCAATCTTTGACGCACATTACTGCCTTCAGAATATCGTCACTCAAGCGTGCACACCGTTCATCAAGTACTCTACCACTGTAACTAAATACTTGTTCACTTACAACTGTGGAGTGTGGACACTAGTATGGTTAGTATACCACGTGCCATTCTAGAGAACACAGGAAAAGTTCTTGACTGTGATCTCCAAAATAACAAAATATCAAACTTATTGAAATCATGACCACCACCTTGCTCATTGAAAATGAATGCCGCAAAATTTGTTTCCAGATAGTTTTCCAATTCACTAAGTGCTGAAGATGTGGATGACGCACTAAAACCAAATCCGGTATAGCTAATCATACTTTCCCATGAAGAACCATGTGGTACAGATGTAGTACTCGCTACAGGTGTAGGGGACATTGTTTGGACTCCTCCATATTTTTCATTATATGCAGTAAATAAAGTATTAACTTTTACTTGCACATTTTGAATGGTTATGATGTCATAATGCACCTTTAGTTTTTTTTCAGACGATAATTTTCTCTTTTCCATACAACTTCCGCTTTCTTTCTCCCACAAAATAATTATATATATATTAGATGTATAGTATTTTGATGTGATAATACATTACTTACAGTATCAATTTTACCTCTTAGAAACAAAACACGTATATCAATAATTTTACTGGGCCGGCCCATAGTGGGCCTAGACGGGCCGATTCTGGCCGGCCCATTGTGGGCTTAGCTGGGCCTGTTTGGGCCGAGCCATTATGAGCTTAGACGAGTTGGGTTGGACCGGCCCAACTCAATCCAAACCAAGCCTGACCCATGATTTTTCACGGGCTGACCCATATGCCGATATAAGTTGGCCTAACCCAGCCCACTAATATTTATGAGCTAAACCGTATCTTGAACAGTATCGGACCGTGCTAGCCTGACCCATCACTATATCAGGATGAGCCCGAACCGCACCACAGCCCATTGTTGCATCTCTGAGCTATTGTAGGAATTTGAATAATTATTACATTAATTAATAGTAGCAAAATCTCTCTCTCCGGTGAAGACCAAAAATCTTAAATCTCAATATATTTAGCTAAAATACTACATTAATTTGATCATTAGGTGGTTGTATTTAAGGAAAACACTAGTTCCATATTAACTTATAAAAAATGAACAGTTATATAATAAGATCAAATGTCTCGCTCTTGCAATAGAGGATTCCATTCGTTTCCAATTCATTTTGAAACAGCTAGTTGCTCTAAAAATCGACCAAATTGCTCAGTTAACAGAGAAATATTACATAGAGAGTACAGCACTATTGATTCAACATAAAAAGATAGAAAAAAAAAATGGGTCTATTTCCTGAAGAAAGGAATTACAGTATTACACCATCTAAAAGTTCTGTTGCTTGTCCAAAAAACAAAAAAAAACAAAAAAATTCTTTTTTCAGAATACTACAAAATAGAAAAGCATGTCAGAATATTGTGCACAATATTATTCTTATGCACTATAGTCCCCGCTATAATATCTGTCTTCCGGATAAAAAACAGCGTGCACAATATTACCCCCAAATTTTCTTCCATTGAGTACATTCCTTGCATTGGCACAACCTACAGCATCAGAGTATTCCAAGAACACCTGCAAGTGAAACCATGAGATGGCACGACAACACTGAAAAAGCCACACTTGGATTGCCCATAAAACTAGTGTTGGGCAATGGGCATATGTTCTGTTTCGGACGGAGCTCGACAAAGAAGAACAAGCGAAATAGCCATGTAAAGAAAAAGGATATTATGGTCAGAAAGTTTTACTAAGGAACTCGAAAACAATTCCTGAAAGAGAATGAAGCCAAATTCTCATTCTGTTATGCTCATACATTATTTAAAGTATTGATATGAACGGGAAACTATAATGACCAGTGAAGAAACATCAAGCTTAAACCTCAAGGATGTATTTTCATATATAGTAACTGATGCATCAAAAAGTGTGTTTTCAGAGACAATGCGACATAAATAATTGACACATTAAGGGCATAAACACCTAAAAATTAATGCACAATTTAGTGAAATACCTTTCCAACACCAGAGATCGGTTCTCCATTCTGATCTGGACGAGGAATAATGACATTCACCACACTTCCTAACCAATTCAATAGAATAAGGAAACAACGTTAATATTATAAACCATAAAAAAACCTATTTGGAAGCCAGTTTCTTTTGCAGGAGAAGTTTAACATTATATCAAGAAAAGCAGGATGCATGCAGGTTATTTCAATGCAGACACAACAGTTCCAGTCGCAGCCATGAGAATGAAAGCACTTTATTTTTGGAATGCAACATAGAGTTGCGCTATGGTTCAATATGTTTACTGAAATGTCCATTGAAATTTCTGCACTGGTACTAAGTCATTATTGAGCAACTGAAGATTACTATGCTAACAAACCCTCAATTTTTTTTTTTTTTTTTTTTGCTAATCAACAAACACTCAAATTTGTAATGGTAAAAACATGCTCTTCAGATAAAGCCATCAAAAGTGTTACCTACAAGCTTCTGTTAAAAAACTAAATCCACAAACACTTCATTTACATGGAAAAACACGTGCAGACAACTGTTTCTCTTGGTGGGTGGGTGGGTGTCTGTGTGGTTGGGGGTGGTTTAGCAAAAACATAAATCATAAAGCACAGATACCAAATTTTCCGCATTCCTCCCTCATATCTTCTACTATTTCTTCATATTCTTCATCATCCTTCAGTTGATCAGGACTAATTGCCTTCACGGAAAGCACCAAAAGTCAGTAGTTAAAATCAGTAGTATTAACTAGGATATCAAGGGGAAAAAGGCAGATGAAAATTAATATTGAAGACTGATATAATAAATAATATGAATTAAAATAAGGTTTGCAGACAGAAAGATGAATGATCTAGAATCGGTACAAGCAAAATGCATATCTGTAATTATAAAACTTCATGTTTTTACTTGCATTAAACAGTGAACACTAGATTGAAATCTGAAAGTACCTCAGTCAAACATAAAATTTTAGTTGGAATTCCCACATTTTCTACTAGTGTCATCCCAATTTCTGGAAGTTTTACACCACCAGCATGCAGGGCCATCTTCTGTAACACAGTGAAACTTAGTAAGTACATAATGCTGATGACAGGACCAAAAAATTAAACAAGCAGGAGGACAAGATAGGTTTACCTGAATGGCTATATGCTGCTGTGCCTGTGCCAATATATTTTCCTGTTCTGATTTGGACTGCCCAGCGCTGCTAATGTATATTAAGACAAAGTTTCAAGATTCATGGGGCCTCAAGATATCCAAAAAGCAAAAACGAATGCAAATAGGAAGTTGAAACAGTTGAAGAAAAACAATATGAACAATTTCTAACATCAACAAAATTGTTGATTTGCCTTTCTGTCACGGATCAAAAACACAAACCTCAAAGTGGCACGCCGAACAGTGAGCGTTTTATCCCCCATTTTCAATCCATTAAGAGCTCCACAGGCAATGTCTGTCACTGCTGGATCCTGATACATCAAATGGCCAGAATTCAGAAGTACACCCCATAGGATTACAAAGCGGCATACATGCATTGAAGAGAAGAAAATGGCCTCGTAATCAACCATATAATCATTCAGTCGCATAATTGAACAATAGTTGTAACGTGAGAGCGCTCTGAGTCAAGATCTAATGTTTCTAAGTTTTGATTATTCACCTGATAGACACAAAAACCATATCCTTTAGAGTTTCCAGTGTCTTTATCCTTAACAAGATCGAAGCCACGAAGAGGTCTGCATAGATCAAGTGTACAGTTAGAAGAGGTACCAATTATTGAATACATGCAAGCATTAGATCAATGAGTACAGGTTTCTTCTATTCTTAAAAGTAAAATCACTCAAAAATAAGAGTAGGGAAGGAGGCAGAAAGATAGCTGGTAACGGAAACCATTACCCAAAGGACTCAAGCAATTCTCTTATCTGCGGCTCAGTGAAATAATATGGGAGTCCACCAACAAAGATACGTTCAGGTCCCTCGGCTCCAGTGATTGCACTGTCAACCAAATATCAGGAATAGCACACGAGAAGACTGTTTCAACTTAAGTGTGTATACACATCAATCTCTTTAGAAAATAAAATGACAACTAACCCTGGTGTGAGCCCAGCAGCAGCTAAGTTAAGGTGAGGACTTGGTTGACTAGGACCAAGTGTCGCAGCTAAAGCAGGATTATAGTCTGTTGGCCTTCGTACCCTTACAGCAACCCCCTGTTAATACTAAAACAATTGTGCTAAATATATAAAGATTCCAATAGTTTATTCACGTATAACTGCGACTAATATTTCTCATTTTCATAAATCATAGCAACCAATGAGAAAACATAGCACAGAAGTCCCAATTTTTTTAAAAAAAAAAAAAATAGAAAATGCAAGTTATCTGAAAAGTGAAAACATGTGAAAAGTCCCAAATTGCTTGCCTCAAATATGATCCCATCTAATGCCATTGCATTACTTGCTTCTTCAACAGTCCTCATCTCCACAAATGCAAACTTCTTCTCGTGATTGATGTAGACATTAACAACTGCATCGCCTGCAAGTTTCAAATTCCAGAATACACAATATTTTCAGAAAAATGTAAGTACACTGCAGCTTTACGTGCAAAATCAGGGAGTATAAAAGGATGCGTGTTTCACATCTCAAAGTGGGATTGTCATTACCTGAACCAGAAGAATTTCCTCCAATTGCAGTCATAACACCACTGAAGAATGTAGCAATTGTCTGTACCAGAAATAGGACAATCCTTCAAAGAGTTCCAACGAATGCAAGACATATTTTTCCTAATAGTGTGTTTGGTAGGGTGGAAAAGAGAGATTGAAAGAAAATAGAGGAATGATTTTGTAGAAGAAAATGAAATTTTAGGTTGTTTGGTAGAGAGAAAATGAGGAATGACGGAAAATGAAAATCAATGGGGCCCACTAATTTTCAATCCTTCAAACTTTGGAAAGAAAAGAGGGGGAAAAGTTTGACAAAAAAATGATACGTAAAATAACAATTTTAATCTTCATCATTCATCATATTTTTATTTGTATTGGGGTATTATTGTAAAATGCCTTAAATTTGACATTTTCTTTTCACTTTTCTTTCTCTTCTACCAAACAATATGAGAGAAAATCATTTTACTTCCTTCACCTAGGTATTATACTTCTCTTTCCTTCCTCTTTTCTACCCATCTTACCAAACATAGCATAAATGCAAGGAAAACATCCTAATTCCCAAATTATCAAAAATTTGCAGTTTTAGATTATATATTTCAGTCTGTAATGGAGCAGCATATAATAAGCCATTTTACAGATCAGGAACACACTACATCATGGAGCCATAAACCCTAAACTCTAGACAATTGGCATAAGAAATTGGCCTTTACGCAACTGGAAGTACAATTATACATAATAAAGGGAAAAAAAAAATTTAGGAATTAAAATTCTAATAAAGGAAAACTCTAATTCTTTTTCTTGAAGGAAATATAACCAGGGAAGGAAAAAGTCCAAGATAAACCTGCTCGTTAGCCGTGGGAGGAAGCCCACCGACATATACTCGTCGAGCATGCCTTGTAGCCTAAACAAGAGACAGAATTAGAAAGTGATGACGAGAAAGATATAAATAATTAGGAGTCCAAAATGTTCTTTTATAATTAAGAATTTAAAAGGTTCTGTTAGGCTCTATTTGTTCATTTGATAATTATCTCGTGTTTATGCTATTATTAGGATTTATTAAATTACGCTATTCATAGAGCTAATGATTGTATTTTCACTTTGGACCTTGATGAACACTTCAACAACAACAACAACAACAACAACAAGCTTGAATCCCAACTTAATTGGGGTCGGCTATATGGATTTTACTTTTCCACCCAACTCTGTTCGAAATTAAACTTTTCTGAATGCCTAGATCTAGAATGTCTTTCCTAACGATTTCGGTCCACGTAATTCTTAGTCTACCCCAAACTGGTGCTTCTAGCGATCTACGTTGGACATGCCCATACCACCTCAAGCGGTCTTCGTGCACCTTATCTTCTATTAGTGCTACACCTACTTTACTACGAATAACTTCATTCCTTATGTGATCCATTCTCGTATCATGCATCTTAACATACACATTTCTGCCACACTCATCTTAGATATATGTTGTCTCTTAATGGCCCAACATTCACTACCTTGATGACACTATTAATATTAATTATTTGATATGCGGATTTCCTCTCAATTGTTCTCTCTTCTTTCTAGATTCCTCTTCTATTTTTCCTCTCTTTACTCCTCCTTTCCCTTCCTTTCCTTTTCTCTTTCTCTCTTCTATATTTGGTCCTACATTAAAAAGTATATTGATGATCATCCCATTTATCAATTTATAGGATATATGCTATTCATATATCTACCTGCTGAGTCATGGCTTGGGCTGGCATCAGGGGAAGAGAAAACTGTAACATGTAAAAGGCCTATGGCATCACCACAAAAGAATACAAACAAAAAATAAGAGCATAATACTCGTAATGCCAATGGAAGATACAGACTTGTGCAGTTCCGAAAGGCAATATGTTTTGCACCACGCCAAGTGTTGTTTGAGGAACGCTCAGCAACTGCCCTGTATTATCAACAGAAACGAATAGAAAAAAAAAAAAAAAAAAAAAAAAAAAAGAAAAAAAAAGTCAGGATGATCGCTTACATCACTTACAAAATAAAACATGGTATAATCGCTGTAAGAAGTAATGCATCATGTAGAGCCTAAGCTAGTCTATTTTATTTTGAATAAAAAATGAAAAGGGAGACCCTATTTCATACCTATAAATACCATTAAATAATAAAGTAAAAAATGAGTTCCATCACTGCAGAAATGCAGATGCTAGAGAAATATTAGTAAGTCTACCAAATGGTAATTGTTGTCGGTTGAGGGCGAACAAGATCCAGCTAATCGATCCATCCTTCGATGAACATAAAGGCTACGTGGTCACGCCAACCCAAAATTGCCTTCTTAACCAAACCATCAACATAAACACAAACAAACAACCACACACAACAACCAAACAACACAACAAGGGCTCTCAGTTTCCATAGTAAAACCATTAGAAAAATACGTTTCAAGCAGAAACACTAAAAGTAACAGGAGACTCCACAACAATTACAGCAAAATATACTACCAATTACTTGATGATAGAAACCTGGAGCAATCAAAGGATTGATTGGAAAATAACTTAAACACGCAAGATCCAAACCTTGAACAGCAGCACCAGGGAGCACGGTGGCAGCAGGTGGTGCCATGTCAAAGCCACTTGTCCGCTTGCTGAAAAATAAGCAAATTGAAGATATGATCATTACAAGTTATGAAACTTTCAAGAGATAAGTCAACACAATCCGGAACCAGCACTTCTCTTTTTCCACATTGTAGTCTTTCTTAACATGCAAAAATTGTCATTCCAAAAAAAAAAAAAAAAAAAGAGCTTAGAATGAGAACAGGAATATATTTTTATAAGAACATGGTTGGTTTAAAAAATAGTATTGTGTATTTGGGACATGGGAAAATTGGGGCGACAAAAAAATAAAAATAAAAATAACGCAAAAAAAATTGAGTAAAGTTGAAACTCCAATATCACCTTTTAGTGCGAGACCGGGAAGAAGAGGGCGATCTTGATCTTGATCTTGATTTTGATATTTCCCTTGAGTGGGAACGCATTCCATGCCTATGCCTTCTTTCCCTATCACGACCATAATCACGTTGCCTATAAAAAGAACCCCATAATACATTACAACCAAATCAATATTTACATTATAAGTTCAAATAAAGAAAGAGATCATTGAAAATGAAATACCCATACTGAGCTATAGTCAAATAATTGAGAATAAAGAATGAAAATGGTAAATAAAAACCTGTCGTAATCTCGTCTTTGATGACGATCATAACCATTATTACTACTATTGCCTCTTCCTCTTTCAACTCTAGAACTTCTCTCCTTGTAGTCCCTCGACGTTAACCTCTCGTGACTTGATCCATGAGAATTACGCTGATACAGTTCATCACAACACCACTCAGTCTTGAGCCACAAACACAGTCGAATTGCCCAAAGTTAATTTTGTTCATCGCACAAAAGAAGCATCTAAATAACCCAAGAGTTCAAAATCGAATTCGTATTTCCCTGTTCATTGCCATTTTACATGACAGGAAAATCGAAAGAAGAGAGAAACCAATTGTTCATTGCCATTTTACATGACTGGAAAATCGAAAAAAGAGAGAGAGAGAGAGGTGAGAGCATAACAATTCAATAAACATATATATATATATATATATATATTAATTAGGTCAAAAGATGAATATAATTTTGTGCAGAGTTTTGCATACTTTGCTCCGAAGAGAGGAGTAATCGTCTCCACTGCCATCGTAATCGGACATTGTAGCTCAAAATTGAAACCCTAGAACCAGAGATTTTGGAAGCCGAAAGACAAAACCTCAGAAAACAAACTGCAATCAGTCGTCTATGCCTACGCTCTGCGCCAGTTCCTCTGGGCTCAGTTCTTGACTTTTGTCGGTCGAGATTCATGTCTTGGAATAGAAGAAGAGAGACGTGGACCTCTTTCCGTCACCGCCCAAAATTTAAGCCCATTTTGAGAATATGGCCCAACATACAAGCCCATTTAAGTTAGATGGCCCAAAATAGGTGGTGGCTAAGCCCTCCATTTAAGCCCATCTTGGTAGAGTGATTTGTTCTCTAATTTAAATCATGATTCGTGGTTCGCTATAATATTTTTTCTCATAAAAAATACATATAAATTAAAAATAATTCGAATAACATGATTTAAATCCTCCAACCAGATGATCTTTTATAGACTTTAAAGCAACGTTTTCTTTTTCTATTAACTATTAGGTCAGAGGCTTGAACTCTACACCTCAAGATAAAATCAAGTGTAAAAATTACTGCTAATTATATTTGTAACTACGAAATTTAGAACAATTTTACCTTGGAAAAATTTTGTTGTTGTTTAAATATTAGAAAGATTTTGCCATCACTTTTTAAATTATGTTTGTTGTTTATGTTAATTTGATAGGGCTAGAACTAAAAAAGGATACAAAACTTAAAAGGTGGATTAAGGAGCACATATTCCTATTTTTTTCCTACACATATATTTAGGGAGATCTTTTCCATACACACTATATATATATGTTTCTGGAGATCATCTTCATGACTTCATCTTCCTACAAGTTTTACCTTTCCTATCAATGTTTTTTTAATAGAAATATTATAAATTATAAAGGCAGTAAGCATGTCGTACGGACAAATTTTACAGTTTAGAGGTGTAATTTTAGGCCCTGTTCAGTTTGTTGATTTGAGTTTTTTATTTTGAGCTGAGGTGTGATTTGATGTGAGTTTTTTTTACTGTAGCATAAAAAGTTAGATATAACTTTTTGTAAAAGCTTTTAACTATAGTAAAATTAAAATTAAAAACTCAAATCGGTTAAATGAACGAGACATTAATGGTCAGTTCTGTATCTTTCATCATTATTGAGATAGACTCTCAATTTTAAATTGTTCAACTCGTGATAATAAAATAAAATTTAGTGGTGAGTTATATATCTCTTTTTTTTTTCTAAGTTAAAAGGATACAAACCTAATAGTTGCAAATAGATCACGTCGTGCTAGATGCCATGCACGTGTACACAAACTTTGTAAAAAAAATAATAATAATTGATTTTACGTCATTTGTTTATTTGGTGATTATAACAATGCCACAACGTTTTCCATGTTAAAAGAAAAATATTCAATATTCAATAACTAATATAAATAATGCATGAGAGATGATATATTTTTATAAACTGCTACTCAATAATTAAGCAAGAAAAAATATGTACCACTAATGTTTCTATTACTTTAATTTGCTGACTTGCAGCCTCAAAAAAGAAAAAGGCAACAACTGTATTATTGAGCCAAAATCTCAATCCCAAGCGTTTAAAAAAAAATACATAAAACATTATCTTAATGTACAAGCAAAACAAAAATCAATGATTCAAATCATTTTTATTACAAGATATACACAACCTTTCAAAGAAAGCAGCAAAATTACTTGGCGAATTATAAGCTAAGCAGTACGAGATGTCATGATCATGTTCATCTATGGTTACCAAACAACCTGTAAACAAAAAAATGAATTATATAAAAAGATTATAAATCATGGGAACCAAACGCAAACGAGGTACAGGCGCGGATGCGGAGATAAGCATGGGAGTTTCGACTTTGGGAGTTGGGAACATTGAAATATTAATAAGGAAATTAAGCCCGTTATTTGAGTTTTTAATTCAAATTGAGATGTGATATTTTTTTAAAAAAATTTTATTATAGTAAAAAAATTAAATGTGATATTTTTTTAAAAAAATTTACTGTAAAAATTTAAAACTGAAAACTCAAATCAGTAAAATAAACGAAACATAAAAATAAAAAACACACATGTCATTTTGCGTGTTGAAAGGGTGATAATAATTGACAAAATAATTTTGATAAATACTTTATAAAAGTGCATTAATTAAAATTTGTATCTTTTATTATTGATTCAGTACTTTTTTAATTAAATAATTATAGTAATAAAAACATACTTATCATAAGTGAAAAATAAAAATTTAAATTTATACACTTTTAAAAATAATTTTTTTTATTTTTTCTAATTGTGTCTGTGATATGTATGGTTAGTAGCACTGCCCAATTGGGCCATTTGATTTTGTAAATTGTATTTATATTAATTATTTTATTTTTTTAATGTTATTTATTTTATAAATATTTAATACTTAAATTTATTTTTTAATTTAAATTATGATTCGTAATTTATTATAATATTTTTTATAAAAAATACGTATAAATTAAAAATTATTTTAATTTATAAACGTTTCTGCGTATCGCATTTTTGCTGTCGTTTATCGTGCCACGTAATGGAACAGGGTAAGTATAGTCAAAGTACGGATGGGAAGGACTGAAGTGGTTGAGTTGATCAGCATGAAACGTGTGCGGTGACGCACGGACGATGGGGATATTATGTACGACTTTTGTCGCGTGGCTGTTTGGCGTTTGCTGTGGCTCAGCCAGTGTAAGGAATCTGGGCTGTCAATCGTCGGGCCCACGGGCTCCACCAAGTCTCACTTTTTTTTTTTTTTTTTTTTTTTTTTTTTTTCGAGAGAGAAAATTACTTAACTTTCTCGTGTATGGTGTTAATTTTTACTATTATTTTTAATTAAAAAAATATTAATTAAAAATAAAAAATAAAAATTTAAATTCATGCGCTATAATTAATTATTTCTCTCTTTCTTATTATTCTTTTTAGTGATAGTGTGTTTGTAATAAACATTTTTATTCATATCGATAGAATTATTACTCTGCTAATTACGAAAAGCAATTCTGCCATTTAAATCCGCCTCTAGAACCAACTTTTTATGATTTGAATCCTTTTGTGCATGTCTAATAATATTAAATTAATTTTTTTTGGTTAAAGTTAAAATTTTATGTCTATTGAAATATCATATTATATTAATTAAATAACTTAATTAACTTGTCATAATATTATTAAGGGATATAAAAAAAAAAAAAAGCTAATCAAATTCATCTTTTTCTATCATATATAAATGCAAAATCATCTTTAGTGCAAATGCCATTTTTTTTTGTTATGATTATTAAGCGTTTGAATCTTATAAATGTAAACTTTTCATATTAAAATTTTTAGAAGAACTATATATCAACAATAACAATTAGATGTAAAATTTGACAATTATTATACTTTGTGGTAAATATGTCATAAAAGTATTTGTCAAATTTAGCATATAAAATAATATTATATTGGAGAGTCATTTTTCATTCTAATGTCAAAATGCAAAATTGATAAATCAATTCGACATTGGATTTGGTGGTAATTCCAATATACACGTAAACTTGTGTTTTTTTCATTCATTAATATGAAAAATAATTTGTAATTCTCATAACTCGCATAATATGTATATTTGTGTTTGGCTAATCTTTGATCAGGTATCCAAGAAGAAGTTGGTTATTATATATATATATATATATATATATATATTGAAATTAATTGCATTCTAATTTTAAACCAAGATAAAGATAACCCTATATACTGAAAGCCAATTGACTTGCCTGATATGGAAACTATTAAATTAAGAACAAATTATTGGTTACTTATTACACTTAATAATATGTATCTTAGAACTCAATAAAACTTTTTTTTTTTTTTTTTTTTTACCAATAATGTAAGGAAAGTGAAGAACAAACCATTTTTTTATGAAGTAAAATAATCCTCTCCATATTTAGAGTAAAATTTTTATTGGATCCTTAGCACCCAACTGGGTAACCACGCAAATATTAGCCCTGCCTACATGAACTTATGTATTATGATCTCGTTTATTTCACTAATTCGAATTTTTAGTTTTAAGTTTTTACAATAAAAAGCTCTCAAAAAATGTCACATCTAACTTTTTTTATTACAATAAAAAATTCTTAAAAAATATCACATTTCAACTCAAACTAAAATTTTAAATCTGTAAAGTGAACGAAATTTATATTATTTTTATAATTGTGTGGGAAGAAAAAGGAATGTACGAACAAAGAAAGAATGAAAGATGCTAGGAGTTTAGGAGTTTAGGACCTTTAGGTGGTCAGGCAGAACAAGTGGATATTGATTGTTGATAAAGGATAATGACCAGAAGACTTTCTCAACGGTGGCGGCGGCTGTTGGTTCACAACATTCGTCAAAAATAAACCACAGAATTTTAATATTTTATAGTCCTATGATTTCTAAGTCGTTGTCAAGATTTATTTTCTAAAAGAAAATTTCATTTATATTAAACAATAGTACAATGTGAATGACTTTACAGATCAAGGCATAACTTTTAATTGAAATCGTTCAATCAATACAACTTATTAATGTTTGAGGTAAAATGTACGTCAGAAGTCCGAAAATAAGTATTTAGGCACATTAAGAATGAGCTCTCATAAAATTCTTTTTAACCAAAACTCTACGATGATAAAAATTTTCGATCGAAAACATAAAGACCACTATATAGATTCCATACTAAGAATAAAGTAAAGACTCAAAAAGATGAAACCATAATTAGAGAAGGAAAACTCAAAAAGATGAAAACTCAAAAAGATGAACTCTCCTATTGAGTCAGCGTAGCTACACCAAAAAGAAAAAGAAGAAACCCTAGTAGAGGGAATGAACGATATTAATTTTGCCTTTTCTTTTAATTGTTGTCAATATCACGTTTCTTAAACAAAATAGGGAAGTCATAGACATATTTATGTCTTTCTCCACATTAAAAATTACTAATTCGGAGCCAAAAATATAAACTCTAGCTAATTATCAATCTAGGTCATTATCAAAGAAAAAAAAAATCTAGGTAGATCCTTTCATTTCAAGAGTAATGTGTTTCTGAATTCTGATAATTATAGAAATCTACGCAAATTATTTCATAAACTAGATAGACCTTGACAGACCTATGAAACACATACCATGTGTTTTTAATTATGATAAAAACCTGATACTAAGACAGACCTTGACTCTGATTTAACTAAGCATCATCTATCGGTCAGATCGATTACTCTGATGGATGGACCACAAGTCAGTTTTTGGCTTGCCATGTTAAGTAAGGATCATCACCTTTAGGTAGAGGAAGTCCCCTCCTATGTCGAAGAAACGAGTGTTTCTATCTTTGCCTCCAATTACCAAATGTGAGAAATATCCAATGCAAAATAGAAAAAAAAAAAAAAAAAAAGATAGTCGTAATGTCAAAGTTCTATTACAATTACAAAGAAAACCTAATTCATTGAAAAAATAACAAAGAGGGACTACAAGCATAATAATAAGACTACTTTACCCTTACTAAAAAAAATAACCAAATAATAAATCTTAATTTTAAAATAAAGATAAATATCGATAATATTTTCTCTTAAACTCATAATGCGACTGCAAAAAATATCAAGAGTTTGTCAACTAAAAAAACTAAAACAAACTAAAAAATTGAAATGCGATTTCATAAATAATTCTACAATGCCAATGCTAATACAAATATCAATACCAATGCCGATGCCAATACCGATGCTAACCCCAACGCAAAAATAACAAATACCTTGTATAGGGCTTGTCGCAATGAGCTTCTCGAATTGCGGATTTTGGTGGAGTATAAAATGGTAAATCTAAGAATGCAGGCAAAGCGTGCGGTTGATAGCAAGGAACTTCTGAAACTGCTCAGGCGGGGCAGTAACTGCAGGATTAGGAGATGAGGAGGCTCCAAAAACAAATGAATCTAACGGCGGTACCACAGCTGCAGTATTTGGTTGATTAAACCAGCAGGTTACTTGTTGCGTTTGATTTTCAAATTTCCATTGAGGAGACTGATGCTGTTGTATTTGCTGTTGTGGTGCTTTATTCAACAACTTAGGTTATTGATCCAGGTTAAAAACCCGATTAAACAAGAACTATTCCCAGAAAATCGTGTTGCTGCTACGATACATGTGACAAATACCAAATATAAAATAAAAAAGGACAGTCGTAATGTCAATATTTATTGTGAAAATCTAATTTATTAAATAAACAAATAAAAAGGGTTTATATAGCCTTACAAATATAATAATAAAAGATTAATCTATTCTTATTAATAAAGAGAAATAATTAAATAACTAAATTACCAATCTTAACTCTAAAATAAAGATAAAATCGTTAACAAAAAAAAAAAAAAAAAAGTTTATTCCACTCTATCAATTTACCTCTTTCTCTACTGATTTTTAAGCCAAGCCTTGAACTATGAAATCCCATATCCAAACCTGCCCAAGCATCCTTAATAAGCATCTCGACAAGAAGGATCATCCAACCATTACCTCCATTAATTGAAACAGTCTTTTCAGCCCCCCTTAAATTGATATTTTTTGTTTTATTTTCCCACTCTTAAGTTGATATAAACTTCTGCTAATGACCCAAATTTATAGTTGAATAAAGGAGCAGAATATCTCTTTATCAGATCTTTCTTAATATATATATATTATTAGGTAGAAGTTTGAAGCACTAGGATTTTCTCACTCTTCATTCTTGCAATTATGCACAAGGTAATACCGGATGTTCAATAAAGCAAGAAGATAAAAGAAAATAGTCTAACACAAAAGAGGGATATTAATTTTATTGGATATCGTTGTAAGATCTGCGGTACGTCCTAGATAAAAAATGTAGAATTCGTAAATTTGATATGGACGTTTGGTTCATAGATTCAGAACCATAATTCAGAATTACTCTCATTTTACGTGTTTTTTTTATGAGAGAAAATACTGTAGAGAGTCATAAACTATAATTCAAACCATGACATTAATCCTTTTTCTAAACGCATGCTCTCAATTCATGTATTATTTTGCTTAATATCAAATGAGTAACAAAAAATAATAATAATGATTATATTTTAGGCAAATGCCACGGTGCTTCGCGAATGATCCTAGATTTAACATGTAAAAGTGATGCTATGCAACTTTCAAAAAAAAAAAAAAGTGATGCTGTGCCATAAAATATCTGATCGGTGTGATAATAATTTTGTTAAGCGCCACAATAAAAAATTTATTTTAAAGAAGAAAAACGACATAAGATCACAAGATCGCGGGGTTGTTAAGGACATCATTTTCGACCGACAAATTTAAAAATATATGTTAAATTATAGAAGAAAAAATTATTAGAATTAAAAGAGCACAACAAAACGGACTTTCTTTTTTTAGAGGAATAAAAAGTATCTTTTATAAAATGCAGATACAATTTTTATGGCGAAAAAATATCCAACCACACAATGTCTATAAAAGTGTTATATATATTATAATGTAGATCAATCATTCATACAGGTACATTTTTATGGGTGACAATGTCGCAACAACGAGCCAGGTGGTCTACATCTTTATAGCTGTAGTAATTGACATTTGCAAGTAATGAATTTTATTTCCTTTTTTTTTTTTTTTTTTTTTTGCTACGAAAAATTTTATTTTCCTTAAAATTAACTGCAAGTTTATTAGTTTGTAACTAAAAGCGCTTATGTGTCATCTTAGTTTGTAACTACTCTTCTTTTAGGCTCATTATATGGCGGACGAAATCTAAATCATGCCACTAATATTGACTCTTAACCATATCATTCTATTGTGTAATTTCAATGTTCAAGATTTTTTCCAGATAATTTACAACTTTAATCTTTCTTTTATTTATTAAAGAGATACAACTTTAATCTTTTGAGGTTTACAAATACATCATTATATTTTGCAGTCTTATCATTCAAAGTTCATAAATATATTTTGCAATCTTATCATTCAATTTTACAAATGTATCGTTAAATATATATATATATATATATATTGTTTTAGGTCATGCATATATGATTGAGTGCTCCTCAATTTCTTCTTTTTTTTCTTAAGTACGTAAATGAGTGCTAAGTGTCATTTTTGGTAAAAAATTGAACAAACGTTAGGATGTTTAGAGAGAATGAATATTACAAATTAAAGTTTTAAAAGTATTTTGTGATAAGGCTATAATTTGAAAAGAACCATGTAATTTATTATAATTTTTTTTTTGTATTTATTTTCTCTATAAAATTAACTCTTGATGAAGATTTTTGCGATAAGATAAAAAAAATACTCGGCCATAAAATATAATTTTAAATAGAGATATGCATAGTATAATGTATAATAGTAAATTTATATTTTACTCCATCATAAAATAAAGATTTTAATCCCCTCAGCTCTAAGTTAGTTCTAAATCTTCAAAGGTATTGCATTATAAAATGGTCGTGACATAACTTAGGATAAAAATTTAAAATTTTAAATGACGTTTAATTTATGTATTTAGAATTATTTTTATTTTACGTATATTTTTTATAAAAAAATATTATAAAAAATTATAAATTATAATTTAAAATTAAAAATAAATATAAGAAACGTTTTCCTAACTTAGGAATAGAATTTTTTCTCGTACGGATAAAAATATCCCATGAAATTATTCCAATTTCCGATCCTAAAAAAAAAAAAAAACAATGAAATAGAAAGGTCGTGGGTGGGAGGGACCTGATGGATGATCCAACTCATAAACAAAATATCAATTACCGGAATGACCGGCTATACCCCGTAAACCCCGTTAACATCGCCGCCTATAAAGCAAGACAAGAAATAAGTCCTAAAAAGTAAAAACCCCGATATTTTCCTACGTGTCTTGCTTTCTCCTTCACCACAACACAACAACATCCTTCTGTTTCTCTCTCTAGAATCCTCCGTCTTCTCCGACCTCTCCAAATTTCAAAATCTCTCTCTCTTTCTCTCTCCATTTTCATCTTCATCAGTGCATGGCAGTGAATCTCTTAGCTCACGAGGTGTCCGATCTATGCCTTGGAAAGCCTGCGCTTAGGGCGCTTCTTGTCACCGCCACCGTCGGCGAAGCTTTGTCGGCGCTGAAGAGGCTCGGTCAGACCTATCTGAGCGTCTGGAGCTGTGACCACTCTTCCAAAACCGGTACCGGGGGTTCCGCCGGCAATTGCCGCTGCGTTGGGAAAGTTTGTGTCGCCGATGCGATCTGCTTCCTCTGCAAGGAAGAAAACCTCAAGTCGCCGGCGACGGCGCTCCAGGCTCCGGTCTTGGTTCTGATTCCGAAGGTTCCTGGACTCGTCAGGCATTTGGAACCAAGCGCCAGGTTGGTTTGTAATTATCTTATTTTAATTAAATAACTAGCGATTGAATTTATAGTTTGGTTTGATTTGGTCAAAATATTATTATTCTTTGGTTTTTTTGTTTGTTATTGTTATTAAAGGGGATTTAAATAGATAATGACGATTTTTTTTCTTTGATTGCTATTCTTTTAGGGCATTTCTTGATTAGAAATTTGAGCTGATTCAATCATATGCATCTTTTTGTGTTTTGGGATTTATAATTCCTCTGGAACCACAAAAATAAAGGAAAAATAAAAGAGAGTATTTTTTTGTTTACCATTTACAAATTACTATTCATGCCTGCTTCCCTTAAAAAAAAGAAAGAAAAAAAAAATCCCTGCGCTATTTAAGACTAATCAAAGTTCGATTCTTTTTTTTTTTTTTTTCTCCATTTGAATGTGCAGATAATATCAAGTTGTACCTTAAACTAACATGAAATAAAACTATAAAAAAAATACAAAAAGAGCAAGAAATCTTGATCAAGTTGTAAAGAACAAGACATAATATTATTATTATCTACTAATTTTGTAAACTGGGGTGTTAACTGATTTTGTGGATTGTTATGATTTTTCAGTTTATTGGAGGCCATAGATCTTATTCTGGAAGGAGCACAGAACCTAGTCATTCCAATCCAAACCCGAAGTAGCTCAAGCAATTCAAGGAAAACCCTGCTTCAAAAACCCTCCTTCAATTCCGCGCGCCACGATAACCGTGAGTACTGCTGGATCACCCAAGAAGACATCATCCGTTACCTCCTCAACTGCATTGGCCTGTTTAGTCCCATTCCGGCCAGCCCCATCAACGCCCTCAACCTCATCGACAGCGAACACATCCTTGCCGTCAACTACGACGACCCTGCTGCCTCCACATTGCCCCTAATCTCCCAGGCCCTTGTCTGCCAAACCTCGGTCGCGGTGGTTGACACAGACAGCAAGCTGATTGGGGAGATCTCGCCCTTCACGCTCAACTCCTGTGACGAGACGGTTGCAGCCGCAATAGCCACGCTCTCGGCGGGCGATCTGATGGCCTACATTGACTGTGGCGGTCCGCCAGAGGATCTGGTGCAGCTTGTGAAGGACAGGTTGGAGGAGAGGAATTGTGGGGCTTTGTTGGATTTGATGGAGGAAGACTACTCGACGATCTCGTCGTCGTCTTCGTTATGTTCCTCCTCGTCGGACGAGGAGTTTGGTTATGGGAAGTGCGGGAGGTTCGGAGGGAATTCGGCGAGGTTGGTGAGGAGGTCGGAGGCCATTGTCTGCCATCCTTGGAGCTCGTTGGTGGCTGTGATGGTTCAGGCTCTAGCTCACCGTTTGAGCTATGTGTGGGTTGTGGAAGAGGATGGGACCTTGATGGGCAATGTAACATTCGCTGGAATGTTGAAAGTTTTCCGGGAACGTTTGAATTTAATGGGATAGCACTGAGGATACGAGGATGATCCGAATGATAACGGGACCCATAAACTAAAAAGAAAGTTGAACTTTAAAAGGGTAAAACCAGCTAATATATATTCTTTTTAAGTTAGTCTTTGAACTTATATAAGATACAAAAAGATGAATATAATGCTGGCAGCCTTTTTTTTCCGAGCTCAATTATTGGATTTTCTGCTGTACGCCCTTTTAGTCCTGTCCTATATTTTGTGGACGTAAATGAGGAAAAAAAAAAAAAAAAATCCTCCAATCAAACGACGTTTTGATTTGATACAAGGGTTTCTTATGTTAGGCTAAGACTTAATTTTTCATCCTTAATGCTTGGTTACAGATTTGCTTAAAAAATAAAAATCATGCGGAAACTAGAATTTTTCATCCTTTACAGATTTGCCTAAACTCGATATCACGATTAATCGTAACAAAGAAAAATCTCATACCATGTAATCATGTAACAATGTAACGGAAACTAAAATTAAAAATGAAACTTACATGGATTACATAATGATATGACGAGAACATTAGAAAATGAGTAATGCTATGAATATCAATTTAAATCTCAACGATTGTATAATAATTGATGTATCATATGAATTGTTATTTTTTTATTGATACATGTAATATCTTATTTTTTAAACAATTATTAATGTGAAAATAAAAATTGATATGTTACATCTCTTAATAGTTGAAATTTGAATTAATATCTAGCTATTCTTGTAAATTTTGTGAGTGACTACAAGAGTCAGGTCAGATCTTTAGAATAGTGAGGCATGGACTTAATGGAGGTTGGACAAAGCAACATCATATTCAAGTTTCCAAATAGTATTATTAACCAAAAAGGAAAAACTTTAAGTTAATCTGCCTTTTTTACTACTCAGCGGGCCAATCACCACGCCATTATTTGGGCTCCGTTTATTTTATCAGTTTGAGTTTTTAATTTGAGTTGAGATGTGACGTTATGTGAAAGTTTTTTACTGTAATAAAACTCAAATTTTAAACTCGAATTGGTGAAATGAACGGGGTATTGGTCTCACAAGTCACAGTAGTTTCAGACACATTTAGGAGATCTTTCCTATTCATCTCCTGGTATAACACTCAAATTGCAAGCATCCCAATGCTTCGTTTGAATACAATACCAAGTTGTCTCCCATGAACCTATCCAAACTGCAAAAAGAACACTTATTTGGGGAACTGGAGAATGGAGGAAGGAGATGCATCTTATTATATTCGCTCCGCTTGACACTAACTTATTTTCTTACAAATGGATCAAACGAGCACAAAATTTTTTGTGGAAGGAAAGAAAAGAGAGACAGAGGATAAAACGCGGGGATATGTAGGGACAAGTTTTGAGTCTTCTTCCAATGACTAGAAGTATCTACTGCTAAGCTCAGATATGCACGTGGACAAGGCTTCTCTTACTTGGACATTGTCCGAGTCCATGTCCAATGCGTCTTCATACAGCCTCTTTGCCTGTTGCAGCAACTTCACCTTTTCTTTACTATTACTTGACCGCAATCGAGACCTCTGCTGTAGTACCGTGCCCCATCTGAATAAGGCTGTCATTCATATATCGGGTTGGAATCAAACTAAATCTGATGCTCAGAAACTTGTTATTGACAATGAAGAACGGCAATAATAGACAGACTTAGAGATACCATCGGGTGCGTAAACATTCCCTTTTTAGTTTACGCCCGCCCGTTCACTTATTGTCAATTACATTAAATAACTGGTTTCTCACTACAAATTTTATGAACCACGACACTCATTATTGACAATTTCCAAAGATGTAAAATGGACTAGAAATTATGAAAAAGAGAAGGGAGAAAATGGAAGGAAAGAGTATGGTAGGTTATTTTAAAAAAAAAAAGTCCTTACTTAAAGGTTCAAACTAACTAGAGTCGCTCTTTTTCTTTCGTCCATTTTCACCAAAGAGATTAATTTACATTATCTATGAATTGAATTAAGTGTGAAAGCATATAAAATAGTCTTTAGAGCCATAAAAGAAACAAAGATGTTGATGGAGATATAGGCGTTTCGTCTTGATCTCGCAAAGATATATATTTTTTTCTTATTTACCTTGAAATTTCATGCTTTACTTTAGTTGAAATAGATATTCATGTCGAATGTTCATCGTTAGAACTGACTATAGAAATACTTATTTGAGTGGGACCGATGAGTGAAGAAAGTCTTTCTAATAGAACTGCTTGCATGTACTAACTACTTTTGTAACTTAACTTATTGACCCTTAAGGGATTAAATGGAGTGGCTGTAGGCTCCTCTTTGACTCTCATTAAGAGAGAGATTGAGGGTGTGTTTAGTAAGAATGATTAGGGGAAGGAAGGAAATGGTGGGGAAAGCAATTCTTAATTGTTAGTATTAAAAATAAAGTAACTGACTCAATAACACAGACTGTAATAAAAATTCAGTGTCATTATGTTAATAAAAAATAGCTTGATAGTATGTTAACGAATTAGTATACTACAGAAACGAAACTTCATAAGTTTAGGGACTTGAGAACATAACAAAAAACAGGCAGACTCAAGATTGGGGTAATGTGTTTAGTAGACAGGTTGGCTCAAGGGAAGGCTCAAGGAAATGATTGGGAGAGGGGTTGTGAGTCCTTGGGCTCCGACCAAAAATCAATCCCCTCATAAATAGACGGAAACTGTGGGAATGTTAGCATGAATGGCTGTTAATTACAAGCTTGCCCTTTATTTTGTTTCTTTGGATTAACTATTTCTCTCTTTTGAATTTATTTATTTTATTTTCTTTTTCAATTTTACGTTTCTTTACTTTACTTTGATGAAATACATTTTGTATCTATTAATTTATTTTTCAACTTTTTCTTTTGACGTAAAAGGTCCTCTTTTGTGTGTCTATATATTAGTTTTATTTTTCTATAAAAATGTTCTTATAGGTAAAATTTTCTAAAAGTAAACTATTTATGT
The DNA here is from genome assembly GCA_012066045.3 of Morus alba. Lineage (NCBI taxonomy): Eukaryota > Viridiplantae > Streptophyta > Magnoliopsida > Rosales > Moraceae > Morus > Morus alba. Next base: position 5,074,600 of record CP050227.2, read on the forward strand.
GTACAACATGAATATTAAAGATTTTATTTCAAAAAAACTTGAGTATAATATCTTTAATTATTAATCAATATGCATCTTAAGAAAGAAAATTAATTTATTTTGTATGGACAATATAGTAATTTTACAAGTCAAAACAAATCCTCTTCTCCTCTGTTATTATTATTATTTTTTTTTCAATACCAAACAAAAAACAAGAATAACAATCATTCAGTAGATTGTCAAGTGATCATTGGGTTGATGTGTTAATATATCACTAATCTCTTTTTCTTGAGAAAATAAATAAATAAATAATGGGCCTTAACCTTATACATGCTGAGAGTGGCTAATACATCTATTTCAAATTAATGAAGGATAATATTATTATACTACTCGTACTTGATGATTTTTCGAGCGTTAAGTGTCATGAATAAATACTATAATGTTTATCTTTTCATTTTTGTAACATGCTCTTTATCTCTCTCAACGAATAAATACTATAATGTTTATCTTTTCATTTTTGTAACATGCTCTTTATCTCTCTCAACAGATATTATTCTCGACTTAACACTGTATTAATGCGTGCTGATTTTCTGAAAGATTCACGAATGTAATTAAAATTTTAGTCATGATTTTAGTTAGTTAAAATCAGAGTGTCTTTTTTTTTTTTTTTTAGTAAGTGATTTCAGCTCATACTCTTACTGCTATATTTTCATTAAGTAATCAGAATGCAATCAATTCGGTATAAAAGATGCCTGATCAATGTAACTCAAATTACATTATAATATCGATCATATTAAATTTGGGGGTTGGACAAAGCAACATCATATTCAAGTTTCCAAATAGTATTATTAACCAAAAAGGAAAAACTTAAGTTAATCTGCCTTTTTTACTACTCAGCGGGCCCAATCAGCCACGCCATTATAGTCTCACAAGTCACAGTAGTTTCAGACACATTTCGTAGATCTTTCCTATTATCTCCTGGTATCACACTCAAATTGCAAGCATCCCAATGCTTCGTTTGAATACAATACCAAGTTGACTCCCATGATCCTATCCAAACTGCAAAAAGAACACCTATTTGGGGAACTGGAGAATGGAGGAAGGAGATGCATCTTATTATATTCGCTCCGCTTGACACTAATCTTATTTTCTTACAAATGGATCAAACGAGCACAAAATTTTTTGTGGAAGGAAAGAAAAGAGAGACGGAGGATAAAACGCGGGGATATGTAGGGACAAGTTTTGAGTCTTCTTCCAGTGACTAGAAGTATCTACTGCTAAGCTCAGATATGCACGTGGACAAGGCTTCTCTTACTTGGACATTGTCCGAGTCCATGTCCAATGCGTCTTCATACAGCCTCTTTGCCTGTTGCAGCAACTTCACCTTTTCTTTACTATTACTTGACCGCAATCGAGACCTCTGCTGTAGTACCGTGCCCCATCTGAATAAGGCTGTCATTCATATATCGGGTTGGAATCAAACTAAATCTGATGCTCAGAAACTTGTTATTGACAATGAAGAACGGCAATAATGGACAAATTTAGACATACCATCGGGTGCGTAAACATTCCCTTTCGACATCATTGCGTTGAACTTATCAATTGCAGCCATGAAAACTTTGTCCGCATCAAAAGCAGCTTCCTGGTTTATAAAATTTATATAAAAAAAAATAATAAAAAAAAGACATGACTTAGAAAGCCTTAAATGTCAAACCATCATATCATAATGAACAGGAGTTGGCTGAATATTATGGAAATTTTATTGAGCAAGCTGGTCTGCGTGAATTCCTTTTTGGAAAGCAATTATATAGAAGTCACCACAAGGAATATGGTGATAAAGTTGAGAAGAATGCTTACCGGACCAATATCCGCAATCAATTGTGCACGGAAACTAAGAGCAAGGCCCCAATTATACAGGGCCCTAACATCATTCCCGTCAATGGACAAAGCCATCCTATATTTTCTCCCTGCTTCCACGAGGAGTTCTTCACACTCATCACAGACATTAATGAGGGCAGATGTAATGTCGTCTTTACTCCCCATTTGGTTCCGTAATCTATCCCATTTTCCAACAGATGGACTACTTCTGTAAAGTAGTGTTCTCAACTCACGACTAATCCTTAGTTTTAGCTCTCCATGAAGAAGGTAAGTATTACCCAATTGCCCAACAGCCAACAAGCTCGCCGGCTTCATAGCTATGGCGTTTGATAGAAGCTTGGCAGACTTGTATAATATGATCTCTGCACGATCCTTTTCGTGTCCATCTCTCATTAACTCCTTCGCTTGTTGATGCAGGTCGTTAGCTTCTTTAAGATACCGGTCAAACACCACATCATCTGAAACCATTGAAGATGAAGTGGAAGGTATCTCACTCTCATGTCCAGACAGCTGACCGGGCACATGGGAATCATCTTTGCCATTCACACTATCTTCTACCAATGGAGATCCGTTGGCACTATATTTGCTTTCCTCTCTGATATGAGAGGAAGACCTGTAAATGTCATCAGATTTCTCAAGCTTCTGCTCTCGCATAAAGGAAGCTTCAGTTTCCATGTGCTTCATCCTGATACTAAAATTTACAGACTCGAGAAGATTATCATTAGACTCCAAAGTATTAATTTGATCATCACGGCCCATCTTTAAAGAGATGCGGCGATTATTCACTAACTGCAATCTCTTATTCTCGTAGCCATACTCTTTGCTATAGTTAAATCTGTTGCCATATCTACTGATCTCCTCCCAACTCATTTTCCCATTTCTGATTCTTCCATGTCCATCCTCATCAAAAGGAAGCTCAGTTGTTGAATTTTGAGCGAGAACAGAATTTGCTCTATGTTTATTGGCATTAACCGGATTCAACACCGTTTCTTTAACAGAAGGGATTAAATTATCACCACGAGTTTGATCATCCTCCATAGTCTCTCGCTTGACATTATTTTTCGCTTTCGTTGGCTTTGGAGTAACTATATTCTCTTTAAACAAGCCCCCAATAGACTTAAAAAAGTCACTGCCAATTTCACCAAGCTCTCTCTCTCTTTTATTTGACTTCTGATTCTCAGCTAAAATAACATTAGAACTACTCAAATTTTCGGTAGAAACCTCAATGGATCCCAATACCTTAGTATAATCTTCCAGATCACTCACAGTAATTTGTCTAGAGTCAATAGCTTTCTGTACTCTAAACTTGAGATTTTTAACTTTAACATCAAAATCATCAACAACTTCCACCAAATTCCTAAACCTATCAACGTAAGCCCTACAAATTTCATCTTTTACCTGTCTCTTATTCCCACTATAGTTCAACTCACCTAAACCCCCACCACGAACAAGCCCAAACGAAAATCCAACAGCAAAAACCAACACAGAAGCTGGAAACACGACAATTGAAGAAACTTTAACCCTAGAAATGGCCAAAGCGCACAATAGACCCAAAATAAATGTGAAAATATGCTTCCTATCATCAACTCCTATAGAAACGAGAAAATTACGAAACCGATAAGCCTCAGCCTCACCAGAATGGTCCGAGTCGCCAACCGGTACCAAATTGTCCCAGCCTCCATAACTCGCCGACTCAGAAACGCAATTAGCTCTGACGAAGGAGAGTCTGAGAACTCCTGGTCTATAGGGCCATTTTCTGTGAGAAATCGCCAAAAGGTTCCGATTTTCCCGAGAACGGGAAGGAAAATTGAAGAGAAAAAACGGACATGGTAAATGAAGTTTCCAACGATTGATAGTTAGGTTTTGGGATATTAAGGTTTTCATTTGAGGATTGTTTCGAGGAAGAAGAAGAAGAAGAAGAAGAAGAAGAATAAATTGCACGGACGAGTCTGATATAGTGATATTGCATTCGCAGGGAAAACTACAAGAAAAGGCCAAAAAAAATGTGAGATTGAAATGGAAGGGTAATTGCGCCAACGTGATAAATATTGGCGGTTATTTTCGTCATTTCGGCGTTTTCATTTGACTGGTTTGACCTTTCAGAAAACGTATGTCGTGTTGTCGTTTGTGCTAATTTCGTGGGCCGAATTCAGCCTGCCATTGGGCCTTCGCCGCCTTCCCGTCTACTTCATCATCTTTCTCATAGCCCAATTCCTTTCTGGTTTTGGGCCTGAAGGCCCTGAACTAATTAGGAGTCCAAGTATTACGTTTTTCCTCCGAGAAATCTTACAAGTATCTGTATTCGTCTCTTCTTTTGCGTACCAAAAGGACCGAATTTTTTTCGGCAAAAATTTTGATCGGTTTCTACCCACTTCTGATGAGAAGAACCTCTCTCCCTCTTATTCGTTCGTGCTTCACACCGTAAATTACTTTACTAATTTTCTCTTTTTTTTCTTTACTTTGTAGTTTCAGGAGACACATTCCCTCGAACTCTCTAGTTACACCCCCTATTTTGTTATACTGGATTTCTTCCCTCGTTTGTGCTTCACACTCTTGAATCACTCACTTGTCACTGGAATCTTGTTCAATCGTAATTTACAGTTTTCTATAGTAATTTTCTCTCATAAAAAATACACTTAAAATGAGAATCATATAAATTATGATTCTAAATATATGAACCAAACGTCCACTTAATTTTTATCATTTAATCTTGGTTAATACTTTTTTTAATTAAATAATTATATTAAAAAAAATACTAATCAAGAATAAATAGTAAAAATATAGACTCATATACTTTTAAAAATAAGTTCAATAATTTTCTTTTTCAATGATTGTTTTTTTTTTTTTTTTTTTTTGAGAAGTTGACAAAATATAGCAAAAGTATAATTTATTTCTTAAATAAAGTCTCTAAAAAGCAATTAGAGTGAAAGAGACAGGACATTAGGTACTCTCATTCTAAAATTGTTTATTTTGAGTACATTTAGTTAGGTCAATTATAGGGCAATAAGAGAGGTTCAGAAGAAGTGTTTATAGGGGTTACAGGTTAATTATACGATGAAAACATGCCTAGACCCACTAAAGTCTAAGGACATGTTTGAAAATTATAGTCAAATCATTATTTGAGTTTATTAGAGAAAACTTTATGAGATAATAAATTTTAAAATTCAAACTTTTTGTAAGATAAACAACACTGTAGCTAAATCGTGATTTGGGTTTGAGTTGGGAGTGGCAATCAGGGTCATGACACGAAACGCGATTCAAAACTCGCACGAAGTCAGCGGGTTTGAGTTTACTATGAATAGATTTGGGTCATAATCGGGTTGACACGATTAATAAACGGGTTGGGTTAGGGTTAACCACCTAACATGAAGTGATACGATAAACTATATGTGTCATTTACAGTTTAGTGATATGTAATATAATATGAAAGTTTATATGACATATTAAATATAAACAATATGAATTTTAATATTTGTAGGGAAAATTCATTTATTTTTCTTAAAAGCAAAGATAAATTGACCAATAAACATATTAAACATAACCATGTTAAATAAACCATTATTATATTATAGATTATGTGGGTTGATACGATTAATACAATTTATAAATGGGTCATGTTTGGATTGATATTTTTGACACATTTAATAAACAGGTTGATACGAACACGACCCACTAACACGAATTGCCACCCTATTTGAGTGTAGCTTCCAAACCCTTAAATTTTGTTTTAGGGAATTGACTATAGTCCCCCACTTTGCAAATGATTGAACACATCCCTCATGTCGTAACAATTACAATTTTAGAAATTAGTAGTCCTTTTTCTACGTATGATAATAAACGACTATTACGCGCATCTGTCATGAATAAATATATGAATAATATTGAAAGACACATCAATAAACGAATGTCATTTTTAATATAAACAATAAAAAGCAACAATCGGTTACGATGAAACGACTGATATTGACACTAAAAACAACACATGTGCATGAAACTGTGTAAGAGATATAAAATCTATTATCGTTATCCATCTTCATGCATCGAAAATATTTTACATCTAGTCCTTATAAGCTACATATAAAGAAATTCACTTAAACAAGAAATTACATCGGTTAGTTAAAATCTACAAAATATATTTTTTATTTGATTAAAAAAACATATTAAAAAAAAATAATAATTCATATCGAAGAGAAAAATCATGGGGAGGATTTTCCTTTTATGTAGAAATATAATATGAAAATTGGAGTAGAGAAAGAGACAGAGAGAACTAATAGGAAAAGAGAGAGAAAGCTTATCTGCTCCTCACATAGAGCTTGAACACACAAATCTTGCGTAGCTATTTTCTTTCTTATGCACCCTTTTGTATTAATCCCAATGTCTTTTACTTTCATTCATATACAAGGTAATTGTAAATTTGAACCGACTGATCTGATCTAGCAAACGAAAGGGTAAAATGTGGTTGAGCTGCCAGCCCCAAATGAGGAGCATATTGACCAAGATGGAAGCGAAAGCGCAATGGCTCTCCCTGCTCATAAACTTTTTTTTTTTTTTTTCAAAAAGGCTAATCGACCGTCAAAATTGACTTTGGGTCTAGTTCGTCAAAAACTTGACGTAAAAGATTCGGAGTTTTTGAGAAAATTTAAAATGAAGAACGTTTGTAGTGAAAAAATTTAAATTATCGTCATAACCGCTTGTTAAATATAGTGATTAATTATTTTAATTATAACTTAATATATTCTATAGTCTTTTTTAAAAATTTTATAAAATTTTTTTATTAAACATAATCCACAACGATATATTTCCGTATTTGCAATAGTTTCTAAAACCAATACAAGAATCATCTTGATTGCATATTGACCAAGATGGAAGCGAAAGCCCAATGGCTCTCCCCGCTCATAAACCCTTTTTTTTTTTTTTTTTTTTTTTTTTTTTTTTTTTTTTTCAAAAAGGCTAATCGACCGTCAAAATTGACTTTGAGTCTAGTTCGTCAAAAACTTGACGTAAAAAATTTGGGTTTTTTGAGAAAATTTAAAACGAAAAACGTTTGTGGTCAAAAAATTTAAATTATCGTTATAATCGCTCGTTAAGTATATTAATTAATTATTTTAATTATGATTTAATATATTTTATGGAGTTTTTCAAAAATTTTATAAATTTTTTTTGTTATATACGATCCACAACGATACATTTCCGTATCTAAAAAAGTTTCCAAAACCAACACAAGAATCATCTTGATTTTTTTTCCCTTAAAAAAAAGAATCATCTTGAATTTGAATATTCAAGTGCCCCTACGGATAAGGATTGGGATTCTCTGGCATCAAATTTGTCTCCACATTTGGGTTGAAATAATGAAATGTCAATGATTTAGATCATTGTGATCTGGCAATATGCAATTCAATGTGCACAATGAACAATTGAAAATTGCAATAATTTTCGGTTAAAAAAATGATGCCGAGGGTTGATCCATTGGTAAAAATTGAAGGCAACTTTATTGTTTTATCGATGTTGGGTGGCTTTATTATTATTTTTTTCCTCTAAAAAGAAGTAATTAATTGATCCTATTAGAGTGACGATCAAGGATCTAAACTTATTTTTCCACCTCTTTACAATTAAGGTTTTACCAGTCTAGTATTAGCCCCTTATATCCAACATAGATAAGCGTTGTGGGGATTCAAACCATGAATTGTAAATAAAAGAGACATAAGGGGCGTCCTCGCCACCATGCCCAGTTAAGATTCAATGCCTTTTACAGTATTCACTCATATGATAATACCTACCAAAAAATCCCATATAAAATAAGATAGTAGGTAGATTGGCATCGTTTACTTTGCGGATTCAAGTTTTCAATTTGAATTAAGATGTGACATTTTCTGAGAGCTTTTTATTGTAGTAAAAAAAATTAGATGTGACATTTTTTAAGAGTTTTTTACTGTAGAAACTTAAAACGAAAAACTCGAATCGGTGAAATAAACAAAGTCACTTTTAAGGGACAGTCAATGAGGTTTTATCCAATATAATTATAACAATTGGTATGAGAAACATTCCACCATATTGATATTTTATACACTTAGTTGGGAAGATGGTGGGCCGCCATGTACGGCGGTTGTGAAGCATATCAATAGATCCCCACTGTAGAATCTACCTATTGAAAAGGGGGAAAAAAAAGAAAGTGCAGTTGTTTGGTGCCCATTACTCATGATGTAGTTCTTTAGGTAGGAGAGAAATTTAACCATTTACCTAACATTTTGTGAAGTAATCAATGCAATCACAAGCTCCAAATGTGTGCACTAATAATTCGAGCTCTAACTTTTGAGTCTTGAGTTTTGAGTTTTGCCTAATGGGGGGATATCAAATGCCTCTTTGGAATGCACTAATAATTATGATTATTGGATTCTCCCAAAATTTATCTTTTTTCAAGCTATAATTTGCTTGAAGCACTAGTGCTTGAATAATTGCTACTCAATAATATATGCAAATTTGAATTTCATAAAAAAAAACAGACAAAACAAAAGGATTCGTTGGAAATACATCTAATCACAATGACATGAAAGTCCGTCTCAAATTAAAAAAAAAAAAAACCCACCAAAAACTCATGTTTGAGTTGATAAATTCTCAAATGTCATAACAAAAAAATGTTAAAATGAGTCCTCAACCATAATAATTTTCTTTTGATTGTAACAACCATACCAATCAAGACTACAAGCAAAAATAAATAAATAAATAAATAAATAAAATATATATATATATATATATATATAATCAAGGTTATGTCTTTGCCCTTAAAGAAAAGTCATGTCTTTCAAATTTGTCCAGCATGTACCATAATTAAAATATGTTTGATACTCTATAGCACTTAAAAAAATAATAATTTATGAATAAATAACATCTCAAAATTTCAGTTCATTTCGCTGATTCGAGTTTGTAATTCGAGTTGAGATGTGATTTTATGTGAGAGTTTTTTACTGTAATAAAAAAGTTAGATGTGATTATTTCTGAGAACTTTTTACTGTAGCAAAACTCAAATTCTAAACTCGAATCGGTGAATTTGCCCCTTTTGTTTATTTGATAGACGAATTTGATGACGTGGTAATGAATACATAGACATTTATAAAAATAATCTATTAAGCCATAACTAGAGTTGTTATTGTATCATCAAATACGTCCATCAAATAAATAGAAAGGGTAAAATTAATAACATTTTCAAAATTTAGACGGTATCCAGACTAATTTTTAAAGTTCGGGGTAAAGTGAAATTTAAAGAGTAAAAATAAAATTTATCCAACTAATATTATTTTTTATAATTTTGTTATGCCATTATTACGTGAAATTATTCTAGCAATTATGTAATTACTTAACATTATAAGAGTACATGTTATTATTATTTATATGGTAATCTTTGATGTGACAATGATAAAGAAAACAGTGTTACTTATGAATTATTTTTTCAGTGCCGGAGAGAATCTAACATATTTTAATTACGGAATATGCTGGACAAATTTGAAAGACATAACTTATCTTTATGTGCAGAGACATGACCGTAATTTTTTTTGCTTTAAGACATAACCGTAATTTTTTTGCTTTAAGACATAACCTTGATTATTATGGTTTGTTACAATCAAAAGAAAATTATTATGGTTGAGGACTCATTTTAACATGGGTCCGTTTAGTTCGCTGATTCGAGTTTTTAATTCGAGTTGAGATGTAATTTTATATGAGAATTTTTTATTGTAGCAAAAAAGTTAGATGTGATTGTTTGAGAGAGCTTTTTACTGTAACAAAACTCAAATTCTAAACTCGAATAAATAAAGTGAACGAAGCCTAATGCTTTAAAGTTTAAACAAGTGCAAATTAGTTTCAAAATTCTGGAGGAAAAATTATAAAGATATCAAAGTTTGAGTGGCGAAAGTAATATTTATCATCTTAGTTTTGGGGAATATTTATGGTGATTAAATTAAAATAATATAATTTACTGTTTGGGGGCTTTTTTATGAGAAAAGTTCAAAATTACCACTTTATAATAGTGATATTTTAATTGTCTTTTTGTTAAAAAAAAGATCAACTTAGTCAATTTAAATAAAAAAGAAAATACCGAATAAAAAGTAAAATATTGATTTCACAATAAATTTAAAGGTTAATTCTATTTTTTTTTTCTAATTACTTGTTTGATTTTAAACTAGCGTACGGGTGAGCATAATTTTGTGACGCACAATAAATTATTATGACTATAAACTTTTTACTATTATTATTATTTTTGTTTTGGGAAATATAGTAAATAGAACAAAGTTAAGGAGTGGCAAAGTAAGATAAAGATAAATATGGTTTGAATTTAAACTTCCATACGAGTGAGTGTAATTTTGTGGCTTATAATAAGGTGATGTTTGATATATGAGTTTTGTTATAGCGTAAATTCATGTTTTTAGTTATGTTACAATATTTTTTTAATAAAAAATTTAAATTTTAAAAGTCATAATTAAAAACTCTGATTTAAATCCACATATCAAATAGACACTAAAAATTATTAGAATTGTCTCTGGTCAGACACTTGAAAAGTGCCTGACCGGAACGACAATTGTGTAATTCTGCATAAATTGTATATATTTACATATAAAGTCGTATATATTTAACATGAAATCAACAAATCAACAAATATATATATTTTCATGCTATGTGTTCATTAATTTCTATAAAAAATACATATTTTAAGAATTAATATACATTGTCGTTTCTTATAACTTAACATACACGATTTTACATGTAAATATACATAATTTATATATAAATATACATAATTTATAAATAATTATATAATTATCATTCTGATCAGATACTTTTTAAGTGTCTAACGAAAAATCTTATCAAAAATTATTATGATTATAAACTTTTTATTATTATTTTTTTGTTTTGAGAAATATAGTAAATAGAACAAAGTTAAGGGGCGGCGAAGCGAGATAAAGATATAGGGGGATTGAGTAACATCATTCATAGCTGCGTGCGGGTTAAGCTACTGAAAGGAAGGGAAAAAGTGGCAGACAAAACCCAATGAAAGAGTGTGGATAAGGGGCGTCACGAGATACTAAAATAAATTAATTCTTTCTTTTTATTTACTATTTTTTAAGCATTTTTTTTTTGGTAAGACGTTGTCAAGTTGATCAATTTCTAACTTTTAATTTAATTAAAATCATAATAAATAGTAAAAAAAAATTATTTTTATAATATTTTTAAGATTTTTTGCACGAGCTACTAGGAAAATTATTTTTTTTCTTTATTAAAAAACAAATATTTTTCCTTAAAAAACCCAAAACTATTATTTCATTCAATATTTTAATTCCTTAAATATAATAAAACAATTGTCAAACAGCTCCACTGTCTACGTGTCACGTCAGCTTAGTCGTCTTCGCTTTCAAGAACGACATAGAAGCAACACGAAGCGCCACTTACTGAAAGGAGAAACCCAAAGAGAGACAGAGCTTTTTGACGATTCAGAGAAAAAAAAAAAAAAAAAAAAGGAAAAAGAAATCGATAAAAGAAAAACCCACTAAAAAAAAAAAAAAAAAAAAAACAGAGAGTTAGGGCTTGAGAGAAATTAGGGGAGGGTTTTTGGAGTTTGAGTTTGATCTCTAGTGATTCCATCTTCAATTTGGGATTTTTGTTTTTTGTTTTTTGGAGATGTACATATCTTCCATGCGAAAATCATTCAAGGACTCTCTCAAAGTGCTCGAAGCTGATATTCAGCATGCCAATACTCTGTAAGTTTTTCAAATTATTGTTCTAAACTGGTCTCTCTCTCTCTCTCTCTCTCTCTCTCTCTGTTTTTTTTTTTTGGTTTGATGGATAATTGCGGTGAGAATTGAGATGATTTTTTTTTTCTTTTATCTTTCTCCTTTCTCGTAAAAAAAAAAAGTGATTTTTATCTCAATGTAGGTTTCACAAATACGCCACGAGCTTAAATTTGATCTTTTTTTTTTTTTTTTTCCTCCTTTTCTGGGTTTGTGTTGAAAAAGCAACACATTCTTCTTTTAAACGTTCCCTCTGTATTAGATTTTTCTGTTACCAAATTTAAAAATCGAACTTTTTCCTTTTTCTTTTTCTTTTCCTTTTCAATTTTGGCGTTTGTGTTCTATTTCTACTGAAAGTAAAAAACGACAATGAAATGAAGAACCTTGATGATCAGTTCTCTTTAAACAGTTGAGCAAATTCTTTTTCCCCACCAATTTAGGTTTCTTCAGTGCTTCCCATACAGAATGCACTGCTGTGCAGAGTGCTTTACCTTCAATTTTCATCTGGGCAAGCTGGAAACTTTTTCGTGGATTTTTTTTTTTTTTTTTTGTTTCTAAATATAATAATTTTATGAGAGTGTTACTGGATTTTACCCCTAGTCTAATACTGTTATCAATTTGATTTTTTTGTCCTCTCTCAAATTTTGTTAATTAATTTTTTTGGGCCTCATAAACTGTGTTTAGATTCTTCTGGTTTTCCTGTAGGGCCTATCATGCTTTTATTTTAAATATATATACATATATATGTATGTATTATGTATGTTTATGTGAGGTAGAGATTAGATTATTAAGGAGAATGGGGTTGCTTCTTTTTCAGTTTTTGCATTATCCTTATCTTGGTAAATTGATCAACTTCACGTGGCATGGGCCATTCCACCTGCTTTTGCCCTTCTCTCATAGTTTTACTTCATAGAGACGCCTCTGGGTCCTCCTTTTGATATTGTCTCATGATCTTATCGCATTTGTATTGTTTAAAACTGTTAGTTCGATTTTTTTTTTTCTATTTTTTTAATAGTTGAATTTAGTTGGTTTGTTGACATGTGAATCCATCTGTAATTTTGCAACAGACTGAATCTTCATTTTCTTTTTACTTTCATTTATCATTATTTTTAAACAATGTTTTAAGTTTCATTTCAAATGGGATATCCCAATCTCAAGCTGTTGATGAAGTTCAATTTGAATTTGACGAGATGTGAGGTTGTTTACCTCATCTTAACGGTGGTTTTAAGCTGGCATTTTCCAATGAAATGAATCTGGTGAGATGCAGGGCTTCGGATTTTCCACGGGAGTACGATGGCGCCTGCCTTCAAATGAGGATGTCCTACAGTCCAGCCGCGCACCTCTTCCTTTTTCTGGTGCAATGGACCGACTGCAACCTTGCTGGAGCTCTTGGACTGTTGAGAATTCTGATTTACAAGGTTTAATTTTGTACCTCTCCATTGATGTGTGCATATATATTTTTATATGTTTAAACTTATTTTCAAGTCGCGGATGAGGGTGACCTAGGCTCTGTGGTCCATTCGGCAGGTTTATGTGGACGGCACAACCACCATGTCTACTCATGAAAGGAAATCAAGTATTAGAGAGTTCTATGGTAAATTTAGTGTTCCAAGTTGTTTGTTTTTTATGGTTTTGGTGTGTCCTTGATATGTATCATCTCCACTGATGTACGACTCTCTGTAATGGGCAGCTGTAATTTATCCTTCTTTGCTTCAACTTCAAAATGGTGTCACTGACACAGAAGATAAGAAGCAGAAGGCTGTATGTATGGAGAGGTACAGGAGACGGGATGACGATGAGAATCGACAGTTTTCGGATATAGACATTGAAAGAGAAGAAGAATGTGGTATATGCATGGAGACAAATAGTAAGATTGTGTTGCCCAACTGCAACCATGCTATGTGCCTGAAATGTTACCGGGAATGGTATTGCTAACTCAATCCTCTATCTCTCTTTATAATTCTCGTTTTCTTGAATTTTAAGATGGTATTAATTTCTTGAGATTGTTGGAAGTATTTGTATAAGAGCTCTCTGTTTTCTACATGTTTCTGGTACTTTGATGCTTTAAGAATTGTGTGATTGTCAAGGGTCCAAGCCTTGATATTGGGGACATTTATGGAGTTTAGGTTTCACTTTAAGTTTTTATATGCATTTGTGCATGTAAGGCATCATTCTTTACTCTTCATTTGCCTTATTTTAGTAAAAAGGAATAAAGGTATTACGTAATTCTTCAAACACATTGGTGGCTTTAACGTTGTCCCTATGATCTTAAGATTAAAGTTTTTGTCCTGATATGAGTTTGTTCATTTATTATATTCCTGGAGACTGTCTCTTTCACATTTTTCCTTTTCAGAACCTATTATTTATCATGTCTTGTGAGTAAAATTTGAAATTTTATCAAGTCAGCTACTTTGTTGTTTTCTCTTTCCCTGAAAAAGAACTTTTATTTCTCGTGGGTCAAATTTGAAACTTTTGTCCTCTCAACCATTTTGTTGGTTTCTCTTATTCCCAAAGAGTGGGAAAAAAGATTTTGATGATAGTCACGTGGTTAGAATGTTAAATTGGTTATTAATTCCGTTGCCTAGGATTGCTTGCTAGAGTTTAGTGTATTAGATGTTTCTGGGTGTTTCTAGTTGCATGTAATACTGAAAAATTTTGTCCAAACTTGTTATATTTATCTAAGGAAACTCCGATTGTAGTTATTTATATGTCAAGATAGGACCTTTTTTTTTTTTTTTTAATATTAGAGTTAAAGAGGAAGATTAAACTCTGGGTTTTTTAGGGTTCGTTTGGTTCGAATCATGATTTATGATCGCTACCGTATTTTCTCTCACAAAAAATACACGTAAATCGAAAATGATTCAAATCACATGATTTGAATCCATGAACCAAACGGACCTTTAGTCTGCACCTATATATAGCTCTAGGTTTCTAAGAGCATCTCTTGCAGGCCTTGGGCCACGATATCAAATGTTTCTTTTGTAATAACTTGTTAGTTAATTTGATTATTGAATTTTGCAAAACATTACAGGCGGACAAGATCACAGTCGTGCCCTTTTTGTCGCGACAGTCTTAAGAGGGTGAACTCGGGTGATCTCTGGGTATTTACCGACTGCAGAGACATAGTTGACATGGCAACGGTGACTAGAGAGAACCTGAGGAGGCTGTTCATGTACATAGATAAGTTGCCTCTTATCGTTCCTGATAACCTTTTTGACACTTACGATTCCCATCTAAGGTGATTAGTAACAACCAAAATCCACCATCTCTGTGGCATTTGAATGGACTAGTTCCTCTTCTTTTGCTTACCATAAGGACCGAATTTTTTTCGGCAAAAATTTAGATCGGTTTCTTCCCACTTCTGATGAGAAGAAGCCAGCCAGATTTATTGTTGGCTGGTGGGTGAAGATAAGATAGTCTATAAAATTGTATCTAAAAGCACAATTTGTACATGCTTGTACAGCTATGAAGTTTGCATATATCAAAATGCTTTGCATATTCTCTATCTGCTTTTATGGGAAAGGTTAGAATTGAAGTTCTTTGCTTGTATGACTATTGCAAAATGAAAAACGCTCAGGGTACTACCAGTGATGTTCAATATCATAACTAACCGTAGGTATTTCCCATATGCTGTGAGATCCACTTTCTATTGGTATGTGGTGTTAAATAGAACTAGAACATCTAGCATTGTTCATTTGGAAACAACATGACCACTAGGTGGTTTGTCCTTAAAGAATTGCTTGATATGGAGCTCTTCAAGAGTTATAGCGTTGCATAATGCTCAAGAATTGCCAAACTTTCTCCAATACAAAGGATGGATTCAAAGTTATTCGTGTTTTCTAGGGTTGTAATTCTTGGTCCATCATAGGTAAAAAATGCATGTGGCCCAAAACAACTACTGTCTACTTCCGGAAGTTTTTTTTTTTTTTTTTTTTTTCAACGAAATTCAAAAAAAAGTTAAACTCGAGTCACAACTCATTTAAGCTCATGTTATTTTATAAAATTTGAGTTTGAACTCGAGTTTGAGACTAAATTCGAGTTTAAGTTTTCATTTAACTCGAGTTTATAAACTCGAACTCAAATTAATAAATAATATTTTTTTTATTCTTAAAAATGTCATAATTTTTTTATTTTAATTCTAATTAAGATATTTTTTTTTTTTATACATTTGCAATGAAAAGACGAATTTATTGAATTTTTATTAAAATATTATCTAAATATAAATATAAATTTTAACCAATCTAAATATAAACTTAAATAGATTTTCAATTTAAATTATAACTTAAATGTGCATATTTAAATATAAATTTAAGTTATAATTTTAACTTAAAATATAACTTAAATTCAAGATCATTGAGGTTTCTTTTTCAGAATCAGAAGGGTATAAAGTGTAAACATTAGTCATTTGCCAATACTGGACTAGCCGAAAGTGTAGGGCAGGGCACTCTTGACGATTCACACTTCACTGACTTACTGAAATCCAAGTCTCCTACTTTCATGTGTTTTACGGCAGTGTTGTCAGTAAACGAATCTAGTGATAGCTGAAGTATTGACATGGCTCGTTTGGTGGGCAAGATTAAGGAGAATTATATGGAATTAAATTTTAATACTGTGTTTGGTAGATTTTTAAAAAAAATTAAATTGGATAAATTTTTATCTAGTCTATGTTCAAATTCCTTTCAAATTCCTTTAAAAGGGGATGCGGCTATTTCCCACCGAAGCTTGAAATTTAACAAAACAAGCTTTTAAATAGGGCACATTGTGAAAATATGTGAATTTTTATAAAACTTGGGCCATTTGTAATTTTTTGAAAAATTGAGGGGTTAAAATGTAATTTTGATGAGAGAAATCTTTTTTTAAAAAAAATTATATTTTTCCCTTCAAGTTATAAAAAATTTCAATTTGATCTCAAATTTAAAAATTTTTGTAAAAACACCCTTATCTTAATAACACAGCGTCAAACATAGGATCGGGTTAAACTAAGGGTCCGTTTAGTTCGCTGATTTGAGTTTTTAATTCGAGTTGAGATGTGATGTTATGTGAGAGCTTTTTATTGTAGTAAAAAAATTAGATGTGACTGTTTCTGAGAGCTTTTTACTGTAGTAAAACTCGAATTCTAAACTTGAATTGGTAAAATGAACGGGGTCTAATTTTATCTTATTTTTTCGTATGCACTCCAATCCAATCCCTTATGATTATTTTATCTAATGTTATCCTATCCTGTATACCAAATGTGGGCTCTACGAGAAATTTATGCCACGTGGGCTCTCTGGAAATTCATGTGTGGGTAGTGGGAAATTGAGAAGAATTCCAAGCATTACTCTTTTTTATTTTTTTTGTCTCTTGCCAAAATTTTTCCAATCCTAGCAGTGGGCTACTAGCTTTTGGGAACAAGTGTCATTACAGAGTTTTTTTTAGTAAATCTTGAAAAAAGAAATTACCGAAATGTAGTTCTTATATTCAACCTTTAATTTGTATTACAAATTGTTAGTTTTTTGCGTACTTTTTTAAATTTTGTGATTTTGATTACATTTAACAGCCATATATTAACTCTGTGGTTGGTAAGCTCTACTGAAGATAACTCCATTCAAATATGATCAGAGGATATTAAATCTTACTCACTATAACAAAATCAACTTGTTAAGAAATGATTGTATTCATCTTATTAAGTGTATCATACTAATATTTCCGGTCAACATGAGATTTTAATAGAAATCTCTTGCCTATCTGATCTTGTCCACATTTCTTGGTAGTGGTATGCACCCCATGGCTGGCCACTTCATATCGGAGCATTACGTGTTCAAGCCTGAACAAGAGAATTATTCTTACTATGGCCCACTTAACCTTCTGACTTGGGAGTGTTGGTTACCACAATGAACACCATGATTTCCCCAGGATTCCTGGGAGTAAGCTCCACAAGGTGAAAGAGATTGCACCAGAGTACTATGAGAGTTTGGAGTCGTATAAATCTTGGACCCAGGTCATTTACATTTACATGTACATTATGGACCGTACAGCTGGGGCCATTTAGCATAATGAAGAGGAAGGCAAAGAAATCCGAATAGGTGTTTCTTCTCTCTTTGATTAATTATTCCTTCCAATTTTGTTTCTCTCTTCTAGTTATACAGTTGAGCTGTTCCAATTTCAGTTCTATTTATTCAAATATTTACTAATGCTTTCTTTTGCAACATTTTCGAAGAAGTAGAATCTCTCATGTTAGTTTAGAACTGAGTTATGTCTTTGTTCATTAATTTGTAACAACTCACAAGAAATATATGCGTCACGTTGTTTGATGTTCATCTTGCAAAAGCACGTAAAGTACAACTGTACTACTATGACCTCTCTCTCTCTCTCTCTCTCTCTCTCTCTCTCTCTCTCTCTCTCTCTCTCTCTCTCTCTCTCTCTCTCTCTCATGCACACAACAAAAGAAGCCAACTTTACAACTCATTCATTTTTTGTTTTCTTATTCTTGTGCTGAGAATATCCACAGACAAACGAGGGAAATGTTCTGCTTAAAACGTCACATAACCATTAGATTTGATTAAAGTTGAGGAGCATGAGAATGTTATTTGAACACCCCTTCTAAGCTATCGAATAAACTGTTGAATGCGTGGAGCTTAATTATTATCCTCGACGCAGGGTTAGTAGGCACCAAGTTGGGTAGAGAAAATAGAGAAAAAAAAAATAAAGACGAGAGGTTACAATTCTCTTGTACTCTTCTTCTCCGTGTTGAAGGCGGGTGTAGCTCTCTCATATAGAGTGTGAACAACTATAAATCTCGTGTGCGCTATGTCGTCTTTTTATTTTATTACTCTTGTTAGTAAAGGATTAGAGCTTTAATACATAGGAGAAACATTCACAAAGATTACACTGCAAAAGAAGGTAGGATCCAATTACAACGCTAGAAATGCTCATAGCTCAAATTTTCACATCTGAAAGTAAAGCCGCCATAAACAAAGTGAAAGCCGCGCATAAAGCAAGTATGCTTCTTCTAGAGGAGGCTTGATTCTTTGTTTCACTTGTTTGTCTGAAAAAATTAGAGATAAAAATCAAATTCTATTGTCCAAAATGGAAATTTCCACTACTAGTTAAGAAGAAAATCTTACCTTCCAGGCATTAGTGGTTTTGGAGGCCAAGCCCTGCTCAGCACCAACATACGGTGCCGGTTGAACTCCATGCTTGATGAGCGGAAGTCTCGCCTGAGCGTACTCGTCATCGCTATCATCGTCTTTGTTTGGCCCTATAGATCTTAAAACCATAGCCATTAAGATTGAAAGGCCCTGCACATTGGTAAAAAGTTGTCAAAAAGAGTATAAAAATATTGCCCCATTCTCATTCCCTTCTTTATCTTTGATCTTCATTTGATTTTTCATGCCACATAATTACCATTCGGCATTTTAACAAGGATAGATATATACATGCTAATTCCATGGACAGTGTAATTTGAGAAGAATATTGGAGTACCTGTGCTAATACGATCAATAAGCCAATCCATTTAAATGTCTCAAAGTTTGACTTAACAAAATCTTTAAAACCCTTGAACCTTCCTGTAGGATCGTTTGGTAAATCCTGAAAGATGAAAAGCCAAGTTGAAATATGAAATAGGGGAAACATAAATTTGGAAGAATATTGTTGCCTATAGTTTGAATGAAAAGTTTGATCTCAAGAAATATACCTTTTCCCAGTCAGAATTTAATAGCATCTCTGCTCCAATTGCAGTCTCTAATAAAAGAAGAGAGAATATAATCATCATATACTACTAGTTGGGTTAAGGAAGTGGTTGCATGCATGGGCTAGTCATAGATCACACTTATACTTTTACTTTTAGTATCCGTTTAATTTGATGATTCGAATTTTTATTCGAGTTGAGATGTGATTTTATATAAGAATTTTTTGTTGTAATAAAAAAAATTAAATAAAATTATTTTTAAAATTTTTTTATTATAATAAAATTTAAATTTTAAATTCAAATCGATAAAATAAACATATATAAAATAAATTTTAAAAATACCCCGTAAATTACAGACCTCCTAACTTTAAAAAGTGGTATTCTCACCCGTCATCTACAGAAAAGTAGCAAAAAAGATCCTTCTGTGACATCCATCCAAAAAATTGAAGACACGTTCTTTTGTCCATAAAACTAAAAAAAAAAAATAATTTAAATTTTAATTTTATTTAAGTTTACGTTCTTTTAAGTTTTAATTTTATTCAATTTTACTCAATTTTATTTAAATTTTTATTTCAACTCAAAAATTACACTTAAATTACACTCTAAAAAAAATAATCCCTGAAGTTTTAAAATCTGCTTGGTGAGAGGCATTTTAGTAAATTACTGAAAATACTTATTAGTAAATAAATAAAAGATAAAAAATGAAGCTCCCTTTCAAACTCCCTTTACCATCACGAGAAAGAAAACCCAAAATTTGCAGCAAAGATTGGGGTTGTTTGGGTCCGTAATTCAAAGATCCTCCAGGAAATGCGCCCCAAATACCAACCAAACTCAGTTCTCTTTTGGAAAAGAAGACGTCTTCGACGACGACGAGGAGAAGTAGAAGAAATGGTGGCATCTGTTATATAGGGTTTTTTTTTTTTTTTTTTAACTTGGCATCTGTTATTCTCATAGTCGAATAAGAAAAAAAAAAAAAAAAAAAAAAAAAAAAAAAAAGTGCTAAGAATATGATGGGACGCAATTTCCTCAAACAGTAAAAATGGTGCAAGAAAGGCAAATTTTTTTAAATGATGAAGTTTTTTTTTTTTTTTTGCTACGAAAATGATCATGAAAGAAAAGAAAAGAACAGTTGGGTTAAGGCCTAAAACATTCAGGACCTTAGAATAAGAGAAAGGGAGATAGACAAATTTCCCATGTCATATTCATCATTTCATCTTGTGCAAAAAGGGTATGAGAAAAATGAAAAGCTAAAAACATTTCAATGAAGATATTGTTTTCTAGATTACTGGAGGACTTGCTAAAAAAGAAAAAAGAAAAAAGAAAAAAAAAACATTTATCTGGTCCAAAATGGAACTTCAACATTGAACAAAAAACAGTGAAATGCAAAATAAGGGAAAAAGGATACACAAGAGAGGCAACAGCTATTTGCAACACTAGCAGCAAGATGGCCCACACACGTTATTGCACACAAGGTGACTCCAGCAGCAAGAAAAGTGTATATAAACCTGAAATTTTTAAAAGAATAATGGCTGATTTCTGGTCATCAAACTGTTTAAAACAGTGTACTTAACATGATAACATCCTAGTGTAAAATTGACATCACTGAGAACAGCATTTTATTCAACGTTTGAATTTTGATTGAAGAAACAGGAATCTTTTAAGTTTGGTTGAACAAGGTTCGGTTTAAAAGCATTAGTGCATGAAAAAGCAAAACAAAGAAAAACTGCCTGTTAAGAAAAGAAAAAAAGAAGAAAAAAAAAAAAAGAGTTATTTACCATGGAGTATTAGTCTTGAAATCATCAAATGAAAACTCATCCATTTCCCTCTGCCAAGCTCTGATCATCCAAAGACCATAAAGAATCATCGCGATTCCGACGATCCCCAGAGTTGAATTCACTAGTTTGAGGAATGACTGGAGGCAAGTTCTAGCAAGTTTGGGCGCCATTTCTTGTTCTTGTCAACAAAATAAAAAAAAAAAACCACCTTCAAGTTACATGAATTAGTATGGCAAGAAGACTACCAATCCAGTGAGGAATCAAACAACAATACAGTTTTTCCACTTCAAAATCCAGGCAACTACATGAGTGTGGAAGTTGACAAAAATACTTGAAAATAGTACGTATATTGTGGGATGAAATTCAGAGTGGTATAAAATCAGAAGGCTCTATGCCATATTTACATGGACACTTGATTCATCTGTCTGAGTTGGGTTTTGCATTATTATTTGTTCGTCTTAGTCAATGAGAAATAACACTAGATACAACCCGGGGGTGATTGATTGCTGCTGTCTCAAGAGAAGTGGCTTGTGAGATAATGACTAAAAGCTGGGAACTTTCTTAGAAACTGACTTAGGCGTCGTTTTATTTTGTTGTTCACAACTTTCGTTGTCAGTGGACCAATTTTGGCTGTTTGTCGTTGCTCAAAAATAATTTTAAAACAGCTTTATTAATAAAAATACAAAAAGAATCGTCAATTCGTTGCTGTGGTGTAGTGGTTATCACGTTAGTCTTACACACTAAAGGTCCCCAGTTCGATCCTGGGCAGCAACATTTTTGTCTTTTTAATTCTTTCCTTTTCAATGCTATATTGCTATTTATGCTTATCGTGTTTGTTGTTTTTCTACTTTGAAAAGGAAAACAAGATTCTATTTTCTTTTCCAAATACGTTAGCATTAAACGAAATGCAACAAAAAGAGACGAAATATTCTTTAATTAACATATGAACAAAAACAATATCGCTTCTATTTTATCATAATAGCACATTATAAGCATATCATAAAAATAATAATAATAACTGAATCTAATGTTCAGAATTAAACATACGAATATAATTTTTTTGTACTCTTATAGGTTTTTCAGAAAAAAAAAAAAAAAAAAAAAAAAAAAAACCTAATAAGTAATCTCCCTGGACAAGGTACTTCACAGTAAGGCTCTTCAGAAAAACTGAACTAAAAATTAACAGTTTAGACGGTAAAAACTGAGAAAAATATATTTTAAAGCTCGCTGGATTGGAAAATTTTACACAATCTGTATATGAAGTTACGAACTACAAGTACCAGAACAGCGTGACTCCTTTTTCCCCTCATCTGTTTAGGTGAATTTCATAACTTTCAAAAATAAATTATCCATATACGAGTAATAATGACGGATTCCATGATCTCTTGGTGCAAAATGTCGGCCTTCAAATAAAATTTCCGCTTATCCGTTCGAGATTATTCTCGATACTTTTGCACAAGGCCAGACAGCGAGTAACTCCTGCTAAATAGGAAACCCTGGTAAAATATACCACTATATTGTTACTTGTATACTGAGCAGCACAGGCCTCTTCCTCCCACCATTTGTTAATTTTAAAGAATGGGAAAGTGGATAATGTGCGCCTACTACTTCGAACGGCTGAGGTATTCTCGTATATTCTTGTGGATTTCCGCTTTGACAATCAGACGCATCTTCTTCGAGTCCTCCCACAATAAACCGTTCCCTTCCCGTGCAAATTCAGAAGCACCCTCAAAAACTTCCTGCTAGTCGAAAGGAGAAATATATGAGACATAATCTTAATGATACAAATACAGCAAGATATATCTTTCTGACAAGTTGGATAATCACCCTCGAAGGAAACTCGTCGTAACAATGGGCAGGGATCATCTCAACCCTGTTCAGATCTGCCTCCCACAACCTCATCTGTCACGTTAGATTGCATTTCTTACTATCAAAACAGAAGACGAAACTTCAAGCAAAAGAGAAAAACAAGATCAACACAGAAATGATTTTATAGCAAATAACTAAGCAATATTACTCAAATAAACAAATAAACGACTGTGCCGTGTATTGTAAACAACTTTTCTGTTTCGTGAAATTGTGAAGCACAGAGTTTCTCTGTCGCGGAGACTCGACAGGTACAAAATTAAATCAATTGCATCTAACAAGTAATCTTGACCTGATCAGTGACATTCTCAGGTACAGATGGTATTCTTTCTGCAACACGAGGATGTGCATTTTGCTGAAGAAATGAAATTATCTGCACGGCAAAAAATAGCATGAGAGAAAAAAAGAAAAAGCAATACACTGCATCTCGAAAACATGCCAGCATGAGCTATGGTATGCAATATTCTCCTCAGCAAGCCCTTTTGCTATAAGAAACGTAAGATTGATGTTGATTGTTGAAATTGTAGAGAGCAAGACAAACAATAATAAGCAGCCAGATTTGCACATATACTTAACAAATTAGAGCACCCCATTCTAGGGGAGTGTTGCGGCATAACACAAGCAAGGAAACGAAAATCTTTGTGATGGGGTAAAAAAAAATTCACACAATGTAACGAGCATGCTAAACCTTGAATTGTAATATGCCCTTGATTGAACCAAAACTCCAAGCAAAGAAATCAAATACATTAGATAATAGTATTTTATGGTTTCATAACAAAAACATTGAATCCTACCGGGGCTCTTATGCAATTCATACTCATTCAAAATAAGTCCAACGCAAGCATGGAGGGAATTTTCTAAAAACCAACACCCTTTCCCCACCCACCTCAAGACAATCTGAAGCAACGCACTAAATTGGGCATATGAAAGTACAAACGTATATAAATGAATGAAAAGAAAATTATTTTTTTAAAAAAAGGAATAGCTCCTCACCTGCTCAGCAGTAATGCCATTTTCAAAAGCGTTGTATAAGCTTTCTTTTGTTATTGCCGCAACTATCAGGTTTGGAAGCTGATATTCTATCCTGCACATGTAAGACTAGTGACGCATTATCTCATATCACACGGAAACAGGTAACAGAAAAGAGCACATTTCAAGTTCTGAAACAGAAGAAAAAAAATTGTAAAAAACTTGTATGATCAAACTAGCTGTTTTTTTTCTTTTTTTTTTTTTTTGGATAAATAGTATAAATAGCTAGCTTATTTAACTGACGACCTATAGTAGGTATAATTGACATAGGCAGACAAAAGTGCCACTCATATAACCAATGAAAACTCAATTCAATGATAGTCCAGGGTAAAATATATCATTATTTGATAATTAGTACAGCTAGAGTCATTCCTCCGCATTTAGGTCTAACATCACCAGCTTCTACCCGGGAAGGGGAAAAAAAAAAAGAAAAAATGAAACTACATGAACATATAAAGATTGGTTGGTGTACCTTGAGAAAAGACGCAAAATTTCACAATGTAATTTAGAAGTTGAGTAGGCATACATCCTAAAGTTTGTTTCGACAACCACAAATCCCTGGAAAAAATAGGGGAATAAAATTTAAAAAACCAAACATGGCCTTGAATAGACAAATATCAGCAGTACTTTCTTAAACGGGAATTGGTTGTGTGTGTGTGTGTGTGTGTGGGGGGTGTTGGGGGGGGGGGCAGGGAGATAGAAAAATATTGGTTTAGTTAGGACCGGAAATTTAATGTCTAATAAAATAAACTGCAAAAAGTTAAAAGATTTTAACCTGTTTCCGTGATGACGAATCTGTTAAGCTCATAGAGAGATTTGTAGCTAATTTTGATGGTATAAACCAACTCTCCTTCCTACCCTGGAAAAATAAAAACCAAAATATTGAGAACTTTAATGAAGTATATTTAACTGTCATTTGAGAAACTATATGCCCATTCTTTACCAAGAATCACACAATATTATAACCTGCTGAAGTTTCACTAATCCCAAGTCTGCAAGGTCCTTGATTGTTTCCCTCTGAATCTCGGTCAAGGAGTTGATGTTATAGGCCTAACAAATAAGGAACGAAGTGAGCTCTTAGAGAAAACTTTGCAGAAATGTTAGTCAAGAAATTGAATAAGCAATTTATCATTGCAAAAGATCAAATATTACGGAAACAGAAATCAGAACCAATGGTTCTACAAGGAATCAGAAAATCAATAGATCATACGCTTCTACAAATTATGTGGAAAAAAAGTGAAGTGCAAAAAAGTATATAACTCATACCTCACCGGTGACATGAAAACTAAGCTCTAGAAGGAATGAAATCAAATCTGCTGGATCTACACCTCTATCCTGCACCAAAAACAGGCAGAAAGCGTCTAGATTCAAAATGGGATTTATGATCAACTAGTATTCTATAAAATAAAACTCAAGTTCCACTTCCTATTAGTTCAATCTCAAAAAATAAAAAATAAATTAAAAAGAAAAAAAGAAAGCGAAGTCTCTCAATTTCCACCTATTTACCAACTCACGAAACACATCAGGAAATCTGTCTCCTTTCTTTTTCCTCCTTAAAACAATATAGTTCCAAACAAAGTATTAACCCATTAGAACATATATATATATATATATATATATATATATATATATATAGCAGCACAATACAATTATCAATTAAATGAACACCAAAGATCTAGAATAATCATACGTTCTACAATAATGAAAGTGTGACTAATGAGATGCAATCAAAACGTCTGTCCTAAACCATACTTTTCAAATTATAGACAAAATTTATGGAGTAACCAGGATAATGAAGCCTAATACAAACAAAAGAACACAACATTCACCACCAATAAGGATCTCACGAGTACGTACCTCAGAGTTAGAGATATATTCTCTGATAATATACCAAAGTTGTGCATTTGTATCCATAAGCTGTGAGTTGCATAGACCAAGAGTGATACTTGTAAGAGACATCATATTTTGAAAGGGACTCGAGAGATATGAATATTCATACCAAGAACTGGAAACCACTTTCTGTCAAGCGTGGAGCTTCTTTATCCC
>CP050227.2:5705617-5895617 GCA_012066045.3 Morus alba
GCAGCAGCCAATCCTAGTGGTCCTGGTTGTGGAAAAGGAAAATGGAAGGACAAAAACGCACACCACAAAGCAGATGGAGATCATGCAACTTACTCCAAGTCGAAAGGAAAAGGTCGTGACAAGTCAAATGTCAAATGTTTTCGATGTCACAAGTATGGCCACTATAAGTTTGAATGCAGGATTAATTTCAACAGAGATCGTGGTGTGAAGGCAAATTTTGCAAAGAAAGAAGAAGAAGTTTCTCTCTTGATGGCTTGTCATGCGAAAGAAGATATTCACCAAAACTTATGGTACTTAGATACCGGTTGTAGCAACCATATGTGTGGAGATAAGTCCGTTTTTTCAGAATTAGATGAATCGTTCTGCGACACTGTGACGTTTGGTGACAAATCTTTAATTTCTGTCATGGGCAAAGGCAACGTTAAGATCCACACCAAGGAGAACTCTACTCAGATTATTTCTAACGTTTTCTTTGTACCAGATTTGAAAACTAACTTGCTTAGCATTAGCCAGCTCCAAGAGAAGGGATATGAGATCTCTATCAAAGATGGAGTTTGTTGCATTCAAGATGAAAAATTGGGCTTGATTGCTCAAGTCAACATGACGATGAACCAGATGTTCCCATTGTATCTTGATAGTACTACTCAATCATGCTTCTCTGCAAGCGTGAAGGATGAGGCATGGTTGTGGCATTTTCGCTACGGACATTTGAATTTTGGTGGTCTAAAAACGCTACAACAGAGAATAAGGTGACGGGTTTGCCACAAATTCAAAGTCCTTCTCAAGTTTGTGAAGAGTGTGTTGTTGGCAAAGAACATCGAGATTAATTTCCGAAAGGAAAATCATGGAGAGCGAAGAAGGTATTGGAACTGATTCATTCAGATTTATGTGGACCCATCAATCCGACTTCGAATGGCGGTGAACGTTATTTTATAACGTTCATTGATGATTATAGTTGGAAAACTTGGGTTTACTTTTGCAGGAGAAGTTTGAAACTTTTCAGCTTTCAAAAGTTTCAAGGCACTAGTTGAAAAGGAAGTGGACATGCCTATAAAGATTCTTCGCAATGATCATGGTGGAGAATACAACTCACAAGAATTTGTAAATTTATGTGAGGAGCATGGAATTCAAAAGCAACTTACAGCAGCCTATACACCACAATAGAATGGTGTTTCGAAGAGAAAGAACCGTACTATTCTGAACATGGTGCGGACTATTTTAACATGAAACGAGATTCCAAGAAGTTTTTGGCCAGAAGCAATCAATTGGAGCATTCACATATTGAACAGAAGTCCTACTCTAGCTGTTCAAAATGTGACACCTGAAGAAGCTTGGAGTGGACGCAGAGCAAGTGTCGAGCATTTCAGAGTCTTTGGTTGTATAGCCTATGCACACATTCCAGATCAAAAGAGGAGCAAGCTTGACAACAAAGGTGAAAAATGCACTTTTCTTAGTGTTAGTGTGCAGTCAAAAGCGTACAAATTGTACAATCCCGGTACCAAACGGTTCTGGATTTGGGATGAAAATAATGTCGAACAATAGATACAAGTTGATTTTAATGGAGAAAATGTAGATAGACGG
Organism: Morus alba; assembly: GCA_012066045.3. Taxonomy (NCBI): domain Eukaryota; kingdom Viridiplantae; phylum Streptophyta; class Magnoliopsida; order Rosales; family Moraceae; genus Morus; species Morus alba. Next base: position 5,707,199 of record CP050227.2, read on the forward strand.
CAGCACCCGTAGAGAATGAGCAACAACCACCAGTCACTCAAAACATTCCAGCAGTTGAAGCAGACGATGAGTAGCGACCTCAACGAGTTAGAAGAAGACCTGCATGGATGGACAATTATGAGGTAACTAGGGTTGATTAGTTCGAGGACCCACTTACACATTTTGCTCTATTTTCATATTGTGATCCTGTAGCTTTCGAAGATGTTATTAAATAATCGAAGTGACGAAAGGCTATGGATGTTGAAATTGCTGCCATTGAAAGAAACAACACTTGGGAGTTGACAGAGCTTCCAAAAGGGCAAAAAACCATTGGAGTAAAGTGAGTATACAAGACGAAGCTAAAGTAGAATGGAGAAGTCAATAAGTATAAGGCACGCTTAGTCGCTAAGGGCTACAAACAAGAGTTTGGCATCGACTACAAAGAGGTCTTCGCTCTAGTTGCAAGACATGATACAATCAGATTGGTGATCGCATTAGCAGCCCCAAACTTGTGGCCTATCTTCCAGTTGGACGTGAAATCAACATTTTTACTTGGCAACTTGGAAGAACTAGTATTTATTGATCAACCTCCCGGTTATGTGAAGCTTGAAAATGAGCATAAGGTATATAAATTAAAAAAGCACTATATGGACTAAAGCAAGCTCCAAGAGCGTGGTATAGTCGTATAGATGCTTATTTTTCTAAGGAGGGTTTTCTAAAATGTCCATATGAGCATACACTTTTTGCAAAAATTGGAGATGGAGGAAAGACGCTTATTGTGTGCTTATATGTTGATGATTTGATTTATACTGAAAATGATAGTGCCATGTTTGAAAATTTTAAGCAGTCTATGGTGCTTGAATTTGATATGTTTGATCTTGGAAAGATGCATTATTTTCTTGGGATAGAAGTTGTTCAATCTATTGGTGGAACTTTTATTTCACAAAGGAAATACGTGCAAGAAATTTTGGAAAGGTTCCAAATGAAGAATTGCAACCCTGCTAGCACACCAACCGATGCTGGCTTGAAGCTAGTAAAAGATTCTGAAGGAAAGAAGGTTGACTACACGATGTACAAGCAGATTGTCGGGAGCTTGATGTATTTAACTGCAACAAGACCTGATATAATGCACGCTGTAAGTCTCATTAGCAGATACATGGAAAATCCTACAGAGATGCATCTTGTTGCTGCAAAGAGAATTTTTCGGTACTTGCAAGGTACAATTGATTTTGGGCTGTTCTACAAGAATGGAGAAAATGGAGATTTGCTTGGCTTTACTAACAGCGACTATGCCGGAGATCCAGATGATAGGAGAAGCAAATCATGATATGTTTTTATGTTGGGCTCAGGAGTTATTTCATGGTCTTCAAAAAAGCACGTAATTGTCACTTTGTCAGCAACTGAAGCAGAGTTTATTGCTGCAACAACTTGTGCCTGTCAAGCTATTTGGCTTAAGAAAATTCTTGAAGAGCTGTATTTCAAGCAAGAAGGAGCCATTGCAATTTATTGTGACAACAATTCAGCAATAAAGCTCTCCAAAAATTCTGTCTTACATGGAAGAAACAAGCATATAGATGTGAAGATCAGATTGCTGATATTTTTATCAAGTCTCTCAAGTTGGCTGGATTTTTGAAGTTAAGGAAGCTGCTTGGTGTTTGCACGCTAAAGAACCTATTAAAGTGAAAGTTTTCAAACATTTAGTTTAAGGGAGAGATTGTTGAATAAAGTAGTCATGGTCATTGTTTGACCGAGTCTTTAGGAATTGTTTTTATTTATTCCGGTGTTATTTGGATTTTGTTGCAGAAAGTGATAATTGTGGCAGGCTACTCTTTAAGAGTAATCGTGGCAGGCTACTCTTTAGGAGTTTGTTTTTCTTTTACCTATTGATTAGTGCTTATTAGTGTAGTGGCTAGAATAGTAGACTTAATTGTTCCATTTCCTAATTGTTCCATTTCCTTTACTTTTAGTCGTTGGTGTATTTGCCTATATATAGGCTCTTCAATTAATGGAAACATACTGCAGAAAAACCATTTTTCTCCCTCATGTTATTCTTTCAATTTTATTTATTTATTTCTTTACTTCTGTAACACTTTTGAAAAGGTCAGTTTTTTCTAATTTTTGTCTTTTTTTTCCCTCTTCATTAACATTTTGGTATATTAGTTAAAGCTGAACGACTTGGAGAAATTAATTTGCATACTTAAAATACATTGGTAGACAACTGATGAAGTCCAAAATTGATTGCATGATTAATGTAAAGGAAATGATATAACTTTCTCTCATAGATTAGTTAATAGGATATTAGAGAAACACAATGCTTCTCGATTAGAGCTTAAGTTTGGGCCGGGACATCCGTGTCAGGCTAGGCCTAAGTTCTAGGCTTGAAAGTATTTTCAGACTGGCCCAATTCAGCCTGAAGGCCTTAGCTCGACCGCCCAAATGTGCAGCTTTTACTCTGAACCAAATCACCAAGCCAAGTATTCTTCAAAAGAAAGGCTTAGACTAAAGTTTTAAGCTTCACTATTAAGAAGTATTCAACTATCTTAATAACATCCTCGTTTCACTATTCAGTAAAAATGTTTCCGCATAGTTGAAGAATTGTTGGGAGTTTTAAATTGAATATCCAAGCAATTTGGAAAAATAATGTCAATTATAATGAGATCTGCAACAAGTTACAATTAAAGTACAAAATGAAGAACAGAGAGGAAAAATTGATACATGGTATGGAATGGAAAGCTTCTTACTCCTTTCCTGTGCCAGCCTTCAAAGTGCAATTAACAAGCAAGAATTACCTCCTTGGCTTGCTCTTGTTTCTGCTTGTCTTCATCAAAGCACAAACCAATAGTGGTATGCATATCCCTCGGCACATATAGACACCATCTCTCCTTGAGACATCAGATTGTGAGCCTGTTGTTGATATTCTGCCATGTTCGTTGAAGTGGATCGAATCTGGGAAGTACAAGCGTCCTCTGTCACCCGGTTTAATCCCGATTAGGCGGCCCAGTGACACGCTGTGGTCTTGGAAGAAGGATGCTGTGGACTGTTGGTGATTGAGTCAAAGAGATCTACAATGTTTTAGCTCAAGGGTGTGTTTTGGAAGCATGTTATAGTGGAGTAAAAATTGTAATCACTAATGATGTAGACGATGGTGTAATATGACATAGAAACATGTTCTTATTTCTCCATAGTTTGAATGTTTATGTACTAAGTTCAAGTTGGTATGGCAAAGAATTAAGCATTTGTGACCTAGAAGAAATATACTTGGATGAGAGTGCCTTTCTCTTGGTGAAAAATGAAAGAGGGCAGAAACCGGATAAAATTTGGTTCGGGTTACCTCAGTGTCAAGGTCGGAGGACAAGAATGAGGAGATGCTAGCAGAGGGCGCGTGCAAAGTGTAGCGTTGTACTGTGGCCACTGGCAAGCTGTCGAAAACTCGAAGTCTCGAGTTCATAACTTCTAGCCCAAGAGGCCATCCATTTGGGATCTCATGGTCCTGGCAAGTTAAATAATTCATATTACCCATTGATATTTATCTAAACATACTCTTGATCACTAGCATTTTTGGTAATTAGATATGAAGTCATTGGCAGAATTTGTTTGCAATCTTTCTAGGACTCAAGTCTAGAACAAATGTAGGTACTCTTACAGGTGTAAAGATAGAATCTTAAACAGATAGATAGAGAGAGAGAGAGAGAGAGAGAGAGAGAGAGAGAGAGAGAGAGAGAGAGAGAGATTTTACAGGACCATATGTTGCAGAAATTTGGTCACTATTTATGGGAGTGGACCTCTATACTTACATGATTCAAATCTGCAATTTTCTAACTCTGTTCTACGGTTCCCACAGATTATGATTCCTAGACAATCTGGTTATTCAGATATATTGTCAGTGTAAAAATTAAGAGATTGTACTTATCTATTGACATTTGGTATCGACATTTTTCTCTACAAGGATAATATTGCTTCGAGATTTGAGTTTTTGGCTTGGCCAAAATCTATTGTTTACAGTTCTCAATGAGAACATTTATAAAATTCAGCCTTTTCCTGCTGGCTTCTAAGATTCGTTTTGAACTTATCAGATATATTAACACATTGCCTATAAGCATTAAAAACAAAACCATTTATCTTCAGCTTTCATCTACTAGCTTCTAAAATTTGCCATTAAACATAAAAACAAATCAAATACTTTAGTTGTCATGTCCTTATAAACCATGCAAAAACTTTACAATCCAACAGCAAAAGGTCTTAATAAAGCTTCACTTGTTAGTCCTCTATATACGATCAAAACACTGAAGACAAATATTTGTAAAGAAATAATTCCCAGAAGAGAAGAAAGAAACTCACAAAACAAAAGGAACAACAGCACGAGCAAAGAAATCTAAAACCAAGAGAATCATAAGATGATAAGACAAACTCTTTATAACATTAGACTTTTATGACATAAAGAAATACAAATATTGTAAGCATGAATGAATGATTACCTCCATGACCAAAAAGCACCGATCTCAACAAAGAAGAAACGAAAGAAGAAGAAGAAGATGTTAATGATGATGATGATGATGATCACAAGAAATCCAAATAGTAACCCCAAGGGAAAAAACAGAATTAAATGTGTTGAAAAGACCTAAGACGAAAATGGGGTCTTTATTTTCTTCCTTAAAAGGGACTTCATCATGCATTTAATAAGCTTGGGGCCCACCTCGATGTTCAGTTCAACCATTATTACAACTGAGGATTTACACAACCCCCCCAACCTTTATTAGAGTCTGAAAGTTACTACTGTTCGGACAAAACAACAACAGTTTACTTGACAGTTTAACTCAAAGTGAAACAAATAAGCTCTTGGTGAAACAAGATAATGGTCAAATAGATGTGTTTAAATATTGATCTCTCTTAAAGCCTGTTAGATTTGATATTGACCTTTAAGAAAGGAGAGAGAGAAGGGAAAAAAAAAAAACCCTGGAATCAACGATCATATACACCTCGGAAGGATATATATATATATATATATATATATATATATATATATATTTGGGAACATGAGGAGACCATTGAATAAATAAATAATAAAATAAACGGCTGAGCAAATTCTTCCACCTTATATGATAGCTAATGGGTGAAGTTTTAGGTGAAGTAGGAAGTGATGAGTCATTTCATAGTAAATGAAATGAAAACAGAAACCACGGGCGTTGAAACAGTTGCATTTTTTTCCTTTTAAATCCTTTATATAGCACTAACAAAATGGACAGTCATAAAGTTGTTAAGTTCCCTTAAAAAAAAAAATTGGTAAGTTGGTAGATTAGTGATGTCTATAGTTTTGATATTGTAATATATGCCCCTGTGATAGGTATTGGCAAAGGTCACTGTTGTTTACAAAGGACCGTTCTACACCACAATATGTAAAAACAACGGGCGTAATATAACATTTATTTTATGTAATAATAATAGTAGCATTGTGTAACAACAAAAAATTTATTTACCTCATACGAGTGTAAAATTGTTATTACATATAATGAATAGCATATTCTATCTCCCAACTCTATATCTTAAACCTTGAGGATCAAGAACAGTATTTGCAGGTTTGATTTTCTTATAGGCATACATATATAAGAAAATTTATCTGGTATTCTCTCTTTTTTAAAAACATTAGTATTTTTTATTTATCAGTTGTTCAGATTCATATTACCTTTTCAATTTTATTTAATTTTTAATCATATTTAATATAAATTTGATGATTGATAAATAGATAATATTAATGATCCCGAAAAAAAAAAAATACTAGAGAAAGTCTATATATAATCATGAAACTTAACACACAATTATAAGTACAACTTTTATTTCTTTGGTAACTAGTTACTTATGCGTAAAACTTATGTACAGATTGATGCCATTTCAATTTTGTTGACGTCATGCAAAATCAGTCCATATCCTTTATCTGCTTGAAAATCTACTCACCAACATGAATAAGTGGCTCTAGTATTATCAATATATTTTACCCATAAGCAAAATGACTGAACAATTATTTGCCTATCTAATAACCAAAAACTTCAAATCATATAATTTGCCCGCGAAAAGGACGGGGCTTAAGATACTTCCAAGAAGTTTTAGAAAGACTGGCTACATTCTGGTGTGGCTACAGATGTTAACCTAATCATTTATATAATATGGTGGGACCAAGATTGTATAGAGCGGAGCTATAACTGCTTACAAATTCTTGGTACCCTAGATGCATTAATTTGATTTCCTACTTATTTCAGGCATGCCTTGATTTCATGACCTTAAAAACCAAGTAGATAGATTTGTAACTTGGTATACATTGATGGCAGGGGAAATTAAAGGAGGCAGCTTTAGACGGAACCAACAAGCTTGGCTCCGAATTTGTGTTTTGCAATGTTTTTTTTTTTTTTTTTTTTGTTTTCTTTCTTTTCTGGTCAGTTATCAATTAGCTTAAATTTTTACGGTTGAAAAGTGGTTGAAAAGTGGTTGATGGTTAAACTATACAAGTAAAGTAAAGACAGAAGGTTGAGGTGGGTAAGAATTCTATCGTTCACTTCACCGATTTGAGTTTTATTATAATAAAAAAATTTTAAAAATAATCACATTTAACTTTTTTGTTACAGTAAAAAATTCTCACATAAAATCACATCTCAACTTAAATTATAAACTTAAATCAACAAAGTGAACGGTATGGCACTGAGTTTGCTGATGGACTTAACAATGTTCTATCCATATTTTTCATATTAGGTGCTCACATATTGTTGTACTTGGCTGATATGACTTAAACCAGGTGTAGAAAGTTTGAGGAGCAAAAAATGCATTTTTTTTTTTCGGTCGTTAGCCAACACGCCAAAGTCTCGCATGAAATCTAATCTAATTCATTATAAAACGGCCAAAGACGTGCCGTTAATCTGTAAAAATATATAAATAAAAAGCAAAAAGAAGACGTTCGTCAATCAAAATCAAACCACAAGTCGGTTCGTAGAGGAAACCCGCTAAAACTAATGTGGGTGTTTTAAATTAGGCTTTTAGCTAGGAATTAAAACCACATGATGTTCGTTTGTGCAAACATCATGTTAAAAAAAAAAAAAAAAAAAAAAAAAAGGAAGAAAGAGAAAAATAAATTAATACTTAAAATGAATTAAAATTAATAAGTCAATAATTTACATAAATTAATAAATATATTAAATTATTATTTTTATTTATAATTTATCTAATTATAAATCATAATTTGATAAGTTATTATTCATAATTCATAATTTTTATTCATAATTTATCTAATTATAAATTATAAATTAATAAATTTATTTATAACTTATGATTATAAACTATAACTTATTAAATTATGACTTATTAATTTTTATAAATAAAAATTCATCTATATATATTTTTTAAACTTTTCATGTTATTTTCTACTATTTCAGTCCAAAAAGTACGAGTTTGTAGCCCGGCCCGTACGGGGAGGCAGGCAGCTTGGCAAAGAGGATACATGCCCAGCCTGATCCTGGGTCACGCCACGTCCACTCACAATCTACAAACAGACTTGGGCGGTTGGGCCCCCTACCCAGATGTATGACCTTACACTTATCTTCCATGCGGGCCGGGCTAAACTGAACACCAGGGAAAATATTGACAAAGAAAGTGGAGAATTTTTATCATTTACTCTTAATTTATAAATTTTTAATTAAATAATTATATTAATAAAGAGTATTTATAAAAAATAAAGAGTATAAATTTAGACTCGTATACTTTTAAAAATAAATTCTCTTTTTTTTTTTAACACTAGCTAAACAAGCAAATTGCGGTCTTGCGGCTAGACTGTTCAACTGCAGTCCTGATATTGTCACTATGTCACATAATTTTTTTTTTTTTTTTTGGAAAGATGTCTCATAGTAATTTTGAAGTATTATTTTTTTGAAAATGAAATGGGATAATGTATGTCAATTCATGAAAATACAAACACCGATACATATTTAAAAAGCTACAAACTGCAGAAGAATTTAGACCCCAATAAATAATTGTATCCATCAATAAGTTTGAATGAAACACTCAAGAGAAAAAACATGTACTGAGTTCTATAACTGGACATTTAAAAAGTTACACAAAATGTCAAGCTTCACACACAACACAAGGCTATTTGACAAATCTTCTATAATTCATAGATAAAATTGATCGTCTGAAATTGAGAGGTCCGTAGTATTAAAACCACACCAAACACCACCGTAAAACAAATTAAGCAAACAAACAACAAAAACTAATATTGTAAAATCAACCAAAAACAAAAATATAATGGGGGTAAAACCACCATTATTATGGGCAGAAAGACGTCTAAAAACTAAGGAAAAATTTCAACCATTGCTATTAAAAAGCCTCTGAAGAAGGGGTAATAGTTGAGAGAACCGTCAAGGTAAGCGGGCTTTGAGGACGCGTAATGGAGACAAAGAGGCACAACCAAACAGTGAAATGTGAGGAGCATGCACTACTATCATCGTTTGTCAGAAAGAGACGTAGCCATTGCCAAAAGAAGCCCACCACCGTGAGGAAGAAAACCCCAAATAGATCTTGACAAGCAAACAATGAACGCACTGAAAAATGTAACCTAACCGTTTGGCTTCCAAGCATAAAAATGATTTCAATACACCCAAAAAGAATCAACACACCGTACACTACCATCAAGAAACCCACGACAAAATGAGCTACAAGATTAAGTTTCAAAATCAGGAGTCCGACGACATGCCTAAAAGTGGCCTCGAAGCTCTTACCGACATTCACTCTTCTTCTTCTGTTTCGTTTGAGAAATAAAAATGGAGAATTTTGATATATTATTAGGAGCATCGTTGTTTTTAATAACACCTTTTGACACTATTGGGATCGAAATCGTTTAATATGTGACAATATTATTTTTTTTTAGCAAATACAGTATTGAATTGTTAGAATATTTGTAATTAAAAGAAAGTTATTAACTATAGTTAGAATTTTGGCATGATAATGTAAAGGTATAATCAATTAAAAATGCTATTTATTTAGAAATAAAATAGCATTAACATGTATTTTTTAAAAAATAAAAATAAAAAAGAAAATTATCCCCAAAATCCAAACATATAAATATATATATATATATATATATTTTATTTTTAAAACCCACAATTGGTAAACAAATACAAATGGTTTGCCGCGTTTCATTACAATAATCTAAAGAAGAATAGTTTGCCGCTCAAACTCTCTTAATTGGCGTCAAAGCAGCGCAGGTCTGTAATGGTGAAATCCCCAAATCCCGAATCCCAAGCAGCCAATTTAGAGGAAGGGCGAGAATCAGAGCTTATGAAACAACGCATCTCTCAAAGAACTGATATTGGGTTTCAAATTGGGAAATTAGGGTTTTCTGGGATTACTACCACACACCTGTTATTTCTTTGGGTGTTCATTCATGGAATTATTGCTTCGAATATTAACTTAAATCGTTCGAAAGGATGGTGCCGTGGGAGAGAAGTCACTTGTTCTTCGACAGCCATTTGATCTCGTAAGCTACATCTTATTGCCTTTTACTCCGAATCCTTTGAGTTCTGTTTCGTTCCTTGAAATTGCTAATCACTGTATGTTATACCCTTTTCCTTATGTTGATCTTTATTGCTGTATTCTATCTCGATGACAAAAGGTTGTGCAAAAGCTGAGATTATTGGACAAATTTTGCAGTGCTTTTACTGTACTGTATAGTAATTGTTTCTGGTGTTTTGGTTCATCTGGGCATAGTATGAATGCCATTGAAGAAACAAGAAGAACGGAAAAAAAATGGTCAAGATTGGGAACCATAGTAAGACCGTATGAAATGTAAATGCTACATTTAGTATTGAAAAAGTGTGAAAATGACAATTTAATATGCTACTCTATTTTGTGCTTCAATGCACCATTATCTATTTTTTGTGTTTCAAAATTATTAAGCTTTGAAACTTGTAAAAATGAATTTTCAATCTTAAAATAATTTGAAAATGACAATGTTTAGTGATCAAATGAAATGGCAAATATAATAAACTTGTAAAAGTAAAATTATTTATAAATTTTGCGTCTCCTGTAACCAAGGCTTCAATTATAGGCAAGTGGAAGTTTCACTTGTGTAGTTTTAAACTTTCGATTACTATAAATTCAAAAATGGTTTTTGTTGCTCTGTTGATACATTTGGACCACTCTCTCTTGTTGCATAATAATGGTAAGCCGGTCAATATCATTGTAGAGACTGGTTGAGAGATACAGTTTGACAAATGCATGAAATTGAGGGTAGGTTTTGTGATTCTGAAATCTGTAAGAGAAGCACTATTGGAATTTGTTGGCAGGAACATTTCCGCGCATCTTGATGTTGGTTTGAAGGTGTTATTGAATTTCCCTTTCCCAGTTAGTAATTAACTAGTTATATGCTCTATCAACAACAATAACAAATACAAGCCTTAATTTCAAATTAATTGGGGTCGATTATATGCATTTCTCATTTCCAGTTTGTTCTATTAAACACAAGATTCTCCTGAAGGCTTAGATCTTGAAAGTTGTGCCTAACTATGTCGGCACAAGTAATTCTTGGTCTACCCCTCGCTCTCCTAGTACTAGGTATTTGGATGTTCTCTAAAGCACGAGCAGGTGCATCTAACGATCTACGTTGTACATGCCCATACCACCTCAGACGGTTTTCCCACACCTTATCTTCGATTGGTGCTGCACCTACTTTACTACGAATAACTTCATTCCGTATGCGATCCATCCTCATATGGCCACTCATCCATCTTAACATACACATCTCTGCCACACTCATCTTGCATATTTGTTGTCTCTTGATGGCCCAACATTCACTACCATATAACAAGCTGGGCAAATTGTTGTCCTATAGAATTCTCTGAAGTTTTCTGGCAGCCGGAATTAGGGTTTTTGGAGGAATATCATTCTTATTCACCTTGAAAAATAATCTATACAGCCGGGTATATATACAAGTATAGGGATAACCACATGCCGGTTTTAGTCCCTGATTTTCAGCAACCTAGATAACAAACTTGGTAACTACCTATCTATTATTTAAAAACGGAATCAGGAAACTAGTTAAATAAGGAAACCCTACAGCTGTACAACTAAGCCCTATTTACACCGGTTTTCCACACTCCCCCTCAAGCTGGAGAATGTATGTCAATCATTCCCAGCTTGGATAATAGAGTATCAAATTGAGTTCTTGCAACAGCTTTGGTGAGTACGTCTGCAGTTTGCTGTCGTGTAGGTGTGTAGATAATTTCAACAATCCCATCCTCTATCTTCTCTTTGATAAAGTGACGGTCTATTTCCACATGCTTGGTACGATCGTGAAGAACTGGATTCTTCGAAATGCTGATGGCTGCTTGGTTGTCACACAGCAGCTTCATTGGAGGTTCTACTGGAAGTTGTAGTTCCTCTAGGAGTCTCTTTAGCCACATTCCTTCGTAAATTCCGAGAGCTAGGGCCCTAAACTCAGCTTCAGCACTACTTCGAGCGACTACTGATTGTTTTTTGCTCCTCCAGCTAACTAGATTTCCCCATACAAAAGAACAATATCCAGAAGTTGATCGCCTATCAGTCAAAGACCCTGCCCAATCTGCATCTGACATAACCTCTATTCCCCTGTTGGTTTCTTTCTTGAAGAATAGACCTTTGCCAGGAGATGTCTTCAAGTATCTTAGAATCCTGTAAACTGCTTCCTGATGTTCTTCATTCGGACTGTTCATGAACTGACTGACAGTGCTAACTGCAAAGCTAATGTCTGGTCTTGTGTGAGACAGGTAGATTAGCTTGCCCACCAACCTCTGATATCTTCCTTTATCTACTGGATCCGAATCTCCTTTAGTCCCAATTTTGTTGAAAGAATCCATAGGAGTGTCTGAAGGTTTGCAGCCAAGCATGCCTGTTTCTTCTAGTAAGTCTAGGGTATATCTCCTCTGAGAGATTGAAATCCCTTTGCTAGACCGTGCTACCTCCATTCCAAGGAAATACCGTAGGGGTCCAAGGTCTTTAATTTCAAATTCTTGACTTAGGATCCCCTTTAGCCGAGCAATTTCTACCTCATTATCACCAGTAACAATTATATCATCGACATAGACAATGAGAATCGTAATCTTACCATCTGAGGTCCTCTTAGTGAACAATGTGTGGTCTGATTGTCCCTGAAAGTATCCCTGCTCCTTAACTGCCTTGGTGAACCTGTCAAACCAAGCTCGTGGTGATTGCTTAAGACCATATAGTGACTTTTGAAGTCTACACACCTGTCTGCCGCCACTTGATTGCTTGAGCCCAGGTGGGATCTCCATATATACTTCCTCTTCCAGATCACCATTGAGGAATGCATTCTTAACATCAAATTGATGCAAGTTCCAATCAAGATTGACTGCTAAAGAAAGTAGTACTCTGATAGTATTCATTTTTGCCACCGGAGCAAATGTTTCTTGATAATCAATCCCGTAAGTCTGTGTGAAGCCCTTTGCCACAAGTCTTGCCTTGTACCTGTCAATCCGCCCATCTGCATTGTATTTTACAGTGAAAACCCACTTACAGCCTACGGCTTGTTTTCCTTGAGGGAGATGAGTAAGCTCCCATGTGCCATTCTTCTGCAAGGCTCTTAGCTCCTCATTAACTGCTTGTCTCCATTCCGCATGTAGTAGTGCCTCTTGAATATCCTTTGGTGTTTGGATGTTGTCTAGACTTGTGATGAATGCCCTGTAACTCGAAGATAGTCTCTCATAGGACACAAAGTGTGAGATCGGATGTTGGGTGCACGATCTAACTCCTTTCCTTTGAGCAATTGGCTTAGTAAGATCATCAGATAGACACAAATCATTAGGATAGGAGTCGGATTCAGTGTTACCTTGTGTTCCCTCACTCGGAGTTGAACTCGGATTGTCTGCTTGACAAGGCGTGAGAATCTCAGGATGCTTTACCGGTTTAGGGATCTTCTTCCGTCTGGTGTAGACTAGGAGTTCCTTCTCATTCTCGGTTTTAGAAAGAATTCTATCACTCACCGGATCGTCTAACATCATGGGATTCCAAAACTGATATTCTTGTATTTTCTCCCCCTGAATAGCGGTTTTGGAATAAAATGGGACACTTTCTATGAAAGTCACATCCATAGTGATATATGTCTTTCTAGTGGATGGACTATAGCACTTGTAACCTTTTTGGTGAGGAGAGTACCCTAGGAAAACACACTTACGAGACTTGGGATCAAGTTTGCTACGTTGATGAGGAGGGATATGGACATAGGCTAAAGATCCAAACACTTTGAGTGGTATAGTGTTCACCACTCGGCTTTGTGGGAAGATTTTGAGGAGTACTTGGCAAGGTGTACTAAATTTCAAGACTCAAGATGGCATCCTATTAATTAGATACGTAGCAGTTAAAACTGCTTCCCCCCAAAAATGTTTTGGAACATTACTAGCAAATAGGATAGAACGAGCTACCTCAAGAAGATGTTTGTTCTTCCTTTCTGCTATTCCATTTTGTTGAGGTGTATCTGTACATGAACTTTGATGAATAATGCCATTTTCGAGTAGATAGGGCCCTAGGATTGAATTGAAATATTCCCGAGCATTGTCCGTTCGAAAGACTTGGATAGTGGCTTGAAACTGATTTTTAATCATGGAGTGGAAGGTTCTAAACAAAGGTCCAGCTTCTAATTTTTCTTTCATAAGGAAGACCCAGGTAGCTCGAGTGTGATCATCAATAAAGGATACAAACCATCTTGCACCAGTTATATTTGGAATCCGAGATGGTCCCCAAATATCACTGTGTATGACTGAGAAATGATGTGAAGGTTTGCACCCTTGAATAGGATATGTACTACGACAATGCTTTGAAAACTGACACACTTCACATTGGAATAATTTTGGATTTTTATTGATAAATAATGAAGGAAACATTTTTGCCAAGTACATGAAATTTGGGTGTCCTAAACGAAAATGCAGTAACCTAATGCTACTGTCTTTATTGAAATCAAAAAACACAGAAAGGTCTGAATCTTGAACTGAGGTGAATGTGGAATGAAGTGCCCGAGAATGAGGATGAGCCTTGTCCCTAATCCAGTAGAGTCCCTGATCTTCTTTAGCATTGCCAATCATCTTCCCCGAGTCCAAATCCTGAAATAAACATGTAGTGGGAGAAAACTTAGCAATACATTTAGAATCCTTAGTGAGCTTGCTAACAGATAACAAATTGCAAGTTAACTTGGGAACCAAAAGAACAGATTGAAGAGTTAATGTATTGGAGATGACCACTTTTCCAATTCCTGTTACTAGGGAAAGTGATCCATCAGCAATCTGAACTTTATAATCTTTAAGGCAAGGATAACACTCTTGAAATAATGAAGCATCACCAGTCATATGGTCTGAGGCTCCTGAATGAACAATCCACTCAGCGGAATCCTCAATTTTGACATGATGAGTGGCTGAAAAAATACCTTTCTGGGCAGCAGATCCCGTGGAGATGGTTGGGGCAATGTTAGAATTCTGGTTGAACATTTTCTGCAGCCATTCAAATTGTTCCTTGCTAAATAGATTTGGTTCCGAGCTTGATGGATTCTCCTTTTCTTCAGGGGCAGCAACAAAGCTTCGTGCTTCTCTTTCTCTTTCTCGGCTTGGCTTCCAATCAGTGGGCTTGCCATGGATTTTTCAACAAGTGTCTCGAGTATGGCCTGTTTTTCTGCGGTGATCACACCAAGGCCGAGAGTTTTCTTCTGTTTTGTGTCATAGGCTCGTTGGCTCCTCTTCTTTGCTAAATTTGAGACTTGGTTCTGTAGGCGGTGAGCTTCCTAACATAAGTTTCTTCCTACTCTCCTCTCTTGACTTCGAGAATGCTTCCCGAATGGATGGGGTGGCTTAGTTCAAGAATCCTCCCCTCACTTCATCAAGGGATTTGTCAAGCCCTAGAAGAAACTTGAAAACTCTCTCTTTCTCTATAATTTTCTTATACAGGGTTGCATCTCCAGGACATTCCCATGCCGGACTATCAAACATATCCAATTGTCTCCAATACCGTGTGAGACAATTGTAATATTGAGTGACATTTAACTCACCTTGCCGTAAATCATGAAGTGCCCCCTTGATCTCAAATAATTCAGCAGTGTTTTCGTTGTCGGAATAGGTCTCTTGCGCCGCCATCCAGATTTCATGCGCAGTGTCGTAGAACAGAAAATTCTGCCCTATATCTGTGTCCATGGTGTTGACTAGCCAAGACATCACCATATTATTTTCTGCTTTCCAGATCTTATATTTGGGGTCATTAGGTTTGGGTGAAATAGCCACACCCGTGAGGTAATCATCCTTCCCTTTACCTGAGATAAACATCATTACTGACTTAGCCCATTAGAGATAATTCTGACCATTCAACCTGTGCTGTATGATCAGCAGAGATGAGCCCTTTGTCCGGCCAGCATTTACACAGTCATGACCAGCCATGGCTCTTGAGGTGTTGCTAGTTTCTGACGCCATACGATGGGTGATGGGTAAGGGTATTTCTCGGGTGATAACAGTGACCTAAGCTAGGGTTATGGCTTGAAATATTTCTCCTAAAAAACCGGATCAGCAGCCAGGCTCTGATACCATGAAGTTTTCTGGCAGCCGGAATTAGGGTTTTTGGAGGAATATCATTCTTATTCACCTTGAAAAATAATCTATACAGCCGGGTATATATACAAGTATAGGGATAACCACATGCCGGTTTTAGTCCCTGATTTTCAGCAACCTAGATAACAAACTTGGTAACTACCTATCTATTATTTAAAAAACGGAATCAGGAAACTAGTTAAATAAGGAAACCCTACAGCTGTACAACTAAGCCCTATTTACACCGGTTTTCCACATTCTCCTTTCAACTTAATAGGCATCTTATCATCACATAAAACTCCCATGACATTCTTCCACTTAACCCACCCCGTCTTAATCCTATGTCCAATATCCTCATCTATATCCCCTTCACACTGTACTATGAACCCAATGTACCTAAATTTCCTAAAAGCCTCAATCACCACACCATCCAAAGAAATTCCATCACTCTGATCTCTCAAATTACTAAACCTACAATGCATGTACTCAGTCTTCGTTCTACTTAACTTAAATGCCTTCGTCTCAAAGGTTTGTTTCTATAGTTCTGACTTACGGTTAATGCCCTCCCGATGTTCATCAACTAAAACTATATTGTCTGTAAAAAGCATACACCAGGGAATTCCATCTTGAATTTCTTTTGTCAACTCGTCCATCACGATAGTAAAAAGATAAGGACTAAGAGCGGAACCTTGATGAAGGCCAAAATAGTTATATGCTCTATCATTACAGCTTATTCTTATTTCCTATAAATTGATATTTTCTTGCAGCATTTTAATATGGTTGCCAAGAAAATAAAAGTGCCGTAATATGTTCACAAATAAGCTATAAAAACCATTTCTGATATGTGCATTGTGCACTTCAACTGTGAGTTTCTTGAAATGCACAAGGGTTCACAAAGGTATACTTGCAATATTTTTATGCAGCTACTTTGGTTTCAGAGTCAGGAGGGGATTGCGTTACGTTTTCTGATGACAATAATCTAAGAGACAACCAAAACTATTTGTAAATGGCTTTAAGATGCTATACCTTTTGGCAGGTATTTTCCTCTTGAAGGGAATTGGAATACGGTAATATGCACCTGAATAACGAAATGTAAATATCCACTCTGATCTTTCTTATCATCAGATTCTTGTTTGCAAGCCCCATTTTACAAGTTCTGGTTTGAGTAACCTTCTGGTTCGCAAATTCTATGCTTTTGAGATGGTATTTCTGTTTCATTCATATATATATATATATATATATATATATATATATATATATATTAAATGCAGTAAGCAAAAGCTCGGAAAGTATATTGCACGTCTTGCTGCTCTTTTACTTGATAAACGCTCTGGTATTAATATATAGATATGAGAATTTGCATTTAGTAGTTGGCTTTAGTTTTCATGTAGATTAGTCTGCGAGAAGAGGTGCATTCACTGCTGGTCTTTATTATTTCATCTTATAATGGAATCTAGGGCTATGTTTCGGCTTCTGTCCTTCTTCAATATCCCCTATCGTAAGAGTCAAGTGAGCTCCGTTTTAATTCATGTCTTACTTACGAGCATGTTATGGAATAGATAATTTGCATTTCCATTCTAGACAAGAAGGTTGCTGAGCATGATCCTTGACTTGCATTTTCCTTTGTACTCACGCGTAATAATTGAAAAACATGATAGATGTAATTAATTATGTGGTTCCCTTCTTAGAGAGTTCCTCAAAGGATCGTTGATTATCTAGACTAGAACGAGACTTGAATTGGAGCAAATGATTGTTGGGTTTTGATTCCTGACTCCTATTACTTGCTTCAATATGATTGTTTAAGTAATCAAGTTTTTTTTTTTTTTTTTTTTTCCTGTAAAATAATTCTTTATTCCGGTGCCTAAATGGGAAAAATTGACAGATTCATAAGCGTTCAAGTAAGAAAAATGAGGACTCTTTCCATTGCCTTTTGCTTAGATTTCACCTTAATAAGAAAGAACTATGGTATTTTGGCTTACTCCAAAGACATTTTTTCTTTTTAAAGGAAAATTTATGACGTGTTGACAATTCTTTTGCAGCAAGTTTACGAGTTGATAATCCTTATGGACAACAACATATGTATGTATATGCTTGTAACGTGAAAGTTTCCGTTGCGTTTCTAATTTTCTACTATCAATTCAATATCCTGATTTTTTGGTGGGCCTTTGGGTTCTTAATGACTTTTCTAATTTTTTTTTTTTTTCCTTTTTTTATGGAACTTCTTTCTGGCGATATTATTTTGTTGCTTCTTATTACAATTTTTTCAAATAATATCGTGAGTTCGCTCGCCAATATTTCAATGCTTTGCCATAATTTTTCTTATTTTCAGTCTCGTAACAAATATTTTGAGTTGCGTTGTTATTTGTTAATAAATGAAATTTAAATTTTTAAGCTGTAGCATGTAGTCAAAGTGCAAATGTATTCTGTCCCAAAAAGTTACATTTATATTATAATAGTTTTTCCAACATGGAATTTGTTTCTCCCAACCCATACATTATATGTGAACTGATGTTTTATTGGTAAATTCCTCATTTGTTTTGCCTACTCTTTGGTTTGCACCTTAGTTTACATCCGCAGCCCCTAATTTAGGACTAATTAATCTCGCCGCTACTGGATCGGGTACTACTCGGTCGGTTCGAACAATGGGGTCGTGGAGATGGGCAAGCATAAAGTGTAGCTTATTTATTATAGTACTCGGTTAAATAGGCTTTTGAAACAATTAATAATATGGTACTTGTAGTAATCTTGCCTTTGTTATGTCATTTGTGTAGACTATCTATTTTCCTGTAGTTTTTCCTTCATGTTGTCAATAATTAGAAAGCTTTTATGTTGTGTTGTGTTAAATTCCTTTGTTGGTTGTATTGGCGTGACATTGATTTTGTTTCCTTTTTTTGCTTTGCTAAAAAGCCAATAAAAGATAGATTTATGCAGTTATTTTTAGGTTGAGAAATAGAGAATCATTTTATTTTAAGACAATTCTGTAGTAAAGGTAAAAAAAAAAAAAAAAAAAAAACCATCAGAAGGAGAAAAATAAACTAAGACTTGAGATGAATTAAAAGTAATATGTTAATAGTTTATATAAGTTAATAAATAGGCTAAATTACTATTTTCATTTATAACTTGTCTGGTTATGAACCATAACTTGACAAGTTATTATTCATAATTCACAATTTTTGTCCATAACTTGTCTGACTATGAACCATAATTTAACAAGTTTGTCCATAATTTATCTAATTATGAACCATAACTTGACAAGTTATGGCCTATTAATTTCTATAACTAAAAATTAGCCTATATACTTTCGTAAGTTTTTCATAATGACCTATTTTCTACTATTTTCCCAGTTTTAATGGTTAGATCTGACACTGGAAAAGGCCGGCATATTTTAAAAAATATAACATTTTAGGTCCGTGTAGTTCGTTGATTCGAGTTTTTAATTCGAGTTGATATGTGACTTTATGTGAGAGCTTTTTATTATAGTAAAAAGTTATATTTGACTGTTTCTGAGAGTTTTTTTATTGTAACAAAACTCAAATTGGTGAAATAAACGGGACCTTAACTTATGCCCATTGATTTTTTTTTCCTCCTTATCCAATCAAAAAAATTTCCTTTTATTTTAATAGGCTGGAGTATATTGCCCCACCCCCTAATAGTGGAATGGAGGGGGATCACTACCACATCAAAGTATTGTCCCATCATTATCTCTAAACACATTAAATTTTATAAGAAAATGCATTATGCATAGCTATATTTTTGGTAACAAGCGAATGTTATTTTCAGTTGCAACTTACAATTCAGTAGCCTAGCAACCATTACCAGCACAACGTTATTTTTATTCGTCACAATCGCAGATTAAAATTGATAGGATTATTCGACATTTGCAATATGTTAATCAGTAATGTTTTGGAGTTCATGATTGAATGTAAGTACTTTCGCATTTGAGGATGCCATATAAAAGATTTTTTTTGACAAACATTTATTCGTTGATAAATAATAGCATAGTGAGTACAATCCATGTCACTTGAATTTGAAAAAGGTATTACACATATTTATACTTTCGAATTTTTGGAACAAGAAAAAGCTAGATTGAATTTTACATGAGATGTCAAGGTGGTATGGGCATGTATGTTCATTTTGATTCCTAGTAACGCAAGATGAAGACTTGAGGTGTGTGTTCACGTCTACTTAGACCTCGTTCGATTCGTCGGTACAAATTATAACTCAAATTTTTATTAACAATATTTGTTTTTTTTCAGAAAAATTTAAATTAAACTTTTTCTGTTACAGTATTTTTTTCGCATGAGTTCATTTTTTAACTGAAGTTCTTAAATCAAATGAGCGAAACGACTTAGGCCTAAAAGTTTGATTGTTATGAGAAAATTTGAGACTTTAAGATTATAGGGAAGTAAAGGTGATACCTCTTCGTAGGAAGATATGGATCATCCGTTTGAGTGTGTAAGTGTTCAACAACTTAAAGTTCTTTCTCATAAAAAAACCTTTAAAGATTGGAGGTGGATTGGATAGAATTCATAAATAGAACCACTAGCGACATCACATCATATAACCTTTAGGTTTTCAACAAATAGGTTTTGAAACTATAAATACATGACACATGGGTATTAATTAACAAGAGGAAAAAAACAACACATGCCCATAAGAACACGTGCATGTTCTATTCTTTTCTCCAAGCAAAGTGGTTGTGCCTGTGTAAATGTATATTCCTAATCCAAGCTTTGAGGCAGTGTTTTTTTTTTTTTTTTTTTTTTTAAATAACATATCTATACACTTAAATGATCTCTTTTTTGCTGAAATATATGTCTACTAATAATCAGTAAGAAGTAGAGGGAGACCATTTACAGGGACATAAAATATGATGTGTTTCGGTGCGGGTGTGATTATTAATGGCAGAAACTTTTAGCACGAGAACTGTTGCTGCAATTATAACTATTATTCTTTTGGCATACATATAACATATGGTAGGTATTTTTCTTAGTTAGATGACGCTTCGCATCCTTTAAGAGGTCTCCCAAAACAGCAAGTTATGTAACCTTCTCATAGGGCATAGTTGTCACAGCCCTTTTCTGGTCCCAATTTTGTTGGGTTAGTTAATACTATAAATAGTTATTAGGGCCTATTTGGGAGAGCTTTTTAAAAGTTATTTTTGACATTTTTGGTCTGAAAGTTTCTTTTGAAAGGGTATAGATGATTTGTCAGAGAAGTGCTTTGATTTTTCAAAAGAGTTTCTAATCAAAGTTAAAAATTGTGGCTTCATCAAAGTCAAAAATTGTAGTTTCTAAAAAAAATATTTCTGAATGAACTTTGAAACTTGTATAAGAGTTTAATTAATACATTATAAATTTAATTCTAACACTTTTATTGTTTATTAAAAAATTTAAAAATTATTTTGACCCATTAAGCTATTTGTTCTAAATATTTATTGAAAAGTTACAATTTTTACTTCTTCTTCTTCTACTAGTTAAAAGTAAAAGTAAAAACTCTGCAAACAGGCCCTTAATATGCGAGCTTTTTGTACGTGGATGGATAGTTGGATATAGATGGAGTTTGGTTATTGTTATGAAGCAGACTTGGTCTATACTTTCAGTTACTCTGTGGTGGTTAGAAATTTTGACGAAGTTAATTAGGTAGCTCTTGAAAGTTCTCACACAGTACTTATAGCTAACTGATCTCTTGATTTTCTTTGATGTAATCGACAGAAGTACCTAGAAAAACTAGTTCATGCACAACTTTTTATTTGGTTACAACATATTTTAAGTTCAAAATGTATGGTTAGATGACCAACATTAGGAATTTTTATTATAATTTTTTTTTTCTATCAGCCTACCAAAATTACAGGCCATGACGGGAATAATCTTTTTATATTTATATAATGTTTTCTCCAAACAAAATAGGATTTTTCCGTGTTCCAAACACAAGGAAAAAAAAAAATCAGAACCAACAGCATTTTTTCTCTTTAAAAAATAGTGAGTTCGTTTGAAACTCGTTCTAAAATAATATTAATTTTTGTATGAAAATGAAAATGAAAACGTTTCCAATCTCATACAAAAATTATTTTTAAAAATACGTTTTGTAGTTTTATTAAGAGATTATTTTCAGTATAAAAAAACCATTAATCTCTCTCTCTTTCTCTCTGCTCGAGAGATGAGAAAACGAAAACAAAAAATGAAAAATGACTTTTAGTTGTTTTTCATTTCTCTCTCATTTTACACTAAATTAAAAAATCATTTTTATTTTTATTTTTTATCTTTATTGCGTCAAATGTCGTTTTAAAAATGTTATTATTTTTTTCTCAAAAAATTTTAAAATAAAAAAGGGGATCAATATTAAATACGACCAGTATTTTTTTTGGACCGCAAGTTGCACATGCTATCAATGTATAATGTGCATAGTCAAAGAGGATTGAGACCCAGCTAGAGCGCAATTGAAGCTGAAAAAACCACGTCTATCCGTCATTCACGGGGTATAATGTATGGTTGATCCTATTGCTGGTTTCCTTTGGATGTCAAAGTTGTAGAAGTCCCACTAAAAAAAAAAAAGGTTGTAGAAGTCTAGAAAAGAATTGCTCCCACACGTCTTCTTTGTGGCGCCAATTGTGGCTCACCAACTAGTAGCTCTTGTTTGGTGGATCAATCACCTTTTGAAATTGCACACTATTTCTCCAATTTGGAGGGAGATCTTCCTTTCCCTCATAAATTGTTGCTTAATAGTTATTTTATCATTATTTTGAAGCCTCACTCTTTTCTTTCTTTCCTATATTTTTGAACAAAAAGATCAACATTTAAATTGGAATTATCACTTGTTAATGTCGTTCTCTTTAAAAAAAAAAAAAAAAAAGAAAGAAAAAAAACACTATATATGGTGCGGCACTAGTTTTTTGACAAGGAGATTTCATTAGACTTTGAATTCATTCATCCTTTATTGGCCATAAATAATTCCCATTCTCCTTTCTAATTTTTATGCTTTCTGGCCAAGTGATCATAATGGATCTTAATTGATAATTAACTACATTACACCGTCCATTTTAGAGATTCTAAAGTATCGATAATGTGTAAGATGAGGACTGTACCAAAAATGATTTAAAAGTCACGAACTGATCTATATGTTTCACAAAAATTGTTTCTGTCTCGTTGATCTATTCGCAGGACGTGAAAAAGTAAAAGCAATTAATTTGCCAAATGGTTCATACTAATACAGATCATCAAAAACATTATAAATTAGAGTAATATTCAAGCAAAAAAAAAAAAAAAAAAAAAGGCTGTCAAATGCTATTATGGGATTTATTTGGAGACCTTTTCTTTTTGTGAAAGTAGGATCAAGACTACTTTA
The DNA here is from genome assembly GCA_012066045.3 of Morus alba. Taxonomy (NCBI): domain Eukaryota; kingdom Viridiplantae; phylum Streptophyta; class Magnoliopsida; order Rosales; family Moraceae; genus Morus; species Morus alba. The sequence goes on from CP050227.2 coordinate 5,730,109, forward strand.
TTGAACAGTCTTCGAAAATTAAACAAAAGGAAAACAAAAAATTTACTAGCATACAAACAAGAACCCAACTCCTTAATTAGATGTCAAAATATTCTTAAAATTTCCTTTTTCCAACTTGAACCACAATATAATTAACATAAATATCAAACACGCAAAGGTAATGATCATAAACCGATAATTAAGAAAAACGACATATCATGATCTGTTTACTTTATAAATTGGATAAACATAAACCACGACTGGGCCCTATAGCCGCTGATCAGGGCACAAACTCGCCGTCGTCCTCGTGGAACTCCTCGTTCTGGTACCCTTCAAAGGAGTTCGTGTTGTAGTTGTTGTAGTTGTTATTGTTGTTGTAGTTGTTGTTGTTGTCGTAGTTTTTGTTGTTGTAGTAGTGGTTAGTCTCGTATGCGTTCTCATTCTTGCTTCCATAGAATTTGTAGTTGTTGTTGTTGTTGTCGTTCTTGTAGGTGTTGGGATCGTAGTTCTTCTCGTCGTACGAGTTTGCGTTGTAGTTATTCCTCTCGCTGTGGATGTCGTAGTGGTACTTCCCACCGGCCATGTACCGAGTGTCGCTCATGCCCTGCCTCTCAACGTTGTTGTTATAGTTGTTGTTGTTGTTGTTGTTGTTCTCTCTCACGGCATTATTCTGGTTGTAGTAGTTCTCATTGCTGTTGTGGTTGTTGTAGAGCTGAGCGTTGTTGAACTTATTGTTGGCGGGCTCTTGCTCGGGCTCCTCCCCGTAGTGAGGCCCGACCGGGGTGGTGTAGGGCTCGTAGGTTGTTGGGGTGGTGCCGCGGTAGGTCTCCTCCTCGTACGTGCTCGTTGGGGTGGTGTACGGCTCGTATGTTTTGGTGTTGGTGTTGGTGGTGGTTGTGTAGTGTTGCGCTCCGTTGGTGTTGGTCTCCGAAGGAGGCAACTGCCCGTACTCGTGCCCGTACAGCCCGTACCCGTTGTTTTGGGTGTCCGGGATGAAACCCGGCTCTTGTTCTTGCTTGTTGTTGTTGTTGTTGTTCTTGGGATCAACGACGGTGGTAGTGGTCGTGGTGGTCTCTTTCTCGTTGTTGTTGAGGGCAGGGACCTTGTTGAACGACTGATTGACTCGGGCTTGAGAGTGGTGAGATAGGAGGAATAGGGCTAGGAAGAGGAGAGAGAGAGTTTTTGTTGCGAGAGCCATATTAGTGGGAAATGAATTGAAATGATAATATTGTGTGTGGAGAGAGAGAGAGAAAAAGAAAGTGTAGTGAGATAGCTAGTGTTGGGTTTAGATATATGTTTATATAGAGCAACTTTTTCTCTCTCCAAGACCCATTTTTTCCACTCATTAGGTGCGAATAGGACGGGGAGATTGTGGTCCCTAGTCCTAGTAGGAGGAAACTTCAACATAGAGCACTTTTCTTTCTGTTCACCATTGTCTGCTAATATTTCTAATCAAAAGCCTGTTGTATATGACTTAAGCTTTGATTTTGATTAAGTTGTAAAGATATTGTTATATGCATTCTTTATATACTATAATTTAGATAATAAACCTTGTCTTTTCGTTGCTTCTAAGCAAAAAACTAATTAATATAGACCAAAGTCATGATTTAGTCAGAGAGAATGTATTGTGCAGAGATTTAACACATGAATTTGCCCCTTACAAGAGTCAAAATATTGGCCGTGAATGACGAGGGGTCATTGGAGAACCAAGTACCAATATGGAATTTAATGAATAGATTAGTTGGGTTGAGATGATTTTACTTTCCATAAAGTAGAGGGGGAAATATAAATGCTAATAATAACAAAAGGGTGATTTGGGAAAATTTGGAGGAAAAAGATAAGCATATGGGCATGGCCGAGCAATTATGCGTGGATTGTGGAGTGGGTGTGGGACATCCGAATTATGGCATGTAGTGCATACACCCATGTGCCTTCTACGCTTTGTCTAACGTAAGGGATGCACCGAAACTTTTACCATAACACATAACTAAAGTAGGGCCAACATATGTAGGGAATTACTAATTAGCTCCCTAAACGCGTTGGGAGCATACAAATATCACGTTAATTAAGTACATAAGAGTTTTGCTAATGATAGTCGTGATCAAGTTAATCATATCGGCACATATAGATCTAAACCTAATGAACCCTAATGAGCGATTATTATACGACAATTTGTGTTTTAGTGCACTTAATTTGTATTTGTTAGAAGTAACATGGACATTATTGAGTTTAATTAGTTTCCACTTGAAGAAATAGGAAAATTAAGGTGTTTCATATTTCTTGAAAACTAATTAATAATTAGCGATCACAAGTGAACGGTAATTATATTGTATTTCTTACCAACTTAACATTCATATATCATATAATTACTACGATCTTACTCTATTATTTTATGTGTTCCAGATTTTACATCCTAAATGAGTCTGATAATTAGTCATATTCTCATTTATGTATAAAATTGAATATGTATAGAAAATTAGAGAGAAATTCCAAACCGATTATTAATAGCCTACATAATGGTTCAACCATTTCTTTGATGTTAGCTCATCTACTGCTTTCTATAATTAGTTTTTCATTAAGCCTTTGGCAGGAATATTTATGTTGTGCAATGACCAAAATCCTAATGAGAAAAAAAAAAAAAAAAAAAAAAAAAAAAAACTAAAGAGATCGAGAGGAATATTAATGAACGTGTCCACAGTTTATGAGTACCTATCTTGAAGATCATCAGCCACATGTCTAGCTAGAATCATAAGTGCACATTATAATGAACTATAATAGCAGGCCCAAGGCCAAGTAATTGCAAGGGACTACTAGATAGGTAATCCATAATTCTCAATTAAAGTATTTTGTTAAAGTCATTGAAGAGTACAATTACTAAAATATTATAACAAATAAATACTTTGAACAACCTTTTACTACATCCTGTGCAATAATGCAGTCAATATATTTAAACTTTTTCAAATAAATCTTCAATTGATTATTAACAATGCTAATATTATAATTAATTTTATTAGTAAACAGGTTTATGTTATTCCAATTACCATTAACGTCAGATTGGCTTAGGCAGGTAGAAGATTCCGCATTGATTAACTCACCGCCATTAATTTAGTTCGGACTGGTAACATAATTACTGTCTCTGTTTTGTCTTTTAACTATTGTTACTCTCTAACAAAGTGTTTGTCCTCTCACGTGCTTTTGGAGTGGCTAGCAATCTATGTATATAGGTAATAAGGTCATTGGAAGGAATTCAATGTCGAGATATGGAGATGAGTACAAAAGATTTGGTAAATTTCACATTTTTTTTTTTGTCGTCTATGGATAGCGTATCTTCATATATTATATAAAGACTTAAATCCTTCACGAATAATAGTACCATGTCCGTAATGTAGAAATAGAAGGTGTAACATAATCTCCACTTTAACAACAAGAAATTTATCTACCGCTTATTAGCGTTACATATTTTGGAAGTGTTTAATATGCAGGAATCAATAGGAATTATATTCTTAAGAAAGTGATGGAGGATAATATAATCACTAGAAATAATACATTATTATGTTTAGTTTCATATAAGATTTTTTTTTTAAATTCCCAAGAATATTACATTACTGTGTTTGGTTGTTCACATGGAAGAAGATCCAATAATAATAATAATAATAATAATAATAATAATAAAATTATTATTATATTATTATTATTATTAATAAAAATAAAAATAAAAAAAAAATAAAATATTAAATTAATTAAGTAATAATAATAATAATAATAATAATAATTTTATAATAATAATAATAATAATAATAATAATAATAATAATAATAATAATAATAATAATAATAATAAGATTCTCATGATTTTAAGATTCCTGAGAATTTGAATAACATCATGTTAGGTGGTATTTAAATTATCTTAAAATGTAGAAAAGTGAATCCCATGATAATCAATTTCTTGAGAATTTAAAATTATAATTCTTGTACTAAACATAGTAATATTGTAGATTTTCATTCTCATCCTTAAAATTACTGTATACCAAACTCTTATTGTTAGATAAAATAAAGAACACGTTACCTCTTTTACTTTTATATTTATACTTCTTTTATGAATGATTGAAGATTAATCCTTGTATGTAAAATTTAATCCAGCTGTTTGGACATGGGAACAGAAGAAATTTTGTGAAGATTGTGTTTGTTGCTAGCTATAATAATGAAGCTTATTGGTAATCGTGATTAATCTAAGTTCATAATTTACGAATGGTTAAAAAAAGAGCTTCTTTAATGTTTTTTCTCCAAAATTGGGCAACTGTTTAAAGGGGGAAAGCGTGAGATGTTAAAGAAGAAGCTTCCCTGTCCTGTGTCCCGGGGCCTACTTGTGAAGATTGTAGTGAATAATGAAAACTTTATTTTTCTTTTTCCTTTTTCTTTTTTATGTTGCCCATTCTTATGAAGGGTGATTTTTCTAAAGCGAAAGCCTACTGCTGGAGCTGTCTGAACTCTAACAAAGCTCTAAGGAGAAAGAAAAAATAAAAACGAAAAAAGAAAAAAAGAAAGAAAGAAAGAAAAGAAATGGTATAAACTCTAAGGCAGTACACGAAACTTTTAATTGGCAAACCTTTTCTCTTTTGTTTGCATGTTTTTGGTTTTGTTTTTGCTTTAATTTTTTTGGAAATTCTTTTTTTTTTTTTTTGTTTTTGAGCTTATTTTTCATTTTTTAAGGAAATAAATTGACTAAATACAAACAAAAAATGTTAACAAGAATTGTTTTTATCTAAATACAAAGAAAAAATGTTTTGGAATTGTGAGAACATCACTATTAAAGATTATCTATAATCAAATCTAAATACTAATTGCGTATTTAACACTAAAAGATGTGATAATAATATATTTGATTTGTTATTTTCATTTGTGTTCTTATATATAATGTTATTTCAAATGCTACATTTATTTTTGCAATGATCATTAAGTTTGAAAGTTATAAAAGTAAATTTTTAATTTTAAAATAACTTGAAAATGTTAATGTTGAAAAAGTAAGTAAATGAACTTATAACAATCAAATGTCAAATTTATCATATGTGAGTATGTTTTGTATATACAATTGTGGATATGTGCGAGGTCATTCTCATGCCCCGGCATTCTTGATTAATTTATGGAGATTATGTTTTGAGACCCGCCTTCTAATAATGTATGGTGCTTAACACTATCGGTTCATCAGTTCCCCATTGTTCACTACAAAAGTCATCCACATATAACTACCAAGTTTTTTATCTTTTCTTTTTTTTTTTTTTTGGAATTTTTGTATATACATCAATTTTATTTAGTGTTAGTTACGCATTAAATTAAGGCTGGGGATCAAGCTGCATCATTTGCATTGAAGTCTCCATCAAAATTCAAAGAGTTGGGTTTTGTTAGGAGGATTGATTGAAAGGTGGTGGGGGCTCAATTCTTTAAGGAATTTATATATGTTCATACAAAAGAGGTAATCCAATATTTTTTCTGTTTGACCAACAAACATCCAGAACTTTACCTTTTTTAAACTTTTCGTTATTATTCTCACTTTTGCTTTTTTTTTTTTTTTCTTGAAATAAGTGGAAATATTGCGTGATTAGCGGAGGAATTGTTCTTTGCAAAGTGTGTATTTGGCTACCGCCTAAGTTCCTACTACTTCCTATTCTTTTTGTGTTTTTCTTGGGGGCAGCTAGTTTCTTCTCAGTAAAAAAAAAAAAAAAAAGACGCAGTAAAAAACGGGGTATCCAAAGTCTGTTTTTTTTTTTTGACAATTTGGAGGGAGAAATTTGAGAACTGATTTTTCTTTTTCTTTTTTTAATTTGTTTATAATTCCATAAATTTTTTGGGCCAGCAAATTGAGGAACGTAGGTGGTTGACTGCCTTTCTATATGTACGAAGGGAATCGCATCAGTTCTGCTTGGAGGTTAGAGCCACTACCCAGTACCCACGTAATTTTTTTAAGTCTCATTTATTTTATAAATTTAAAATTTTAATTTAAATTAAGATGTAATATTTTTTAAAAATTTTTAATTATAATAAAAAAAATTAAATGTGATATTTTTTGATAATTTTTAATTATAAAAATTTAAAATTAAAAATTTAAATTAATAAAATAAATGAGACCTTAATAATCTTAAAATGTTCATCACTTATGTACTAAAGAAAAACATATTATTGTCACCGGTGTTTTGTATACTGTTTTTTTTATTTTTTTTATTTTTTATTTTTTTCCTAATTCATCCTCTTGCTAATGAATGCATATGCACGTGTGTACCAAATGCATTGCATGAAAAAAAAAATCAAGTAACTATTTTTCTTTGGTAAGTAGAACTTCATTAACGAAACAGAACACAAAAACAGACAACATAAGTAACGACTATTTAGTAAAAAAGAATGGCACCGTTCCAAGTGGATTACATATAAGTCTCTATCTAATCCACAACATTCTCCTCCTTGATTGAATTATATATCTAATCTCATTTGCCCAAAAGTATAAGTTTGAGTATTTTCACTTGTGCATTAAAAGTTGGGTTTATTAGTAATATACACATGCTTAATGGATAACCGATCCCAATTTCATCCCAAGAGAAATGCATTAACGCTTCTTTCTAGATCGAGCAAGTATTTTTATTCAGACCCCATCTGGTCAAATGTCTATAAAACCGTAAAATACAGCTTCAAAATTACATTTCAACAGAGAGAAACTAATCGGACCAAAGTTTAAGATATCAAGGACTAAACTCTCTCAGGAGCCATCTGAAGGAAAAGGGTCCCAAAGCAGAAGAGAAAACAACAAGAGATTAGGAACCAAAAAAGGAATCAAAGGATTAACATCGCTCTTAAGGCGTTTCCTTCTGAGCCTCTTCCTGAAATACAGTCTCCTCTGTTCATCACCCCACTGAGCTTCCTCCAATCCTTTTGCGAGAACCAATGGCGGGGGCTGAAGATAAGGGCATTTGGACCTCCAAGAGGTCTCGGGAGGACCAGAATTCGAGACCCTTTTGAGGAAAAGAGAGATTCCCCATCTCAAGTGAAGTGAAGGGAAAGTTTTTGAGGATTTGGTGCAGAGGACGGGAGGGTAGTCCCAGTTAAGGTAGCATGGGATTTGGGTGGAGATGAAGAATTGAGAATAGAGAGGAGGTCTTCTTGTGGGACTGGTTAGGATGTGGGTTAGGGCTTGATGTCTCTGTTCCCATGTTATCTCTTCTTCTTCTTCCATACTATTTATGTTCTCTCTCTCTCTCTCTCTCTCTCTCTCTCTCAAGGAGAGGATGAAGATGTGGAAATTCTCTTGGCCAGAAAGGGAAAAGATGAGGTTGAGAAAAGTGGAGAAATAACCCAATGACCGTATGCACAAAAATAAAAGGCGTGACATAATATTTTGTTTATGTAATAATAATAGAAGGACTTAAAAAGATGTAGTAATAAGAAATTATTTCAGATCATTTTTTTAATTTATCGTTGTGTAGAATAAGGGTGTGTTTAGTAGATAGATCTAAAATTATGATTCTGAATCCTAATTCAGAATCTTATTTACAGTGATTCAGAATCATAATTCAGAATTATTTACAATGATTCAGGATCATAATTCATAATCAGTATTTAGTTTATGATTCAAAATTTGATGTGATATTTTAAACTAGTTCAAATTATGATTCTAAAACTATCACCCTCTTGATTCAAAGCAATTCAAGCTCCTAATTTTGAATCATAATTTCATAGTCATGATTTGAACCTAAAATCATGAATCATGATTCTAATTTCAAAATTATTATTAAAATTATCTTGATTTGAATCATCGTACTAAACGAACCCTAAATGTTATGTTAAGTTTTTTATTTTTAAATATTATAATGTAAAATGATTTTCAGGAGGAACTCCGGACAAAATAAAATTACTAGAAGCTATTTTTGAGAAATATTGTTTGATTTTGTAATTATATTTGTTATTGCCTGGGGTGGGATCAGAGTGAGGTGGTTGAACTTAGATAAGAGTTTACGTAGGTAGATAGAACGTAGAAGATAGTCCTATAAGATTTGCTTGCGACTATTTTAGATTTAAGTCTCATTCACTTCATCAATTTGAGTTTTATTATAATAAATTTTTTTTAAAAAATAGTTATATCTAACTTTTTAATTCAACAAAAAACTCTCATATAAAGTCACATTTCAATTCAAATTAAAAATTTAAATCACCAAACTAAACATGTTCTTACTACCTGCTCAATATTCGAACATTTCTCAACATGTGCGGGCACATTTGGTCAAGAAAGGAGGTAGCTATGGTAATTACTGCCGGTTGCCACTTCCATTTTCAGTCCGCCTCTTCCAAATTTTCCGTGAGAAATATTATATTAATAAGTCCACGAAAAATGACATTCAAAAATAAAATATAATAATGTGATGAAAAATCTTCTACTCTTTTGTTTTATTCCCTACACTTAGGCGTTGGCTCTTGACTTATACCAGGCTAACTGTGATTTTCCCTCCCGCCAAAGTATTACTAATAGCTGGAAGCTTTAGGTATGGACCATCACCCTTTTATGTTTCACCAACCCTAATAAATAAGCTCACAAATTATTGCCGTTGCCATTGGCATTAACCGAAACATTGAAAATCCAGCAAGTGATTGATTTTGTTTAGTTAGGACCATTTGAACCCACTCCAAATCAGAATAAAGACCATCAAAGGCAGAAGCCGATGCCAATTAGGTAAAACGTCTACTATAACTTTTATGACCTTAAACATATTATCATTATTACTATTATTATTATTGTTATTATTATTTGGCGTCCAACAACAGCTGCACAAATTCGGAAAGTGGGTTAACTGCCACAATTGTTTCAAGTTCAAAAGTCAAAACATCAGGGAAAAAAATTTTGAGATATTCATGAATGCTACAATTTTTTTAATCTGTTACACATGAAAATTTGATATTTGACTCGAGTAGTAAAGCTTCTAGATTCGTATGCTGCGCATTTGCAGCAGAAATATACAATGTCAAAGTCGAGTGTAATTACTATCATAGTGGTCAAGGTCATTCTCAGCCAGTATAACTATCATCAACCGCAGAAGAATATCTCTCTTTTCACACTTAAACAATCCAAACTAGCGTAATTGTGACGAGAGCAGCATCCAAGCACTGATTAGCGGGAAAGTAATTAAAGCAGAAGCCTGGAAATTTTCACATATGTGAGACTGGTTTGAACGAAAAAAGTGGTTGTATAGCAAAACGAAAAATTCGAAATGAAAGAGGCTCGGGCCTCGGGCAGCAAAATAACAATACATACCATGAAAAATACCAATTCCCAGTGGGCAAAAGGTGCAGTAAATTCGTTTTTCTCCATTTCTCGTTTGATGAAACGTTGTAACTGCAGTGAAAATTCGAGGTCTAGAATAAGCCAATTGAAAATATTATGCCAGAAACATCAACCGTCAGAAAATCTTTAAACACAATGATAAAAGAAGTTGCACGCTTTTCAAGCACGGAAAGAATTTTTTTTTTATTTTTTTTTAAAGGAAAAACAATGAGGACAATGACAACAATATTCATGGTGAAAAGGTTACAAAGTCAACTCGTAGGAATGGCTTCAGAATCCTCGCAACATCGTTGGAGGAACATTTTCCTTTCAAGGACAGCCATGGCAATTAAAGAACCGGAGATTTTGATTTTAATACTGACCTCATGATGATATTCTGTAGCCACTGCAAAGACTCTTTTAAGCTGAAGTGTAAAGGAGTCCAGTACGCCAAGCACCTTTTGAGGATGATCACCAAATAGTTTGTCGATAAGCTACAAACCAGATACAACAACAACAACAACAACAACAAGCCTTAATCTCAATTTAATTAGGGTCGGCTATACAACAAAACAGATACAATAATGAGATTAAAACCTAAGGGAAATTGACACAATGAGGATAATACAAATCACAGCTGCTAAGAATGCTTGATGTGAGCTTTTCCCAAATTTCTGCAGTTACTTACTAAAATATTGACAAAACAATAGCTTTGAAATTTCACTTTTACCTTCAAAAACGAGCATCTCGAATACATTATTTTCCTTCGTGCTCTAAAAGCCCTCATCTTTTAATTCCGACATGCACAAATACAAAAATGTTAGTGAGATATCAGATTACAAAAAATCAAGTTTTGGCATTTTCTGGAAAACTTATCATTATCATATAGTAAAGCAATTTTAGTGAGATGTATCAATACTTGTGTAATATGAAGAGCCTGCTCAAGCCGCTGAATTTGAATCCAATGTTCGGTGACAATGTCAGCCATCTGAAATCAAAACTAACAATTCAACAACATGCTGAACAAATGGCCAGCTCTAAACTACAACAAGATGTGAACTTGTCCTAGAAAAATCCTGCTTGGCATTGCTTCCTGAAAGCGGCCTTTGGCTTGTTGGATCCAAAAACTGCTTTTGGGAGTGCTTGGCAACCTTTTAGAAGCATTTCAAGTCAAAGCCACAAAATATGACTTTTCAAGAAAGTTCGATCCAAAAAGACGTTGAACTTGTACCAGATCTTTAAACTTCCTTTTAATATTTTCATTGCTCATTAAAAAAAAAAATTTACATATCATGTTTATCCCATTAAGATCTTCTAAGACTGGTTCCAAACACTTACAGAAAAAACAGTTTTTGATTTTTCTTTTTTACCGAGTGAAATGTAAGGAAAAAAGAATACCAAACGAACCCATATACATGCTTATACAGAAATTGGTCAAAATAATAGAAAATATTAAAATTAACCAAATACCTTCTCAGCTTGAGAGGCAACCGTTTCCAATTTGTCCTCAGCATCCTGTGCTTTAGACTTTAGAACATGAATATCAAAGTTGTTCTTCCTTGCAGCAGCCCAGAGGAGTCGTACCTGAGAGTCTACTTCTCAAATGAATTCAAGTTCATTTGAATTGAAAAACCAAACCCAAAATGGAAGCCAAAATGCAAGAAAACAACAAAAATGAAATGAAACAAACCTCTTCTTCCAATGCATCAAGCCTTTCATTAGCACCAGATGAATCTCTCTGCAATTCAGAATTCAATCACGGTTCACTTTTGAGTAAGTATGTATACGTGTGTGTATATATACACAAGTACAATAGTATATATATATATATATATATATATATGTTTGTATGTATATAATGGAGAGCAAACCTTTAGACTCAAAACAGAAGACTGCAAAAGATGGATCTCATTCGACACCTGCTGAATCAGCTTCTCTTGCTCTTCGATCTGAAGCTCTTTCTCATTCAGATTTCGAATTGTTTCATCAAGTTTCAACTCTGCAAAATTTTTCTTCCAATTAACTTCTAATAAGATTACAATACAAGCAAAGTTTCTCTTTTTTATGTAATAGAACAAGAATTGAAGTCGCAGAAAATGAAAATAATTCTTACAATAGCATAATATCAGCTGAAGAAAAACAAAGGAAATCAATTTCAGAGCTAGGTGATGGAAGCAACACCTAAATGAGTGATTTTGAGCTTGAGTTCCTGTAATTTTCGGAAGCAATCGTTCTCAGAAGCTACGGAAGCTTGGGAGAGAGAGAAGAGGAGAGACGAAGAAAAGGCAGGAAACAGAAAGAATAGGAGAAATTGAGAAATCGCCTTTTTTTTTTTTCTGCGAGTGCTTCTTGCCAATCTCTGATTCTGCACCGACGGAGATTGGTTTTCTCTCCGGTGATTTCTTCAGATTAAACGACGACGTTTTTCTCCGGCTTTTCAGCTATTGTTGACTCTCTCTTCCACTTCTCAAGTGCCGGAACTCCATAAACGAAATGAAACGACAGAAAAGGATATGTCGTTTGATTCGTTAAGTTATTGAGAGAGCAACGTCCCGCTCACCCATTTAGCATAATCTTTATTTCAATAAAATAAAAACCATGAAAAAATTAACACTATTTTATTTCTGCATTATTTTTAAATTTATCTTATGTCATCAATAATTTAAAAATTATTTTTTTTTATAAATCTTTTGTATTTTACAAGTTATTTTTTATAATTTATAAAATATTTATTCTCAACAATTTTTTTTTTCTTTTTTTTTTTATTTATATAAAATCTCTCTTTTCTTCTTTGCGCACAGCCAACAATCTTCAGCAAGCTTCCAACATCCTTTTTTAACTCTGTATATTTTACTAATTTGAGTTTTATTATAGTAAAAATTTTTTAAAAATAGTCACATTTAATTTTTTTATTACAGTAAAAGTCTCACATAAAATCACATCTCAACTCGAATCAATGAATTAAACGAGTAATTTGACACCTCCTAACTTATCAAGAAGCTCTTGATAAGCTAAGTTTGGAAACATGCCTTACGGCTGCGTTTTCCGATGGAGGAGGTTGCACTTACCAACTGAAGTTTCAAAATACTCAAAACTTCTAATCGTAATATTTTCATTTTTCGACCTTCGATTTAAGTAATTTTAGTTTCTACAGACTTAGAGCGATGAGACGATGAATTTCATTCAGAAAAGTGAAATGTTCTAGGGGCATGTTTATTTTTCCAAAAAAAAAAAAAAAAAAAGCGCAATCTAGTGCCTGACTATCTGCTTTTGCTTTTCAGGTGGAAAAGGGCATGTCGTTTAAGGAAGGAAGGATATTCATAATAAACAACCTAATCTATCATCGTTTATATAAATTGTATTTCTATAATTTCGTTCTCAGCGAAATATTAAGGAAAATTGGAGAAAAGAAAATAAAAAACGCTTTTTATTTTTTATTTTGGAATCATTTTGAAAACCGTTTGGTAGTTTTATTCGAGATTGTTTTTCGGTTTTTAGAATCTAATTTCTATCCTTTCTATTTTAATAAATATTAAATTTAAAAATTTTTTAATTAAATAACTAAATATTAATTAAAAATAGTATTGTGATCGGGGGGCGTCAGATATATATAGAGTATATATATATACACGAAAACGACGGTACATGCTTATTTAACCAGGAAAATTAGTGGCTGCTTTTCCCCACTTGTTATTGAAGGCTTAGCATTGCGCAGTGGGGGGGGGGGATTAGACCTTGGTCGTCTAGTTGGTTTAAAAGTCAAAAACGTTTTGTTTTTGGTTTTTCATGGATTCAAATCATGTTTTAATTTGAAACGTGAAAAACAAAAACAAAAAAAAAAAACTTTTATTTCTCTTGATTTAAATTTTTTTTATGAGATTAAAAATACTATAGCGTACATCTTATGAAAATCATCGCTTTTCCCCAATTAATCGGGGATTCAAATTTAAGGGAACATGGATTCAAATCATGTGATTTGAACCCTAAATGTTTCTTGTGCTGAGTTTGATGCTTTGGGTCTGGTGCACTCTGTCAATAACAAAAAGACTTAGTTGAGTTTAAAACTTGTTCTAAAATGATTTTATTTTTTATATAAAAATAAAAATAAAAATATTTTTAATCTCACATATAAATTATTTTTAAATATGCATTTAATAGTTTTATTAAGAGGTTATTTTCAATATAAAAAATCTATTAATATCTCTCTTTTGAAAGAAAAAAAGAAAAAATAAAAAATGACTGAAAATCACCTAAATGTCCTTTTATATCACCAAAATTTTGGCATTTTTAGCATCCACCATGCGCATATTAGGTTTATACGTATTTAAAATAAAAACTAATAACGTATATATATGGACACAAACATCTATATATACACCAAAAAAAAAAAAAAAAGGAGAATTATTTATTATTTCAAGATTTCAGCAGTACATCTGAAATTAAAAGGACAGTCGTGTACAGGTCCTAAACTAGGGCAGCCTGGTGATAGTTCCACCATTAACACTACATAACTATGATAAAAGGCCCTGTGAATTTTCTCTTTGCCAGAAGTACTGATACATCCGAACTAGTTATGTTAATTAGGAAGGGATGGTTTAAACTTATTGATTGTTCCATCTACGGGGTAAGCTTGTTTTCAGAAAGGGCACCGGCACGGCTCAATTCCCCAACTCTTCTCTGCATACTCTTCGATTGTTCTGTCACTGCTAAATCTCCCAGAACTAGCAGTGCTAAGAATGCTCATCCGAGTCCATTTCTCTTGATCAACAAAGGCTTTATCCGCAGCAGCCTGTGGTCATAGTCAAATGTCAAAGTCTGGACACCATAATTAAGTAGTGCTAGGTATCCCACCGACTTTTTGATACAAACTCAGGTTATGTTGAATTGTTATCTTTTCACTAATAGATACATTCTTTTAATATTGGTTGACATAAAAAATTTTAAACACCTACTAATAAAAGAATGACCGCTCACATGTCTCATTATTTCGTATCAAAAAGTTGGTAGTCCTAACATTATTATTGTTAATACTATTTTCTTGAGATTCCAATGGGAACGACCCAAAGAAACATGAGTTACCTGCGCCTTTAGATAGCTTTCAAAATCGGATCCGAGGAGATAAAAGTCATTACCACCCTCCACAGAATCACATAGTGACTTGAAATAGTCTTGAAAGCCAAAGTAACCATCCCGAACCATTCTACACAAAACATGCAAGAATTCGTCTGATGAAACGGCCAGCTTATGTAATTTTCGATATGTATATGCAAATTTAAGAAAGTCAAACTAGGTTTCAAATTTGAAGGCTAGTTTTCTTCTGTGATATGATTTCCACATGCCTAGTTTGACTACACGAGCCTTTTACAAATAACTGGTCGGATGTTTATGATTAGATTTTATCTTGCCAATGAACTGATGAAGTGAAAAAAAAAAAAAAAAAAAAAAAAAATAATAAAAAAAAATTTCTACCTCACTACACGTGCAAATTGCAGATTCACTTTAACGTCAGAAAATTTCTCACGTAATGCTGGAACTTCATTCACCTTTGCGCCAAACAAAAACTGGAGAGAAGGAAAAAGAAATAAAAATAGAAAATCTCATAAGGAATTCATGTTGCATCACTGAGTTAACAAACGCATGCACAGAAAAGTTATGAAATATATTTCATAAAAAAATGCTCAACATCTGAATTAGTTAAGCTAAATCCAACTATCTTGATATTTCAGCTTACATTCTGCTCAGCCTATGTCATCTTAGTTTTAATGATCAACAGAAATCCGGGTTTGTAAATACTAATGTAGTATTTTACCATATTTTCTGCCCCAATTTCTTCAATCATTTCGACTGTTGAACCATCAGCTGTAGCTAAGAGTAGACATCCATTCATAGCAAATTTCATGCTACCAGTTCCCGAGGCCTCATGCCCTGCAGTGCTGCATGGAATGTGTCACATTTTATGCAATTCACATAGATTCTAAGAGGGAAAAAAATTGTTCTAAATGATATGTACAATAAAAACAAAAGCTCCGGAAACGTCAACAGGTTGCAAAACCACAAACCTTATGTGCTGAGAAAGATCAGCCCCTGGTATTACCAATTCAGCAACAGAAACATTGTAATCAGGAATAAAAACCTGAAATAATAATTAAAAAAAAAGAACTAAGCAACATAAAATACAAGAAAGGACGGTATAGGGGCATGACTCTTCGTTTAAGTTACACTCAGCAGAAAGAGAAAAGAGAACGAAAAAAAGAGAGATGCTAAACAATTTCCATGCGTTTGTTTTATAGGTTTGAACAGGAGTTCAAACCTTTTTACTACAATGTTTTCTCTCATAAAAAATAAATTTTGTTCAATTTTTTCTATTCAAACCTATAAACCAAACAGGCCTTTTGTTTCTCAATACCAGCTTTAGAAGATCTCCAATATCACCATCGTTGTTAATTTTTTCTGCAACAGCATGACAAAGTTTAATAATCTTCTTTGCAATCTCATATCCGGGAGCAGCTTTCCCTCCAAGTATGCAGACTCGAGGCACAACCTTCCTCCTGTCACTCTCCTTCATATTCTGAAATGAGGCAAACGAATGATTAGGCAATTAGTGACAATAGTTTATAAAATTGAAAAATAAAAACAAAAAGTTTGCATGATATAAGGATCCAGTTGAATGCATGTCTTGTCAATGGATTCAATTCCTTGGCTTGGAATCACCAGAATAAATGACCTATGGAATAGCCACAGGCCAAGCCTTTCCCTTAAAAACTGGGCAGAACAGGGGTTGGGAAGGGCCACCAATTACTGAGCCGGTCAACTTGGCTTAAAGCTAGCACCAAGTAAAAAAGTAGAATGGTTCGCAGAAGAACCAATGGTTCCATGATGTACTTAAAAAGTATATTTTCCTGAAGGAAAGCTGAAAATTGCAGGAAATAAATATTCACGGCAAAAACTTAAGACAACAACAGTAGCTAATAACTTTAACTGTACAAAGTATTGCACCAAAATAAATTGCATCACCTTGATACAGTCATATCGATGGATGATGGTGAGTATATTAAGTAACTGTCTTTTGTACTCGTGTATTCGCTTTATCTGTACATCAAACATTGCATCTAGGCTGACCTGCAATGAAAATGATATGCTGCCATGGTAAAATCTTCAAGAAGCTTTTTGACAATAGCTGAAGAAAATAGATGCTGAAATTTTTAAAGACCTTTAAGCCACTCATTGCTTCAATGTATTCTGCAAGCCTCATTTTATTAACCTTCCTAACCTACAATGTGAAATAGCTGGACCATGTTAGAGCATTGCTTTTGGAGCATACGCAGAGAGTTTAACTAGAAAGTACCATCTGCCATTCTTGTTGTAGATTAGTATCTGCTGCATGCTCTCGAAGACCAGTCAGAAGGTCAGAATTGCGGATCCAAGCTTCAGTTCCAAGCCATTTTGAGATAAGGGCACAAAGACTGGGATTGCTTACCACAATCCATCTTCGCTGAGAAACAACAATTTAGCAGCTTATAACAAGCACGTGTTTATATACTAAAAACTCAAAATACATAAGAAACGGGAATATTTTGATTTTCTATTATGTTCCTTCGAGGAAACATTATGTACCAATATGCAAAAAAGAACACATGCAAGATATAGAGGACCTCTTCTACCTGCGATACACCATTCGTTTGATACTGAAATTTCTGAGGCCACAGCTCATAGAAGTCCTTTTAGAATACAGAGGTGTCAGATGACTTTGTTGAAGGTTCTATAGGAAATTTAATAATTTAGGAGAGAATAAATGAAAATCACGAGTCATTACATGTTACCTTGAACACTTTCGTCTTTAATAACTCAAAATGTACTCTTGAAACACCATTGATGGTATGGGAACAAACAATGGAGAGGTTTGCCGACCGAATTCTCTGTCAAATCAGATGTAATCCATAACATCTTCTAAATTTTCACAACAAGAAAAAAGAATGCTGAAATAAGGCGTAAAATGTTTGCCAAATCAGGGTGGCTGCGTAGATATAGTAGATCATTCATAAGTTGATAATAGATTAGTTGGTAGACCTACAGAAAAAAGAAATAATAATAATAATTTTTATTGGACTTGATTGCAACAAATGAACAAATTACTAAAATATAGAAAGTATTGATCTCCCTGTAAATCTTAATTAACATACACATGGACATCCATAATCGAAATTCTTAAATATATTATACTATCACACCTCGATGAAATGTTCATAATTTGATAAACTACACGTCTACACCATGAGTTGATTCCAATTCATAAGATCATACTGTTTCTAGAGTACCTTCACAGCACCTTCCTCAACAATTGACATCCGGGACAGTCGATCGTAATCCAAACCTATCTTCTTCTTCAATTCTTCCACAAAGTTGAAGTTAATGTCATATATAATCTGAAACAGATCAGTTTTAAGAAGTCTATTTAGAAGTTATTTTTGACAAAATAAACAATTTTAGTATTAAACGTTTTTAAGTATTATTAGACATTTGCAACCCCTCCGCTCAACTTTCTGAAAACCCAAGGAATAAAAAGAATTCTTCCTAGAAAAGGGATCAAAATCTATATTAGGAGATAATGAAATGCATAAAATGCAAGAAAAGCAGTCAAGTTATATGTATCTGAAAAGAGAGCCCCAGTTCGAACTTGTAAATGGCGTGGTAGTAGACTGCCAAGTAAATCGACAGGGATTTTCTCCAGCCCCTCAGCTAATACTGTGTGTGTTGTAAATGAGAAGATCTTGCATACAATGTCCCATGCTCTGTCCCAATCAATGTTCTCTTCATCAACAAGAACTCTCATGACTTCAGCTATTGCAAGTGATGGATGAGTATCATTCAACTGTAAAGCAACCTGAATAAGATAAAGGAACATAAGCTAATCAGCAGAACAAACAGGGTAAGTTACAGATTGCCCAAGTAATAGAATAAAATTCTACGTAAAAGAAATGTTGCTATAATGATGTAGCCTCCTGACTGCCTGATTACAAATATTAAAAGCCAGAAATATTTGTCAATCAACCACAATCAAGGAAAGAAATTTTTGCGGCTGGTATATTCAACTTTGCAGCATGATAACACGAAATGATAAAGTAAAAGAAAAATAAATCTAAGAGGATAAATACTAGCAGAATTAGAACCTTCTCTGGAAACACATCAAAGTTATCATGAGAATCTTTGAATCTTCGAATTATGTCCTGTATGGATGCCGAGACAAAGAAATATTGTTGTTTCAATCGAAGTTCTTTCCCCTGGAAAACAGAAATTCAAAGATGGAACATTTTCAAAATTCAAAATAGGCAAACAATGCGTAAGCAAATAATATGAGAAACCATCTCTTCCCAAAAATAAATAAGCAAATAACAACATAGAAAAGTAAACCTGATAAGAACGATCGTCGGGATACAAAACACTACTTATTGTTTCTGCTTTCTGCCTATTGACCACAGTATTGATGTAATCGCCAGTATTAAAAGACTCCTGCATTTGAGATCGTAGCATAGAATGATCAATCCCACAAAAACATTTGAAGGCAAATATAGATCCTTTTATATCATCTAAAAAATTAAAGACAAACAAGTAACAGCAATTCTAATCTTGGTGCTAAATATAGATTCCTGTAATAACAAAAGCTATTATTTTCCCTTGAATAGTAAATATAGATCAATGAAGGAAACAAAATAGGGCCTTTATCTGGATCATCCTACACGAGAGAAGAAGCTCTAAACTTCGTTTACCATATCATGATGATCACTTGGTTTAGCAGCCCATAATCGTAGAGTAATGGTATTCCTTGTTCCATAACCAGGTATAGGATTGTCATAAGCTACAGCTTCAACCTAAGAGAACCACACAAACCACAGAGCTCATTTCCATGGATTCACTTGAGTATGCAGCTTAAATATGTGAGAGAGTTTATTAACTTGCCATCTCTCCAGGAACCCAAACTTTACGTGTTCCCTCATTCAAAAATTCCTCTTCAACAGCTCCATAGAACTTATCCACGCAGATAAGGAAAAATTAGCAACAGAAGTTCAAAGTTGTAAAACAATGTTAAATAGAGGATAGTACTTGCAAACCTTGACCGGATAAGTTACATGAATTCGCTCTATCTCCCAAGGATTTCCAAAGTTTAACCAGTAGTCAGGTTGTTCATGTTGGAACCCGTCCAATATTATCTGACGAAATAAACCATACTGGTACCTAAGTCCATAACTGTAGACAGACAAGATGCAATCTCACCAGATTCGATAAAGAACCTCATTCGTGAATACAAATAAACAAAAATGTAGTAAATTTATTTTAATTAATCAATTCAGATTTTCAAAGTCATCGACCTTGCAAACAACTAGAAATGAAGTTTGACACATCAAAGTTAATATTTATTACATAAGTGGTCCCTTTAATTATCTGGAAAGTGTGTCTATCCATATTTCAGAACATGTTTAAAAAAAATAATAATAATAAAGGAAAAGGAAAAGAAAAAGTTGTCTCTTGGAAGGTCCAAAAGCAAAGAGAAGACCCACTCTTGGAAGAAGAAAGTCACGAGCAACGTAAAAGGACGAGTATTATGAGACAAGGCTAGTAAATTTTTTCCCCTGGTAGATAAAAGCCCCGATAAAATGATAATGAGTTGAAATATGAAATCTTAAAACTTTATTACACAAAGTCATACCCCCACGCAGGATAATCCATAGTTGCGAGAGAATCAATTTGGCATGCTGAAAGGCGAGCAAGGCCACCATTGCCAAGGGCAGCATCTCCTTCCTTGTAACATTGCAAAGAACAGCCCATTCATTGGAGAACAAAATCATCATTGAGCATAAAATTTTAAAACGAGAACTAACAGGAGAATAAAGTGTATCTCTTACTCATAAACGAAGTGCACTATTATGAAATTTCCCATTAAATCAGTGTGGGTGTGATAAATTTTTTATTACTTAGCATGATGGTCATGTTGAATCCTAAATACATCCCTAAGATTCCATTTTTAGTAGAGAAGTTATGGCATGCTGATGTCCAACAACATATCTTTTATATAAAACCGATGACTCAGAGATACCTAAAGTACATCCCTGATTGTATTCAATAGATTTAATTGCCTTTATTTTTCATAGTAAAGAGTGAAAGAATCAAAGACATCAATCTGTTTCAAAAACCTGCTCTGCCAGAACTTCAAATTCAAAGCCAAGCTGGCTTAAAGCCTCTGCACATTCATCCCGGATACCAAGGTTGATGACACTATTTGATAAGGACCGACCTGAAATTTTAAATAGTACATAGTGTTTTAGCAGAAAGACAATTATAAGCAAAGGTGAAAAGCTTGAACAAAAAAGAAGAACAAAACATGTAACATATAGTGTTTTAGCAGAAAGACAATTATAAGCTAAGGTGAAAAGCTTGAACAAAAGTTTAACGAACAAGAAGAAGAACAAAACATGTAACATATAGTGTTTTAGCAGAAAGACAATTATAAGCTAAGGTGAAAAGCTTGAACAAAAGTTTAACGAACAAGAAGAAGAGCAAAACATGTAACATTTAGATAATTAGAATCAACGCAATTGCGCCTGTTAAAAAGGAAGATTGCATAAGACAGACAGGCTGACAAAGAAGACCAAATCATACCCAGTTGCTGATAGTACCCTAATCAAGTGATTTGAATTTTCTAGTAGGTAAAAGAACCTCACATGTATGTTTTCTGTTGGGGGGACTACAATCACACAAATGAAAGGTTTCAAACAATTTAGAAAAACGGTATGACTCAACTGAAAGAAAGTGAATACATTCCAGCCTTGAGAACATTAACAGCTCTCTAACCATTGTCACCAAAATGAGGAACTATAAAGTAATAGGTATGTCAAGTCAATCCCACGAAACAGATAACAAATTCGTAGAAAAGAACACATAAAATACCCATAAGATACTCGAGTGAGAGGAAGTATACGCGCTTAGGATCTTTTCTCTTGAAGTGAAGTTGAGTATCATGCCAACGTTCAATTAATCTATCTCTCACACAATGTGACAAACCCTGCGATCCGAGAAGAGATTCTTGTCAAGCACTTCAAACTAAATCAACCGCATCAAGTTTAAAATCTTCCCATAAATATCATTATGAAGACCTGATATGCTTAAAAGTTTGCTAAGCAATTTAGACATGCATTCAAATCCAAACTCATCACCCCAAATCCACATATTTAAAAATCAAAATGTGATATTGTTCATTCCTGCAATACCCTACGAAGATGTAAAAAACGTAAGAATTAACCAAACTTTGATCATCATTAAGAAACAATGAAGTTTTTCCCGCCAAAAATCAACAGCTAACGAATCGCCCAAAATGAGAAGCTTAATTTTATTTTATTTTTTTTTTTGGTTTTCCTCACTGGTCAATTAAGAAAGATGAATTACAATAAATTCATATAATTCACAGAGAATCAATATTAAAAATAAAGTTTAAAAAAAGGTGAAGAAGCATCACCTGATAAGCTTCAAAATCGTCGAAATTAAAGCGTGATCTCGCGACGGTATATTCGACGTGATTGAGAATATCCTTCTGAAGGCTAATCGGATCATTCTTCAGAAACCTATCCATCATCTCAAACATCCTCTCCGCCTTGGCTCTCCGCTCCTCCGACCCCGTTCCCAACCCTAACCTCCTCACCACCACGCCTCTCGTTGCCGGGCCCACCGAGACATCACCGTCGCCGTCGATCGCCTCAATCAGAGCACTCCTGATCCTCTCCAAGCTCTCCGCGTCGTCGATCTTTTTTCCGCGAGAATCGGTGACGAAGAACTTCTTGACGAAGAAGTCTCCCTCGAATTCCACGCTAGCCCTGTCGATTCGCAGCCCGAGGACGCCGAAGACCCTGGCGACGACCTGGAGGAGACCGATCCGGTTGCGGGCGCGGATCACGAAGAGAGTGGACTCGTCGGAATCAGAATTCTCAACGGCAACCGCCGGCGCGCCTTCGCCGGCGGAGGCCCTCGCCGGCTTCGCTCCATGACCGGCGTTATGGAGTACCGGAAGCTTCCTTATCGCCTTCCTTAAGGGAGCTGAAAATGGAGGGAATGAGGGCTTCAATCCATGAGCGATGGCGAGAAGAGGTAAGGATAACGCAGACATTGATCGGGAACGACGAATCTGAAACAACTTTTGCTCTGCTGGAACTGCATAAAAGAAGATTTTGGGTATGAAGCTCTGGACTTTTGAGCAACAAATGGTGTGATGTGATAGTGAGAGGTTAGGTGTAAAATAGAGTGTTTCTCGTGAAGAGAGTGAGAGTTTGAGAGGATCGAGCTGAACCCAAAGTACTTGGGATTTTCAAAACGTGAAAACCAGGAAAGAGGGTGGACAGAGTAAGGCTAGTAAGAGCGTGACCTCGTGGGATTACGGTGAGGTCCTGCGTCCGTCACATGCCACTTGTCAATTCTCCAAGCTCAACTATAAAAAATATATATATATAAAAATATATTTATATATATAACAATATATTTTTTTGAACTACAAGGATTCGTTTAGTTTAGAATTTAAGTTTTTGATTAGAAAAATGATTCATGATCGCTATAATCTTTTTTTTTAAAATTGAAAATGATTTAAAATCACATCTCAATGAATTAAAAACTCGAATCAGCGAACTAAAAGGACCCTTAGATTTCCATTGATACGAAGATTTTAGAATCAAAATCATGATTCTAGTTTAAATTTTTATTTATTTGTAAAAAATAAAAAATAGTTATTAAAAATTAGTGCTTAATTTGAATGGTTTTGATGTGATATTTTAAACTATAAACACCTAAAAAACCATTTCCCCTTTAATTTTAGATGATTCAAAACACTAGTTCTAATTTCGGTTTCAGAACTATAGTTTAGACCATAAGTTCAAATCATAAATCATAGTTTTAGTTTCAAAATTAAAACCACCCTAACTCCATAGACCATTAACAATGAGAGACCTTAGCATTGATTAACCACTATGTCACCCTTGACTTTTGGCATTTAGTGCTATAGGTGCTCATTATTCATGGTCACGGAGATCGTAACAAAGATCATAAGCTTAGACGTTTTGATGTGCAGGGTCCTCTAGTAGAGGCAAAACATAGCATACTTGTTAAGAGGAGAAGTGACTATGATATAAGAGAGGGAACTCAGAATTTCAGAGAAGGAGCAAAGACGTTTAGAAACTCATATTTTTATTGTTGAGCAAACTCTTTACAAAGTTCTCTTGGTTGGAGGACTTCTACCTCAACAAGTAGAACACCTCGTATTATATAGCTGAGGCCAAGCACTAAGACTCGACAAGATAAGATACATACTAATGACCTTAAGACTTATCTTTCAAAGGGCACAAGACTTTTAGATAAAGCGGATTCCTAACTATTCCACTTATGACTTAAAGAATAAAGATAAAACCACCTTCGGTGAAGTGACAAACAGACTACTATTACACTTTTGACTTATGCAAAATAAAACACAAGTTATTGTACAAAAGGGACAGCTGGGAGGAACTTTAATCATTGCAGATTGAGGTGTAGTTTGATGAGGATGTGTCTGTGTTTGTTGAACCCCGTTCACATGGCCTGTCATGTGGGTACCACACCTTGTGTCTCTTAGTGGAAGGTGGTATGTACTCTATGAGGTGATTTGAAAGGTAGTCTGGGTCTTGTGAGTCTTGGAACAAAGTTAAATTGTAGTCAGGTGGACCTTGTGTGTCCTGCTGTAATGATGAAGGGATAGGAGCGAAGGCTGGTATGATCGATGGAGGAGTTGTATCTTCTTCAAAATAGCGACTGTTGCTGACAGTGAAGATGCTGCATGGTCCATAGATTTGAGTGGGTGGAGCTATCGCAGAACTGGTAGTTGGTTGATCCATGTATAGGTGAGAGTGAAGTTTCCGATTTTGATGGAGACTCTAGTCAGGTGATAGAACGGGTGGGCTCTAACATAGCTTTTGATCTGGTGTGGTAGAGCTGGTTTTACCAGGAAACAAAGAGGTGCGTGGTTTTACCTGGCCCACACATAGCTCGAGAATTATTGACGTTTCCAGATAAGAACCTCATTGTCAAGCAAATTTAACAGTTCTTAGGAATAATCAATTATCTCAGAGACTTTATCCCACGTGTGATTGAACATACCAGCCTAGTTGTCAAAGATGCTAAAAAAGAATCCTTCTCAATGAGGGACAGGACAAACAGGTTGCTTTAAAAAGGATAGCTCAGTCACCACCACCACTAAAGATTCCAAGCATGGGAAAAAAGTCCTACAGACAGATGCAAGTGATCACTATTGGGGGGGCCATCCTAATCGAGGAAGATAAGGACAAGAAGTACTACTGTGGCCATGCCAGTGGACAGTTCAAAGAATCAGAAAAGCACTATCACACCATCTATAATAAAATTATTGCAATAAAGTATGCAATTCAAAAGTTTGATTTCCATTTTAAAGGTTATAATTTTGAGGTCCGAATGGATAATTCTTCATTTCCTAAGGTCCTTGATTTTAAGAACAAAACTTTACCTGATCTGCAATTACTTAGACTTAAAGATTGGTTCGCCAAATATGACTTTTCTGTCAAGCATATAGAAGGCCACCACAATCTCATTCCTGACTTCTTAACTCGTCCAAAACCAGTCCAAGTCATTACACCCTCTAAAACTTTCCCTCTGATCTTCATGCATTCCAGCATCCACGCACCTCTTTGTTTCCAGGTAAAACCAGATCATGATTTTTTCCTAGGTTTAGACCATACAGCTTTACCACACCGGATCAAAAGTTATGCCAGAGCCCACCTGTTCTATTACTTGACTAGAGTCTCCATCAAAATTGGAAACCTTCACTCTCAGGACGTATATACATGGATCAACCAACGTTTATACATGGATCAACCAACCACCATGCAACATCTTCTACAATGCCATGTGAGCTCATGGGGTTCAACAAACGGACTGACTACAATTCAACTATGTTCCAAGACTCACAAGACCCGGACTACTTTCCGGATCACCTCATATAGTACATACCACATCCTCATCAAGCCAAACGGGGTTACACATTGATTAGACTACACCTCCATCTGCAATGACTAAAGTTCTTCCCAGCTGTCTGTCTTGTACAGTAACTTTTGTTTTATTTTGCATAAGTCAAAAGTGTAATAGTAGTTTGTCTGCCACTTTACCGAAAGTGGTTTTGTCTTTATGCTTTAAGTCACAAGTGGAATAGTCAGGAATCCGTTTTATCTAAAAGTCTTATGCCCTTTGTAAGATAAGTCTTAAGGTCATTAGTATGTATTTTATCTTGTCGGAGTCTTAGTGCTTGACCTTAACTATAAAATGTGAAGCATTCTACTTGTTGAGGCATAAGTCCTCTAACCAAGAGAACTTTGTAAAGAGTTTGCTCAGCAATAAAAATATGAGTTTCTAAACCTCTTTGCTCCCTCTTTGAAATTCTGAGTTCCATCTCTTATATCATAGTCACTTTTCCTCCTAACTAATATGCTCTGTGCTTGTCTTTACTAGAGGACCTTGCACACCAAAATGTCTAAGCTTATGATCCTTGCTACAATATCCATGACCATGAGTAATAAGCACCTATAGCACTAAATGCCAAAAGTCAAGGGTGACGCAGTGACTAATGCTAAGGTCTCTCGTTGTTAGTGGCATGTGGACCTCTCGGCCAGTATTGGTATCAGAGCCAAACCGGTGGCTCGGCGACTTCACAGGAGTCCTATGAAGAGAGAGAAGATTGTGATATAAGGGAATAGGAAGGAAGAAGACTAAGAGGGGAGACCCCACACACCATTTTACGGTGATTGTAATTTAAAATATCATATCAGGATTCAAATATTAAACCGAAATAATCAAACTATATACTGATTTTTAAGAACCATCATTTACTTTTTGCAAACAAATAAAAGATTGAATCATAATCATAATTTTGGTTCTAAAACTCTCATACTAAACGCAACTTAATTATTTAAAAAAGAGAAAAAAAAAAAAACATAAATTATAACTTATTTTGTTGTGTTTTTAAAGTAACACTTTTTTACTTGTTTAACTGTTTATTTAATTAGTGTTATTTTATTTTTTAGTATATTTTTGTTTAATTTTCTTTTTATAAATTTTTTATAGTATTTTTATTTAAAGAGTATTAAAATTTAGTTCAAAACAGTATTAAAATGAACAAAATTAAGTGACAAATTAATTCAAAATTAATAAATAAATATGATAAATAACAATAATTAAAAAGTCAAATCAAAATTTATTTGAGTTGTCCGATAGTGATCATGGCGACTTTTTTTATTTATTAATCTCGTGTTATTTTGTTTTATTTCAGTGTGATTTTGTTTAATTTTATTTTTATTCAAAATATTTATAATAATTTTAGGTCCGTTTAGTTTAAGAATTTAAATTATATGGTTTAAATTATTTTTAATTTATGTATATTTTTTATGAGAAAAATTATTATAATAAATCACAAATTATAATTTAAATTGAGAGATAAATCTTCCAATCAAACGGAGGAAAAATTTAGTGTAAAACAGATGAAATCATACTACAAATAAATAAGAAACAAGTGGACGCCACGTGTAAGAAACAAGTTTAGAGATACGGACAGAGGGAGGGGGAGAGGGTCATGGGGAGACAGTGTGTACTTGTCTGTCTGGAAGGTTCCACACCCTTCCGGTCCCTTCTTCTGACTCCCTCTTCCTTCCACACAAATCCTTCTTTTCTTTTCTATTTCCTTCCAATCTTCTCTTTCATATCTACCAATATTATTGGCTACCAATTCACATATATATATATATATTTATATATATACACACACACCTTACAGAAACACTATAATATAAACAATACATAAATACAAGATCATTACTCTGAGCTTTAGTAGCAGAAACAGAGA
Organism: Morus alba; assembly: GCA_012066045.3. Lineage (NCBI taxonomy): Eukaryota > Viridiplantae > Streptophyta > Magnoliopsida > Rosales > Moraceae > Morus > Morus alba. The sequence continues at coordinate 5,757,311 of CP050227.2, forward strand.
AGGAAGAAAAGAAGAAAAAACATGGGAGTCGATTATTACAAGATTTTGCAAGTGGACAAGAACGCCAAGGACGAGGATCTGAAGAAGGCGTACAGAAAGCTGGCCATGAAATGGCACCCTGATAAGAACCCCAACAACAAGAAGGAAGCCGAGAACAAGTTCAAACAAATCTCTGAGGCCTACGAGGTTAGTTATAATTCTCTTTATCTTTCTATATACATAAGCATAATCTTAGAAACTATTGTGATCTCTGCAAATTCATATTGTTTGTTGGATTTTTTTTTTTTTTTTTCGCTTCTATTTCTAAACTTAAATTTCTCGTCTGAATGTTGAATTAGCCTGATTATGTTTGATTTATGTCATTGTATAGTTATTGAGACTAACTTATGAAGACCCTTTATGTTAATTACAACTAGTAATCACTAATATTGGTTTTTAATCAAATTGTGAACGTTGGTTATGTTGAGCTATGTGGAGTCTAATTAATTGTTACTTCTTTTGCCGACCACGATTCTATTATGTATCTTGTTTTGCCGTGATTCTCATGCTTTATATGAGGAATCTTTACCTTTTGTAAAGAGAAAAATAGAGATAATATAATTTTGAGAGTGGACTGTGCCTTGTGCTTTTCCATTATAATGACATTCTGAGAGACAAATAGACGTAGCTCTTACATTGAGGGTGAACCACTCTAAAATTATGTGTATTTATTATTATTCTTTTTGTTTGTGCATTGCTCTTGATTAGTACGAATTGTGGCTTTTAATCCTTAATGGGTCATGTGGTAGTTAGAACTTTATCTATATTTGATCGTTTGATTGTGTAGGTTCTAAGTGATCCTCAGAAGAGAGCAATCTATGATCAATACGGCGAAGAAGGTCTGAAAGGACAAGTGCCACCCCCTGATGCTGGAGGTCCTGGTGGGGCTACCTTTTTCCAAACTGGGGATGGTCCAAACGTGTTTAGATTCAACCCCAGAAACGCCAATGACATTTTCACGGAGTTTTTCGGGCACTCAAGCCCATTCGGGGGAATGGGTGGAGGTGGTGGCATGAGGGGCGCGAGATCTTTCGGAGGTATGTTTGGTGATGACGTATTTGCTTCGTTTGGGGAAAGTAGACCAATGAGTCAAGTTCCACGCAAGGTTCCTCCCATAGAGAATACACTGCCATGTAGTTTGGAGGAGCTTCTATAAGGGAACTACTAAAAAGATGAAGATTTCAAGAGAAATTATGGATGCAAGTGGGTAAGTATAGTTATGTTTCATACTGCACATGCATTAACATGAAGTTTTCTGCATTGATGGATCATGGATGCATTGATTCAATTGTACTCTTAATCAGATGTTAAGAATTTTGAACTTCTTAAGGTTCACGCATTGTTATGCCATTGGGTGGTGATCTTAATAAAATCAATTGAATTAATAATGGCTTACCTGAAAACTATTGCTGATTGTAGCGATGACGGGGTAAAAGTATGACAGTTAGGATGGTTACTATAATGGAAAATCATGGTTCCATTATAACTAGAGGCTATTCCAGAACATCCTTGAAGCGATCGCTTTATTGCTATTTAATTTGATTGCTGCAACTTGTTGTTGAATGAACCTTTTGCTCTAACAATAATCATGCGATCATCTTGTTAAGAAATTAAGTGATCATCTTGTTAATATATTAAGTGATCATCTTGTTGAATTTCTGTCATTGTTAACGAACTTTCAAATAAGGAAAATGTCGGAGAGGAAGTGATGGAAATTTATTTTCATATTGTTCTAGTTTTCATAGTTGACAATAGCTGATGCGTACACTTATCATGCCTAGTTAATTGATAGTGTTACTGCCATTATTGAATTCTTAAGATTTTAGGCTTCTTCAATATCTAGTTTTTTGAGCAAGTTTCACACTGTACATCCAATCGAAAATTTTCGGTATATTGACCTATTTCACTATCGTGCAGGAAGACCATGCCAGTGGAAGAAATCTTAACAATAGAAGTGAAACCTGGCTGGAAAAAGGGAACAAAAATCACCTTCCCGGAGAAAGGAAACGAGCAACCGAACGTAATACCGGCAGATCTAGTATTCATAATTGATGAGAAACCACACAGCACATTTACAAGGGATGGTAATGACTTGGTGGTCACTCAGAGAATTTCCCTTGCAGAAGCTCTAACAGGCTATACTGTTCACCTTACCACATTGGACGGTAGGAATCTGACCATTCCCATCAACAATGTGATTCAGCCAAACTATGAGGAGGTGGTGCCAAAGGAAGGTATGCCTATCCCAAAGGATCCCTCAAAAAGGGGCAATTTAAGGATCAAGTTCAACATCAAATTCCCAACTAGGTTAACTCCTGAGCAGAAGTCTGGAATTAAGAAGCTTTTGGCGTCTTAAATTGGATTGGATTGTAGTGAAGAATGGGCGTTTATGAATGGAGAATGCTTTGTGAGTATTCTTTTTGAGGTGCCTTGAAGTTGTATCATTGCTTTGTCATGTAAGGCTTGGTGCATTGGTAGTTTAGAGAAATAAAATTTGGCAAATTTACCCGAAACTGAAGTGGTGAATAGCTTTCTTCTTCTCTTTTTTGTTTTGTTTTGTTTTGTTTTTTTATTTAAAGATGGAAATGGAAATGGGTTGCATTGAATTTTTTATGGGCCCAACATTTGTTGTGACCCTCTATGAAACTTTTGGAGACAATTTTTTATTTATTTATTTATTTTTTAAGAGCAGGATTTACTGTTTGAGTAATGGTAGAGATACCAATTTAAATGTCCGTGTTTTCAAACTTACTAATATAAAGATAATAATCACATGCTACATTAGTTAAGTGTTGGGATTTGAGTTGGATTTAAGTTGATTTCTCCAACATTACTCTTTCAGTCTTTCTATTTAAAGTAAGCCTGTAAGGTTGTGCAAATGCAAACAGATAGTAAATAAAAAAATCAGCAAAGAAAAAAAGTAGATGGAAACAAACTTGAATCTAGTTGCTGTTCTTTTTGGGGAGCTTAAACCAAAACTAGAAAATTTTTTCCTTGCATAAATTCTAAACAAAAATAATTTCGTCTTCACTTTTTACTGGTCACAATTTAAGTTTTAATGTAATTAAATACAAATTCAAATTAAATTTTCAATTTAAATTTTAACTCAAATATGCACATCTAAATATAAATTTAAATTACAATATTAACTCAATTTGAGCTTTTAACTTAAATTAAGATAATCAGATCATGAAAAAAAAAAAAAACGCCATGTCAAAACCACTCTTCAACCAAAATATAACAACAATAAAGAGAAAAGTTTCAACCTTCTTCCAAATTTTTTTTGTAATTATATTAGAATTGACTTTTAACAATGTGAAATTTATGTTGTCCCCTTTGTTCAACATTACCTTTTTTATGAGTTATTTAAATTAATCCATTTTAATGAAAGGTCAGTAACAATTAAGGAGGGTCAGATAACTATTATAAAAGGGGAGTTTCAACCTTTTCTCATTTTTTTTCTCTATTGGTTGGTGAGATGCATTTATTCCTCACTGATAACGGCTGGAATAAAAGATCAGATTTAAGCCAAAACTCCAATTAAATCGCACATTGCTTTATTTGTATCTTCCTGTAACTTGTTCCTCATGCCTCAAAAACTTTTTTCAAAACGAATAGAGATTCGTACGCATCAACCATGTATAACTTGCTTAATTTTTATTAAACATTTTCTATTAAACGATTAATACAATACCTATGTTCTTAACGAATTACAAGTGCATCCCGAGTACCTCTAATTTCTCTACTCTGTTTCAATTTAGTCCATATAACTCAAAAGTTAGAAAAAAGAAAAAAGAGATAAGAGAGAAAAAGGGGGAGATTTTTCTACTCCCCCAATACGAATTTGGCCAAAAGTGAGGCTGCTCAACAAAATCTTAAGCGGCTGGCATGCACCAAGTACTAATGCACCGGCAAGCAGTTGAATTGATAGTTCAGTCACTGTAATCATCAGAAACTTCTGAATCAGAGCCCTGATCATTCTCAATCCTGTTTGGCATATCATCCGACTCCTCACTCACATCCACATCGCCCTCGGACTCTCCATCTCCTACCCCCTCAATACCATTGTCATCTTCATCATAAGCATCCACATCCTCGTCACTCGCTTCCATCATTCGCCCTCCGTTCCACTTATTGGAGACGCCATTATATCCAACCTCCCAATTTTCTTGTTCGTATTCCTCTTCTTGAGCATTGTCATCAGATTCCATTGCTTCTTCTTCACCTACAATGTTATCATCATCCTTTATAGGGGTTGCAATGACATTGTCGTCATCCCATTCCTCAGCTAAAATTCTCGGGGATTCACCTCCGCTCTCAGGGCTGCTAGGAATGTCAGGCATGTGGACTGGAAGTGTCTCTTCAACCTTCTTGTTCCCTGTTCTCCTCTTTCTGACGGTACGGCGACCCCTTAGGCCCCCTTGTTTAAGAGCTTTTCTTCCCGGCTGTCTTAGTCCTTCAATTACATTATCGTTGACCATAGCATTTCGCCGGGAAGCACCCGGCTTGGAGCCATTTACTCTTCTCTGCAACTTCTTACTACGACCTTGCTCACGAGCCCCTCTCCCACGTTTATAGTTGTTTCGTGAGCTTTTCAGTTGAGAACGATTCTCTTCTTTCACATGTACATTGTAGTCCAGTTCTGTTAGTTCAATCTCTTTATCATTCCTTGAAGGAGCAAATCTCGTAGGCAGCTTCTGGGAACAGTGAAAGAAATTAAAGATTAACTTTGTTTTAAAACTGCCAACAGTTTCATTAGAAACATTTTTATATTGCATCAACAGATACCCGGTGACTAAACACTTGGACTTAACCCTATATGTAAGAAGAATTCTTGGGGAAAAGAGAGACTTACTATATATTCTCCGAGTTCTTTGTCCTTGTCCTCGATGGGTTCAGTTTTCTCCTCTGGCACATAGGCAATGGATGCATCAAGGTCAAAAAGTCTCAGAGCAACAGCAGCAATGGTTTGTGGGATCCACGGAAGTACAGGAACTGATGCAGGATCTGAGTTATTGTGTAAAGAAGTCCCTGACTGATTGGAGGAGCCCAACAATTCCTCTGTTGTAGAATAGTTTGATGAAAGAAAGTCTCGCTTTATGACGCTCTCGAACAGAGTCAATATCTGAAACAAATACGGTCCAAATGAGCCACTTACACACCAAAAGAATTAACTTAATGGGCAGCAGATGTATTATGAGCTGTAGTTGTACTCCACAAATGGTAACAAGCAGGAACGTATCATCAATTCCATAGCAAACATGTGGTATAAGTATTCGTGTGTGTATATATATATATATATATACACACACCATCGTATATATCTACTGATGAGAATTCGTATCTGAAGAAACCATATAATAACTAGAGAAAAATGAAACCTGTAAAAGTTGTTCACTGGACGAAGAAGCATTCAACTTCACACCCCAAGTCTTTCCACGGTCTCCCATCCAGAAAGATTGCAGAGCTTCTTGTGGAACAGATACCTGTTGATCAAAATACACAAAATGTAGAGCTGAAAGTAAATCTCAATGTTCAATGCTTCAGATGCTAGTCAAAAGTCAACATTAACAGCTAGTAATTTTCATGAAAACCGATACTACAATTTAGTTAGTTTCACATGGATGTACTTCAAAGTTCTTAACATACCTCAATGAGAGCCAACAAGGCCTTGAGCAGTCTGATTCCAAATGGAAAAGAAGTATCTACAAAATCCGACCTACTTCTCTCTTTACATTGAATTGCATGTCGTGACAAATCGTTACCACTGTTACTGAAGGTCTGATGGCAAGAAAAACAATGGTAGTCCTCGAGTGAATAAAGACCGAGACAAAAATCACAGATTTCCAATCTCTGCCTACACCTCATTTTTCCACATTTCATGGCACGTAATGTTGATGAATTTTTACATTCTTCCAACATCCACTTCTGAAAATCCTGATATCTTCTCAAGGCAGCCTTTTTCTCAGTTTCATTTCTGCCCAGTTCAATTCTGAACGAAGATGATGTTTCGACCAAATCTGAATCAGAATTTAAACCGCAAACGGTACTGCCAGGACTGTCAAAATTGGCACGGGAATCAGGACTAGTTTCATCGGTTTCACGTTTCACAATTGATACACCTCTGCCTGTAATGCTTGAAGACTGCACACTCCTAAATGAGGTTTCAATCTTTTGCAACATTAAGCGTAAATGCGATTCCCGAATCCCACGAGTGTCCAAAGACATCAAAAGAGCATCAAAGGCCTACAGGTACCAGCGTTGCATAATTAAAGTAGTAGAGATATAGAAACGTAATAAACACACGCACAATTACTATTGCATAGTATCATATGGTATCCCTAATTTTGGAATAAAACCAAAACAATTCAATGACCACAGCTTTAAAATTGTAGTCACAATCAGCACCCAGTGCAATTGAAATACCAGAACAAGTTTCAGAGGAAAAAGAATATGTAGGAAAGAGATCACGCAGTTTGGTGCTTATGCAAGTCAACCCTACATGCGTTCTGATTTATTAACATGGAGTGCAACATGTTGTTAAATCTTTAGCCGCAAGAAAGTTGTATTTAATTATCACCATCTCAGAAATGATTTGACTATGGAATGGAGTACCAGGGTACTTAACACAAGAAAAATTCTGTGAGCCATGCTCAAAAAGGAAAAAGTTTAACACGAATGATTACCAAAGAGGAAAAGGAATGGAATACACCATCAAAAATAGGGAGAAACAAACTATCAACATCGACAAGTTACTTCCCCAGTCATACTCTCTAAAAACACATAAATAAAGAATAAATTAACCTGTTACCAGGCAGTGATACATAACAATTTAGCATACATGAAACCAAACACATATAAATAAGTACCTCTTCGGTGTCAATAAGCCTCCAATTTCCATCATGCAATTCAACGAAGATCCTGCCTGAGCCAGGATCATTGCTGGAAGCAGATGCAACAAATTGCCAATATCTATTACGCCTGCGATCTTGACCAAGAGGCAAGGACCTATACACATACATCTCTTCGGCTCTATGGGCAATATAAGATTTCAACTGTGAGCGTGACCTTTTTGAGGCAAATGCAAGTTGCTGAGCTAGAAAATTATCTGGACCCGTGGAAAAATCTTGAGCTACTAAGGTTTTCTCAGTGGGCAAACTGTTGAGGTCATTCTGAACACTATTCAAATCATGAACTGATTTTTTACTTTCTGGAACGCTAGGGGACAAATCAGTATTCCTATTATTAATGTCAGGTAACGGACTTTGGCTGCCCTCTGCTGCAGACCTTGCAAGGTGCATTTCAGTTTTTCCTCCCACGAAAGATGGGAAGTCTAATTTAGTTATATTCTCTTCTTTTAAGCGACTTTTATCAAGCTGTGCTTCTGCCCACATTTGCTTCTTAAGAGCATTTGCAGCTTCCAAACGATCCTGTTGAGACCTTGATGTCAAATTCAACTTAAAAAAAAAAAAAAAAAAACCTAAAATTTTTATTTGAAAGATTCTCAATACCTCAAGAACAACGCGGATTGAGTTTCCTTCATTTGCAATACCAACCAAGGCAACAAGGGCATTGAGACGCTCCTCTACACTGAGGTCAGAATATTCTCCTTCTGTAAGCCCTTGAATCCATGATTCACCTGATTTGCTTTCATCAATCTCCATATTTTCTTCATCAGGATTCCCACCACCTGCATCTTCACTAGCAACAAATTGCTCTGGTAGAGCACTTGGACAGTTCACATCCTTGGAATCACTCAAAGGTATCGATGCAGAATCTTTATCGAACTCAGTTTGCAGATCTTGTGCAACATCATCACATAAATTTTCTTTTCCGCTTCTTGAACAAGGATTTACTTCATTGAAATTTTCAGTGACTATGTTCACACTAGATGGAGTAGCTAAATCATCAACTTCAGGATCCTCATCAACATCGTCACATTCAGAGTCTTCATCCCTTTCAACCTCATCAGCATCTTCAGCAGCTAAAAACCCGTTCTCAAATATTTGAACTTTCTTTCTTGCAGCTGAAAGAATGGCCTCAGCATCTGCAGGATCTTTTCTGTAAGCAGCTCGTACACGGTATGTTGAAGGAGCGATCCTCTCGAAAAGCTTGGTGTCCCTTGTCAAAGCCACAGAAATTGAAGCCTCTGGTGTCTTGCTTGTTGTCAGGTCCCGTAGTCCAGATTTCTTACAGGGGGAAAAAAAACCACATAAATAGAAATTCAAATCCAACCGTAGTTAATAAAAGGTCATTTTAGTAGTGAAAGGTTCACCTTGACATAAATGACTTCCTGTTTAATTTCATTGAAAACTTACCTGAATCTTGTCTGCCAGCTCCAACACTGTTAATCCCTTGCTTCCCTCCAGTGAAAGAACATGAAAAGCTGCAAACTTAACAGTTCCGGGAGTCAACCGGTGCCTAGATCTTCGCGGAAGTAATAATCCTTTTTCTTGCATTATTGCAAATGCATTTTCAGCTGCTGAACCACTGCGGAGAGTAGAAATTGCATCTTCAGAGCTTTTTCCCTGACATAACGGATAACATTAGTAAAAGGAAAAAACATAACCCAGGTGGGAGGGAGATATCCATAAATAACTCAAAAAAAAAAAAATAAAAATCCAACTTCAACATGGAATGGTTTGAAATTAGTGCAGGTGCTCTGCCTTAAATGCCCAAGGCAAGTTTTCAGTCCCATTCAAACCAATTGAACCATGCCAGCTAGGACGCCCTTATGGCCCATGTCAAGTGTAGTGGTAGTCATTTAGGTTCCTCACTAGTTTCAAGCACAAAGATCTCTATCCTATCAAAAGATTGAAAATTCTCTTTTATTGTGCTTAATCACAGAGGTCCCTAAGTAGTTTTCTTTTCCCCCACTAAAAAACCTTAGATATGATTGAAAGCACAAAAGATCAAAAGTGGTAGCCATAGTAGGAGCTACATCCTCCCAATAAAAACTCCTAGAGTATTTAGAAGTGTTTTTCTAAGGAAGAGGTAGCTCCTGCTGTGGCTGCCACGTTCTCCTCTTTTGTGCTTAATCACGGAGTTTATGTTGGTGTGAGAGGCCTAACTTTGTAACCTTCTTTCTTAGGCATTAAATTTTTCCCTGTTTCTTGTTTACGTATAATCATCTTTAAAGGCATTAAATTTCACCCTGCTCACTATTTATGCATGACAAAGCATCTGTGAGCTTGCTCCTAAAAGAATAAAGGCTCATATGCTCACATGGTTGAGCAACGCCCAGATATGTGCCTTTTTGGTTGGTAAACACACAAACAGGGGTGAGTAAAAAAAACAAAAACAAAAACAAAAACAAAATGTGAAAGCAAACCTCATTATTATCAGGCAAGTAAGACCACGCCATGCTTCTTTTCTTCAGCTGTGGCCCAAATCCTGCGGACAATGCTAATTGCCTGAAAATTTCAGGCCACGTTAATGGATTTAAGTGCTGCTGCCAGTTACGTATGTCAAAACCCCATGTGTATGCCTGAAAGAGAAAAGTGAATATCAGAAAATGCTCTGCAAGAATCCGGAAAGTTTACACCAAAACAAAGAACATTTTTGAATTGTGCACAGCGCAAAGGTTACCCCTCCAACAATCTCTGGATGTCCACCGCCAGGATTAGCAGCACCATTCTGGCTCATTCCTAATCCACTAGAAGGTGTCCTAGCAACATCTTCAATATCTTTTATTATCAGCTTCAAAAGAGCAACATGAATCTCTCCCAGCAACCTTGAATCCTGACATCAAAATTGCACAAAAAGGGGAAATAAATTGAAAGAGGAGAAGAAAAAGAACAAGTAACTTTTCTATCTTTTTCCTGACAACCACACAACAAGAAATTAGAGCATACAAATAAACCAAAGATCATCCAAGACACTTACATAGTCATGAAAAGCTTGAACAAACTCGTCAAGAGTAAATGGCCATAACTCAAGAACGTCAGCAAAAGTAATAAAAAATCTCCAAACCTGAGAAAGCCAACAATATTTAAACATCAAAATCGAGGTAATTCACCATCACATGTAACTTATATTGTTGGGACAGTTCAGACATATCAAAAACACCACAACTGAAGTTCAGCAACCAAGTGCTGTAGATATTTGTCCTTAGAACACCGCAAGCTGACATAAGAAAAACATCATAATAACATAACCCCTCACTTAGTATAAAGTGATGAAATATCCAAAGGCACCATTTACAAAAACTTTTGGCACCAAAAGATACTTATAGCCACTTTTGAATTGATATGTTGAAGATAAATCAAACAAATATTGTCATATCTGGCTTACCACGTGACAATGAGACCATACAAAAACAAGAAATTGAAAGTGCAACTATAAGACAAGCATGAAGCATTTCGACATGTTGAGCCAAGAGATATTACCAACCATTCAGAGTGTAAAAGGAAACATAATAAAATGTCCTGAGACAAGCAAATTTATTTTCATGCAACTATATTCCAAATACTAGGTTCTCATCTAAAGGGAAGAAGATAAGAACACATTACGACGCACCATGAGAAGGTTGCCAATATTCTCCTCTGAATTAATCCATGGCTGAACTGCAAATGGACTTTTCAACTGCACGGACTTGGGTGGAAAAGCACCAAGAAAATCTAAGAAGAAAAAGAAGGGGAAAAGGTCAGTCAGCAGCCCAATAGATTTTCACAGTAACAAGTGAGGACAAAAAGCAAGTGGCGATTTGAGCTTCATTCATAGCATTGAAGTTATGAATTCTTAAAGTAGCATGTGTAGCTATCCTACCTCTGAATGATTCAAGGTTTTGCATGGTGTCATGATCTAAAGAGATTATTGAAGATAATCCCTTTCGTGAAACTGCCATCTCCATCAGTTCAAGTTGTTCATCCTCAATCAGCTCCATTGACTCTCTCGCAATTTTGCGTGCAGTAGCTTTCTCAATGGCAGCTTTTCGTCTCACTGCCTCTCTCTCTTTACGAAGCTCTTCTTTAAGCCTCCTTTTTTCCGCCTTCAAAGACATGCCATGGGAAAGGGAAAGAATCAACAGAGGGAAGTGAGGGAGTATGACATTGTCAACTGATCCTCAAAGATGACAATAAACAAAGAATGAAATACTTAATACATTAGTAGGCTCCTAAACATACTCTCAAACATTCTTTTTGCAAAAACTTTTCCCTTCTTTCCATTTCACGCCTTTGCTCACGTATCAATCTCTCCTCCTCACGCTGCTTCTCGCGCATCAATCTCTCTTCTTCCTTTCGTCTTTCACGGTCTTGCCTTTCCATCTCTTTCCTCAGTCGTTCCTCATGCTAATAGCAGAAGGTTCAAAGTATCAGAACAAAAACCTCTACTCACATTCAGAAGAACATAGACAAATGACAAATGACAAATGAAAAAGTACCTTTCGCCTAAGGTTATCCTGTTTCTCAAGCTCTTTTCGAATTCGAATCTCATGAGCTTCAACTTCTTTCGCAATTCTAGCTTCTTCACTCTACAAAAGGCAAATAATTATGTCAGCGATCCATGTAGAGAAGAAATGTCATTCAAGCACAATAATATCATCAAATGCAACTGAAATGCTTTTCAAACTGCTCCATTGCATACCTTGCGCTTCCTTTCCAGCCTTAATACAGTGTCATTAGCTAAAATTTGTCCATCAGACATTTCTAGTGAAATAATCGGGTGCTCACTGATCTGAGAATTCACTTTAGTATTTGTAAAAGGGTCCTTTTGTGGCAGACAATTATCATCCACAGGAGGCAATGGAAATGAAACTCCTTGCTTATCCTGTTGGGAAAGGCGAACACGAGATGCATGACCTTGGTTGCCATGAATCCTAGGTAACTGCTCATTGCCGACTGCAAATGATGAACTTCTAGCAGTTGGACCATCAAGTGCTGAATTATGAATATGAGACGGAGCAATGTGTCCATACACGTCGCTACGAGAAGTGGAGGGCTCTGGAAGAAATGGGTATTCATGGAGAGTTCTTGCAGTAGCCTGAGATAAATGTTATATTGCTTCAATAAGTAACCAAGAAGTAAGGATTAAATAAGTACTCTTAAGAAAAATTTAACTACTAAGAGTTGCAAACAACCAACTAATAAAAGGGCACCAAGAGTGAAACAATCTAAATGCAGATACATGAATTCCTGTTTCAAGAAGGGGGCAGGAAAGCAATAAAAAGGACAACAAAGGTAGCATAAATTGTGTGGCATCAAACATAGACAAAACCTCAATTTCGAAGTAGTTTCATAGATATTTCTTCCCGAAAAGGATCTTAACTAAACATAAAATGGGAGAACAGATGAAGCTTATAAAAAGTACCAAATAGTTACGCAAGGATCTATCATGTTAATGCCCACACCAAAAAAACAAAAAAAAAAAAAACAAAAAAAAACAAAACATAGATTGGGAAATTCACCAAGCAGAGAACAAATGAAAATATCTCAAGCACCATCATCATGCAAGTCAATAAGTACAGGATAAAACATAATCGTATTGAAGAACAAGATACAAACTTTATTTAGTTTTTCATGTCGCTCATATGATTTGCCCTCAAAAGGATGCCCGGACCGCTTCTGCTGCTCTGCAACTGCTCCAACAAAAAATACTTGATGAGTAAGCACAAAGCAAATATGCACAAGTGCGTGAATTGGAGATAATATAAGCAAACTTAACACTATGCCATTCTATATTGTATAATAACGTGTTTAAGGGCAAGTATGTTCTACACACGAGAAGAAAGATTAATAATTTCAAGAACACATCATATATGCAAATACAACATTGTACGTGCTCTAAACTCTAAACAAATGTTGACAGTAAAATATCCAGAATTTCAAGCAAATACGTAGATGTAATGCGAAGTTTTTGGGCATACTATCAAACAATGTCGCAACAAAGGTATGCAATTAAAAGGAATTTAATCATGACTCTTTTCCAGATTGTTAACATACGTACTAATATAGAAAGTCAAAACTGAATTGCTCTAATCCATGCACAGTCCATCCCTTTTATCACATGTAGGTGTTTGGAACTAATTCATTCAAACCAACTCCACCACTCCAAGTGCTTTCCATGATAAATGAGTGTATAACAATGTTAAGCCAAAGTATAATCAAAATCTAAGCGCATTTGAAACTTGTAAGCTGCAGCTTATATATAACACCATGTGCCACGAAAGTCAGCAGATATTCAATAGCTTGTGAGCAGGACTAAATGCACTAGTTATACCTAAGGGCGCACCGAATGCATCCGGCGGCAATGTGTCGAACTCAATCCCAAGAACCGGCCCGTCCTCCCTCAATGGCTTTCCCAATTGTGCCTCCACAATGGCAATAGCTCTAAGCTCCAACATAGACTGCCGGGGCTCATAGTACCTCCTTCCCATTGGCGGCAAGTCATCAGCCAAGCCTCTGGACACCACATTCCGCAACTCAGCAGGACCAAATGGGCTCGAACCGGACCCAGAACCCGATCCATAATCACTACCCGGTTCGGGCGGCCCGGCCCGCAACTCATCAATAGGAGATTCCGGCAAAGCTGGTACCATCTTCCGCGGCTTTTTGGCGGGTCCACCATCCTTCTTGTCCTTCAACCTCCTGTGACAGAACCACATCTGCAATTGCCGATCAGAAAGCCCTAATTTCTCCGACAACTCGGCCCTGATCGATTCCGATGGGTACGCCTCCACTGATCAAAATTCCGAAATAAATTTAGAAACAACAAAAGCTCAATTTTTTCATAGAAAAAAACACATACAAATATCAAAACTATACAAAAACAAAAAAACCAACAATCAAAATCTTTAAAAAAAAAAAAAAAAAAAAAAACAAAGAACAAAGAACAAAAGTTATACATACAGGCATAGGCTTTCTCGAGGGTTTCAAGCTGGAACGGGGTCTTCATCTGGCGCTTGGGCTTGCTGTGTCCTTCATTGGAATTATTCCCCTTACTTCCGCCATTATTGTTGTTTGGAGTATGATTATGATTATTATTACTACTATCGTTGTTATTCTGATTCTCCCCGTCCGAAACGCCCTCCATTGAAGCAGACGATCGAGATCCGAGCAGAAATTCGTCTTCTTCAACCTCCAAAATTCCTCAACCCCAAGGGAAGAGGAAGAAATCTAGGGTTTCGCCAAGAACACCAAACAGAAAAAGAATCTAATTTTGCCCCTTTTTAGTCTTCCTCTTTAACCAAAAACACCGTAACAGTCAAGGAATAGAAAAGAGAAAAGAAGCGTAGAATTATCATTATCGCCGAATAATGGTACTAACAACAACGAATGATAAAATATAAAAATAATAAATGAGAAGGAAAAAAAAATAAAGAAAAGGATTGCATGCAAGAAAGAACGAACGAAAATAGCAATCTGAAAAAAAATAATAATAAGAAGAATAATAAAAAGGAAGAAAATACGAAAAGGAGAAATAAATTAGAAACATTAAAAAAAAAAATCCAACAGTCGCACTTCGATCTAATTCCACCTTCCATAATTTTAATTTTCTTTTTTTTCTTTTCTTTTCTTTTTCAAGTTTTATTCTTTTTAGTTTTCGAGTTTTAAATGAGCGTTTGTGATTATGCCAAACATGTCCTTTTTGATGTAGGTAGGTTATGAATTTGATTTTTTTTTTTTTTTTTTTTTTTTTTTTTTCCAGCTCACGAGTTCCAAGAGACGATATTTATTTGTTCGTGTTGTTTTTCTTTTTAATTTATATATTTGACTTGATGAACTTTTCATTTTGAGGTTCTTCTTTGGTTATTTCGCTTTTTCTTTTTTTTTTTTTTTTTTTTTTTTTCTTCACGTAATGCTATTATCGTATCTGTTTCGGATGACTTTTTTGTTTGTGGTCATTTGGGTTCTTCGGGATCTTTGGGCGCGATGATCGAGGAATGTTTGTGGTTTGTGTTACCATGAGCCGGTAATAGGCCCCACTTAACGCTTTTGGATAATATTGGGCTGGGCTTTCTGACGAGGGCCACTTGGCTTTCTCCTCATGGGTACTTGCTCTATGCAGAACTATTTGTTTTTGGGAGAAAGAGAAAAATAGATCAAAATTTGAGATGAATTAAAATTAATAGGTCAATAATTTATATAAGTTAATAAATAGGCTAAATTATTATTTTCGTTCATAACTTGTCTGGTTATGAACCATAACTTGACAAGTTATTATTTATAATTGTCCATAACTTGTCCGGTTATGAACCATAACTTGACAAGTTTATCCATAACTTATCTGGTTATGAACCATAACTTGACAAGTTATGGCCTATTAATTTCTATAACTAAAAATTGGCCTATTTCCTTTCTTAAGCTTTTCATATTGACCTATTTTTTACTATTTCCCTTTGTTTTTTCCTCCTGAATAAAAGAAATGAAGTAAAAATACGTGCGGTTTAAATTGGAGATTCATATAATAATTTAAATTATAATTCGTAATTTATTATAATATTTTTTTATAAAAATAAATATATAAAATAAAAATAATTTTAAATTTATGAAATAAATATGTATTGAATTTTATTATAAGTATTTAGAATTATATTTTGAATAATTAATCCTAACTTATTCAATAGGTGATATTTTTATTTTTATTTTTTTAATCTTGATAAAATAACCTTTAAATTCTTTAATTAGGTGAAAAAATACCAATCTAAAACTATCAAATTACTAGCTGAAAATCACACGTGACCCTCACATGACATGGTATAACTCTAAAAAGAGAAATGCTCTCAAATCTCTCACCAAAAAAAACACATCATTCGTATTTAGAATTGATCCTATTTTTATTTTTTACGTTTTTTGAGAAAAAAATAAAAACAGTTTTTAAAACGGCGTTTGACGCAATAAAATAAAAAAAAAATGAAAACGATTTTTTAGTTTAGTGTAAAATGAGATTAGTCATTTTTCATTTTTTATTTTCGTTTTCTCCTCTCTCGAGTAGAGAGATAGAGAGTGACATTAATAAATTTTTTTATACTGAAAATAATTTCTTGATAAAACTATCAAACGCATTTTTAAAAATAATTTCTGTCTGAGATTGAAAATGTTTTCATTTTCATTTTCATACAAAAAATAAAATTATTTTAGAACAAGTTCTAAATGCGCCTATCGATTCAATTTTTTTTTCAATTTTCTTTAATTAATAAAACTCAAACCCAGATTCTTTTCTTCTACAAACTTCAAACCCATATCAATTACTTGAATTGAGCCCAATGTTGAACGACCAGAGTCTCCTTCCGTCAAATTCAACCCCTTCACTGCCCAAATTGTTCCTCGTCGCAGGCTGGCGCCGCCGCAAGCTCAACCGAGCTCAGCCTTTTGCAACACATTCGACACCCTCTGCCTACTAGATCCAACCACTTCGCTACCCAAATCAGGTTAAAGATAATCTTGAACTCAAATAAGGTATTTCTAATGGAGGGTAGAAACCAAAGAAGAGAAGTTGTGTTCATTATGGTGAGAAACAGAGAGAGGTTTAGCACGCCTTATTGCGTTTCCAGGTTCAATCAAGTAAGGTTTTGGGTTAGTCTTTTTTTTTTTTTTTTTTTTATCTCTTGTCACACATCTATTTATGTAGTAGATTGTAGTCTTGACTATTATTGTGACAACTATTAGGATCCGTTTGGTTCAGAGATTCGAATCATGTGATTTGAATCATTTTTGATTTACGAGTATTTTTTGTGAGAGAAATTACTGTAGCGAACCACGAATCATGATTCGAATCGGGGGACGAATCCCCCAACCAAACGGACCCTTAATAACTCAATGAAAAGTAGCTTTTGTACTTTGCAGGTTAAGATAAAAGGAGGATAAAGAGATTGAACCCATCTTCTCCCAATTTGACTTGAAGAATGCACCCAAAACTGTAGGTAATCTCTTAGGGGATATTTGGTTTTTAAATTTGAATCTCTGATTCGAATCATGATTCATGATTACTACAATATTTTTTCTCACAAAAAATACACGTAAATCAAAAATGGTTCAAATCACATGATTTGAATCCATGAACCAAACGGACCCTAAATATTGTTTAATTTTTGAGTTTTGTTCATTTCATTAATTTGAGTTTAAAATTTAAATTTTATTATAGTAAAAAGTTCTAAAAAATAGTTAGATTTAACTTTTTTGTTATAATAAAAAGCTCTATCTCAACTCGAATGAAGCCTTTGGTCTACCGCATTTTTTTTTTTTTTTTTTTTGCAACATGAAGGATTTTGGCTTGCACTTTAAATAGGATTTTTTTGCAACATAAAGGATTTTTTTTGTTATAATAAAAAATCACATTTCAACTCAAATAAAGTTCTATTTCAACTCGAATGAAGCCCTTGGTCTACCCCATTTTTTTGCAACATGAAGGATTTTGGTTTGCAGTTTAAATAGGATTTCTGAGACCTATTTTAATTTGTTATATTGTCGACATACTCTATTGTTGTTTGCAAATTGCAATCCTTGTATGTATTAGATTTTTGGAGTTTGCAGTTCGAATGGGATTTCAGGAGAATGTGGTTGTTAGAGCGTTTTTTTATTATTATTTATTTTATTAACTTTAAAAAGTGTATTATAGTCAGTTTATTAAAACACCCTTGAATATCTGATCACATGTGTTGCATGCGATGCCTTCTATTAAAAATTTAACAGAATTAGATGGAAATGTTTTTTACACCTAATTAAAGAGTTTAGGAGGTGTTTTGTTAAGATTAAAAGAATAAAGACTGAATTGTTACCTTTTGAATAGGTTAAAAATCATTTGTGCCAATTAAAAAATTTTAATAAATTAAAATAATTTTAAAATTTTTTAATAATTAATAAATGTGTTTTAATGAAGCTTATACTTGTTTGATAATGTTTTGTTTTGAATATGAAAATAAAATGAGAAATTTTTAGGAGTCGTGTTGAAACCTTTTCTAGACTTATGTTTGGTTGTTTTTCTAAAAAAATTGTTTTTTGAGTATTGGATAAAGTGATTTTATGTTTGGTTATGTTTTTAAAAATGTAAATTACGTGTATAAGCTCTAAAATTTGAAAATGAGAAGAGAAAACAACTTTAGATTGTTTTTCTACTTCCTTAATAAAATATGAAAATAATATAGTGTTTTGTTTTCACATTAAATGTGTTATAATGAAGTTTATACCTATTTGATAATGTTTTGAAAAATGTTTTGTCTTGATTATAAAATAAAAATGAGAATTTTTTTGGAGTCGTGTTGGAACCGTTTCTAAACTTGTGTTTAGTTATTTTTCTAAAAAAATTATTTTGAGTATAAAAAAAATTGATCATATGTTTAGTTATGTTTTTAAAAATGTAAATTACATGTATAAGCCCTAAAATATGAAAATTAAAAGAAAAACAACTTTATATCGTTTTTCTCATCCTAAACAAAATATGAAAACAATATTGTGTTTTGTTTGCACATTAAATGCAAAACGAACGTTATTCCACAACCATTTCAAAAACATCTGTATTAGGAATTTTAAAAGTGGTACCAAGCACCATTGTTTTACTAAAATTTTGATATTAAGCTTAACGATCACCCACGACAACACCAAGAAATCGTTTCAGTGTATTGCACTCACAAACAAAACCAGAAAGTTGGGAGCCGCCTCTGTAACTACATACTAAAACTTCGTTTATTTTGTGAATTTGAGTTTTTAATTTGAGTTAAGATGTGACATTTTTTGAGAGCTTTTTTTCACTATAGCAGAAAAAAGTTAGATGTGATATTTTCTAAGAACTTTTTTCTACTGTAGAAATCTAAAACTAAAAACTCGAATCAGTGAAATAAACGAGGCTTAAAAATGCAAAGACAACAAAACATAACATCTACATGGCGGGATCAACATCGTCTTTACTAAAACAAAGCAAAACAAAAGAAAATCCTGACACCATGAAGAGCACCATCGAAGACAAGCCAATCACTGTAACTATCAACACTAGGAATAGCAGAATCAGTGGCGGAGCTAACCTTTCACTTCAGTGGAGGTGTACATTAACTTTTTTTAACAAATTATCTTAGTGAATGCATATAAAAAATATATTTATTTTAATTGAGACATATATTATTTCATTTAGGGTTTAAGTGTAAAATTTTAAAATTTTTAAAGGTAGTATTTTTTCAAAAAAATTTAAGTGGGAGCGGTAGCCCCCATTGAGGGCCAAGACTCAAGAAAGCCATTAGAGAAATACCCATTCACTGGCACGCGAGGTCCACGCGTCGTCACCACCAGTTGCCAACACGAGACGGCGAAACCATGGGTGCTAGAACCCCCAAACCGTTGGAACATAAGAGACACAACGCACCTTCCACTGGTGATACCAAACTTATCACTGCTTCAACCATCGAGCAAAACTCCACCGATGGAAAGTCCAACAGCCACTCCTTTAACATGACCACAACGCATCCCTGATGGCAAACGAGGTCGAGCCAAACACCCGCACCCTCATCAACACCAAGATCTCCATCTCCAAGGCTAGGAATCTGGCGACTAGCTAATTAGAAGTGCCAGATTCTGCCACTAAGAATCCCAAACGTACTAACAAACCCTAACCCACATAAGAGGGGAACACTCGAAATTATAGATTTGACCGATTATTGACTAGCTTTTTGTCATTTTCAAATTTTTAGAAAAGTCGACTTCTATAAGTTACAAAGCTTAATAATTATGTCCAAAAGTATATAGAACATCTAGAGCACAAAATAGAGTAGCGCATCAAATGTGTTATTTATATGATGTTTTATGGCAACTTTAGAATTAGTGTTAGTATTTACATTAGAGTTGCTCTTAGAAAATGTAAGGTCTATTTTTAACCGAGTGTCATAAATAGTGTTATAAAACTTGTTGTAACACTGATGATAGATACGTGCATATGAGTTTTTTTTTAATTCAGTAGCAACAAATTATAAGTGCAGAAAGATTAACATAAACATAAAAGACGCAAGGAATTGATATTGTAGTTCGGTGCGCACACCAACATTTGCAAGGTCATGCCCAGACAGTGAACAATCTACAAAGATTAAAGAATTACAAATACCAATCAGATTTATACACCCAAAGACTCCCTCCTTGACGTTGTCATCGTCATGTGGAATCTCCTTAATGGCCTTATTCAGCGAGTACCATTCGTCTTCAAACTGCACAGTAAAATCCCTTTGGCTGGCAGTGCACTTTTTCTCGAAAAGCTTTTAATCCTTCTCTTGAATGACGATTTTCAATCAACACTTAAAAGGCTCACTCTTACAAAAACTTTTTCTAAATATTTATTCTATAAAAACCATGCCCCAAATATATCCTTTGATTACCCAATACTTTTTTTAAGGCCACACAACTCACGTACACCACTTATGTATATATAGTAAAGTTGCTCATGTGCCTCCCTTTGTGAAGTACGTGAAGATCACATCAATATGGTTTTATATTTAAATTATATATCTCCACAAGATTAGCTTCACTCAATCAGCTTCTCACGCCAACAAAAATTTTTAGCTCTCATGCAAGGTAAGTTTCCAATAAACAATTCTCAAATACTCAAAATACAATTCACGCACCCACTAATTAGTACACATTTTTCTAAAAATAATTCATCCAAAAACTACAATCAACCCCATGACTTTTATGTTACTAGAAACAACCAATCACACAATCAATCTAATATCATTTCCTTAAATAACTCTCTCAATTATTCTATAAAATTACCTTGCCAATATATGATTTTCATCAACAAAAACATTATATATTCAGAACAATCAAACAACTAAATTCACTTATGATCTTCTCCATAAACGCCAATTGCTAAAAATACTTATTTTTAAATTTTTACTACCAACACCAATAAATTGCCAACTAAAATCTTAACACAAAATAGCAATAATGTCCAATCAATAATAGATGTCAACAAACAAGAAGTTCTGACTTTATTTTGTACAAAAACCATTGTGCATTCCATTAATTTATTGAAGTTCGTATGCTATTAGATCACTACTGCAATACATTTTTAAGTTTAGATCTTATTTGTTAAAATTGAAAGGTTGGAATCTAAAATTTGTCAAAACATGCGCTAGCTAAAAAAAAAAAAAAAAAAAAAAAAAAAAAAAACCCTATTTTCCAACACATGCACAAAAACTTTTATGGAAAAATGAATACAGAAATGAGCATGATCTCTGATCGTCACCACGCATAACATAATTCACATATTTATTCTCCAAACATTCCGTTGACTCTCTCAAGGCTTACATTATTTTCATTAAACATGAGAGCATCGCAAATTAGCAGTTGTTTATACCTGAATCGGAGAAAAATAAATGGGACAAAAGGGGAAGCGAGCAATGACAGAAATAACAAATACTCAAATATTTGATGTCTTCTGAAGGTAATATATAAAAATTTACAGTGCAGGATTTCCACCATGTCCATTCTTCATTTCTTCTCAGGCAGCCTTCGCTTGCTAGGAATAGGAAAAAAAAAAAAAGATTAGTCATGGAGAACTGTTAAGTGCATTATAAAATATGTCAAGCGTGTAGAGCAAAAAAAAAGAACGAAAGGGAAGGCCTGCAATATATGTTAAATTGAGAAGACACCTTCCCTCTTGAATTCTATGTTAATATAATAGTTTGCTTTTGTTTCATCTTTTAATAACAACTGACATTGAGTTGTCAGTATTTTAAAGGTAAGTATTTAAAAGTTATCACATCAATTGGTTTTTCAAAAAGAAAATTGTTTCACACCCAGACAAGGTTGAATCAGGGTGCGAATAAAATGTGGACTCAGCGTATATTTCACATCTCGACCAAACCCAGGCCCCATATGTAAGAATGCTCAGAACTACGCATTACAAAATTGCATAGTATCAAAGACAACTCTCTTGCTGTGTGAGAGTGAGTATCAAAAAGTTGCGATAAAAGTTGCAATTTATCTGTGCATTGCTCTACGGATGGAGAAGATAACTAAAGTGACCGAAAGATTGGATCAAAGAGACCATTGGACATAAGTTGTTGTGTTAGGCACCGATGATGTATTTTTAACATTTTTCATTTGCAACAGATCAAATTATTCTGCAATTAACCCAATGGACAAGGAAATCGATATAACCTGAACTCTGAATATAGTAAATGAGTTGTTAGGTAAGAAAGACTCACTCGTTTCTCTTCTTCCATCTTGGCCTTGATGTAAGAGTAAATTGCCACTCCGGCAATAGCAATGCTGGTACCAATTCCGGTCTGTGTCGAAATCTTGTTACCTGCGGGCAACAATTTTTGTGTGTATAATATACGTCCATGAAATGACTTCCAGTTATATATATATATATATATATATATATATATATATATATATATATAAAAACCAGAAAGACAGATTCAGGCTAATCTGAAAAAAAAGGAAATAAGAGACATTTACCAAAGACGATGATGGAGAAGCCAATCACGAACACACGTTTCAACACATTACCAACGGCATGTGTGAGTGGTGCTACCCTCTCCAAAGTGTTGGTGGCCAACTGATAATTGAAAACAAAGAAATATCTTTTTGTCATGCGACTGTGTTCACAGCAAACCATTGACAATGCTTTGTGTTACACACACACACACACACACACACACACACACACACACACATATATATATATATATATATTCATATATATGAAATGTCTTTCATCCGATTTTGTGTTCGTCAATGTAACAACATTTGCACATTCATATTACTCAATTTCTTTAAGTGTAATACTCAATAAAATGCACTCTTTCGTCATGTTTCATTAAGGTTGTTTCAATTGTTATCATGTTACATAAGAAAATTACAAGTCCGTACAACAAATATTACACTTACTGTTTCGTCTAAAAAAATATATATTACACTAAACCAATGGCTGTATGGCATGGAAAAATTAACCCAAGTACCTGGTTGTAAAGGTGATAGAACATTCCCACCCAGAAGAGATCTGTTACGAACTTGACTAGACCAACTTTTGCAATTGCATCATTAAAACCATGCTTAATTAGTTGAGGTCCCTCTACCTACAAAATTAGGCAAAAAAAGGGGAATTTTAGTTTACACAATAACCAATTCCTTTAGGAGATTTCAAGTAAAGTTTCACTCACAATGAGGGCAGGTGGAATGCAGACAAACAGAGCAATGATGGAGATGTAGGCATAGATATTGGTACTGTCCATATCAGTCTGAAAAAATTATAAAAATAAAAAAATGTGAAAGTTTCCAATTAAAATTAAGAGGCAAGGAAGGAAATAACCGAGGCTGTTTTCCTCAGCAAGAAAGATTAGGAAGAGCTTGACTAGAGAGGTTAACCATGGCTTTCTTTGAATAGATACTCCTGTAAGTAAAGGAGATATTTGATATCATAGCACTGATGAAACCAGTCCAGTTGAATGACAACTCGGTCAATGATGCCATTGACACACCTGCATATTCACAAGGGAGAAAAAAAAAAGATTTTATTTGTGACTTTTATAATTTGCAAGAGCCTTAAATTCTACAATTAAGCATATAATCATTAGTATGCTAGATCTAATAAAATAAAAGGTTATTGAAGGAAACGGCTGAATCTTGGAGAGGCAATTGAAAAAATGGCCAAATTTTTTGGGCTAAAACATAGCCATTTTTGGTGAATCACACATTTATTGAATGAAATTAATCGGTAAAATCATATTAACCGGGTAAATACAAGATTTACTGACTAAATTAGTAAGTAGAGATTATCTTTGCTGATTAGGGTACATTCATTTCATAACTCAAATCATACAGTGTTTTTTTTCTTACATGCATGACTCAATTCATAACTCAACTCATACAAAAGAACAACTTTCTAATAAATCACGCTTCTTTTCTCGTTATAAAAAAACAAGGAAAGAAAAACGGACCCGTTAATACATTTTTATTCATAGACAAAATTTGTGTAAGCATGTTTTGACTTTTGAGTTGCTTTTCTCTTAAAATTAAAAGAAAACACTTCTTTTACATGTATAACAAAAATACAAACATAAATGAAATTTAACCAAAAAAAAAAAAAAGCTAGAGGAACTAACCAAGAACAACAGGAGCCAAGGACAGCCATAAAGTGAGGGGAATAGATTGTCCAAGGATAAATTGAGAGGCAGCAGCGTTGAAGAAGGGCTCAAGAGCTGTAAACAAACAAAATTCCCATGTTAAACAAAAAGATTAAGAAAAAAAGAAAAATTCATTTCGCTTTGTTCTTCTCACCTTTGACCGTGTGTGTGAAAGAGACGGCAACTGCTGCAAATGAGACGTTGCTGGTCACGTGGCCAAGTGCGTGACACACAGCAACTGGGATTAGCAACTTCAACAGGTTCGAGTCGATCGGCTACATTTAATATACATACATATATATATATATATATATATATATGTTAGTTCAATGGCATCATATTGCACGCACACACAAATACTAATAGCATAGGAATAATTAGAAAATGTACCCCTTTTAACTCTTTTTTCTTTTTCTTTTTTAGTTGGGTGTTATGCTTTTAGAATTTTGTCTCTTTTAACATGAGAAATGAGGACAGGATTTTATAATATTAAAAAATAACGTAAATCTATATGCGTTTTTTCTGGAGAGACATTTCTTTGGATTTCCCTATTACCATAGCTACCAATAATAATTTTATAGTCTAACTTTAGAATAAACTAAATATGTTTCTGTGCAGTGCAAGTTCAACCAATCAAAAATTTTAAAATATTATAAGAACAGAAAATTTTAATATAATTAAAATAATAATAATAATAATAATATTAATATTAATATTATTATTATTATTATTATATAGTACAAAATGGGACCATTATAATACTTGTTATTTTTTCTTTTCTTCTAATATTTTAATTTTTAAAAAAAAATTAAACTCAAGATATAAAATTTTATGATCTAGTGTAATTATCCCCTCTTTAGAAATTGTAATAAATAGTAAATTTATAAAGCTAAATTAAATAAATAATAAATTTTAAAACTATTTTAAGTAAATAGTCAATGTAAAATTTTCTCATACGATTGAAAAAAAATTTACGTGATAAAAAATGTTTATTTATTTGAAAAAAATCTTACTAATTATAAAATGAATTGAAAAAAATTCTTTTTACTAATTGTAAAAAAATATTTATACAGTAAGTTATTATTTAATTTAAATAATTTTAAAGTTTTCTATTTAATTCAATTATTTACAATGAATCTCCAGTTTATTTCATTCCCCCATTTTTATCTCTTTGAAGAAGGGTAATAAATGAATGGGGAATGTTATGGGCTTGAAAAGCGGTCACTTACAGCACGCTTAGGAAGGCCGACGGCCCAGCTGATCAAGCAGTAGACCACCCCGACGAACAAGTGCACTACAGACACAAAACTGCATGCACAACAAAATATCTTACTTTCATAATCAAATCTAATTAAGCTAATTGTGCAACGGATTAGCAAAAAGAAAGGCTAATTGTGTTATCGTACAATAACCATTTTTTATGAGAATTGTACAATGAACACAATTAAAAGATGAAACTTAATCCTCCAATGCATCAAATGATTTTTATGCACTACTGAATCCATTATTCCGATTCAAACAAAAGATGATACATTTGAATACAAAAAACCAATAGAAAGTAACAAAAGTATACTTACTAAGGATAGGGGAAATAATTGTAGATCTTTTTGTTCAGGATATTGAATATCACGTTGAGGAAGTACCTGCAATGTCACAGTTTTAGTAATTTCCAACTGAACCAATATGATAGTTGTTTTTATCTTCTTCTTTTTTTTTTTTTTTTTGTGATTAGTTATAAGTTGTCTCCGAATTTTTGTTTTCACAAATTATTTTATGAATTTAATAAAATATTATAGATTGTTTTCAAGTTGATAAATAATATTGGAAGAAGTACTCTACATGACGTGCTGCGTCCCCATATCAAGAATTTTAAGGAAGAAGTACTCTTAAGGATACGTTAATTTATTAAGTTTAAATTTATAATTTTAATTTTGTTATAATATTTTTTATATAAAAATTTTAAATTAAAAATTAATAAACTAAACCGGTCTTAAAAAGTTTTACAATATTGTATTAAATTTAAAAACTAATATATTAAACTTAAAAATTCAAGAAACTACTCAGTAAAATCAGAAAAAAGAAAGAAAGAACAAAAAAACCACCGACAACAAAAGTGTGCCAATGTTAAAAGCTACAACTAGGACTGTTAGACTGTGTCTTGTCAAGTTAATTGGAGTTGTCACTAAAAAAACAACCCTATATGATAGAAACTAGAGTACATATAAAAGAAAAAATGGGTTACAAATATATATAATCACTAAAAAATAAGAGTTATCTCATTTTAAATTTTTACAGTTCAATCTAAAATGTTCATAATTTTCATACTAGATTTTTTTAATAAGTTAAATCACGTGTATTTATCAAGTGGTTTGGATAGTTTTTGAGATATTTATTTAAATAATTCGTTTTTAATTCTAAATTATAATTTTTAATTCTTTATAATATTTTTTTTTTATAAAAAATTAAAATTATAAATCACGATTCAAAAGTCTCGCTCATAACCGCGTGTTTAAAACCTACAGGATTATGTTTTAGTCGCTTGACTCACCACATGAAGAAGAAGAAGCCGGTGACGAGCGCCGGATACTTGTTGAAAAACCCGATCGGAGCGACCTTCGCTTCCCTGCAAAACCACCGAGTCAGACAAAAAAACACAACCCATCAGTCAGAGGCTGACCAACGGGCGAGTTCCGACCGAGTCAGAACGGACGAAACGGACCTCACCCGGCGGAATCGCTCCCATCTGCGGGCGACGACGCGGCGGCCAGGCAAGGCCGGAGAATCTCCCTCCTCGTCGCCGGCGCCGGCGCCGGTGAGCTTTCAAGCAGCAACGCCGGCCTTAGCTGCCTCCCCCAAATCAGGTTCCCGCCCTCCCCGACGGCGCCGATCGGCCTCGCCGGAACTGAGGAGCTGGAGCTTCCACCTCCGAGGTCCTTGCCCGTCGGCTTCCGGAGGTGAGGGATGGCGGCGAAGGCGGTGGCGCGTGAGATCAGACGCGATTCCATGACTGGCCGAGAATGTAGGAGCAGAGAGGAGAAATTGTGGTCTTGGAAACTCAGTTCTTATGGACACAACGTAAGGCCTTTGGCGACAGTATTGTGAACCGTTTCCGTACGTTAATTGCTTTGTTTTTATTTGTTAGTTCTGGTTCTCGTAAGATTCAACGCAGGCTAAGAATGTACAAGCGTCATGTGATGTATAATTTGAAGTACAGCTCTGGTGATATAATCAGTAGATTAATTCAACGGTGGGGATTGTGATGGTCTACGGTTGGGAGG
The DNA here is from genome assembly GCA_012066045.3 of Morus alba. Lineage (NCBI taxonomy): Eukaryota > Viridiplantae > Streptophyta > Magnoliopsida > Rosales > Moraceae > Morus > Morus alba. The sequence goes on from CP050227.2 coordinate 5,784,677, forward strand.
AGTGATGGTAGGGAGGGGATTATTGGCGAGCTGGTGGATCATGGATGGATTTTAGGAGGGAGGGGAGAGGCGGATATTGCGATTTGGGAGGCGGGTAAAAGTGGGGCCCATCTTATCCCCAGCGAGAGGCTTAAGACGAAGGGACTGTGTTATCCAATCACCTCTGCTTAATTGGATGGCTTCCAAAAATCCCTTATCGTTTTCCTTTCCTTTGCTTTCCAGTTTTACGCTTCCTTCTTCTAATATTTTGTGATGGTGGAACGGTGAAGAGTTATTACAACCTCAAGGCCCTCAACTGTAAATTAACATCAGTTTAAACTTTGAATATTACAGTCCCAACTGTTTGTCACGGGAATGAGCCTTTTTGCATGGTTACCCTCTAAACTTATCGTGTTTGGCAAATCAGTCCTTAAACTAACTTTTTTTACAATCAACCCTTTTACTTATAAATCCGTTATATTGATGGTCGATTTACTCACGTCTGTTAAATATTGAACGGATTTTGTTACGTGATTCGCGCGTGACTTTTCTCAAGGGCATTTGATGGTCATTTTCTAAACAAGCAATAAAAAAAAATCACAAAATCCCAAATACTCATTATCCGTTTATTTCGCTGATTTGAGTTTATAATTTGAGTTGAAATGTGATTTTATGTGAGAGTTTTTTACTGTAGTAAAAAAATTAGATGTGACTGTTTCTGAGAATTTTTTACTGTAATAAACCTCAAATTCTAAACTCGAATCGATAGAATGAACGATGCGTGAATCTTTTCTCTATCTTTCGCCGCATCATCTGCTGCTTCCCAACATTTGCAAATATTCATGGGGCTCAATGCACTCAAATCTCCTTCCCCAAAAAAACCCATATTTTCAAACATGATGGGAGGAAGCACAGAAGCCAACGATGGTAGCGGAAACACCTACCTCTTTTGTGGAGGACGTTACGATGGTTGGAAGGAAAAGCTTAAACACAAATATGCCGATTAAAATGCAGATGCAAGCCATGGTTGGTGCTTCTCAAGCTTTAAATTATGATATCTCTTATTGTAGATCTGTAGTTGCTCACATATAAAAGGCCTCTCGTTATTTATTTATTTTTCTCCTTTTATTAACAATATAAAGACGGAAGCTTTTGTCCGTTTTTTAAGTTAAACCTTTTGATTTCATATGACTACAAGACTTTGAGAGGAGATATGGACCCAGCTTAATATGTATTGTGGGATCAAAATTTTATTTTTTTTGGGTGTTTTTTTCACCAATTCAAATTCAAAGGCGCTTCTTCTTGTTCCTACTCTTCGTATCCCAAGATGGAGCTTTTTTTAACAGTAAAGAACGTTAAGAAAAAGAATCGCAGTCAGCTTTCTTTCTCTATTTATTTTCTTTCCTAAAATAGTTGGTGATTAAAGCTCTGTTTATTTTACCGATTTGAGTTTAAAATTTAAGTTTTGTTACAGTAAAAAGTTTTTAAAATAGTCACATTTAATTTTTTTACTACAGTAAAAAAATTCTCATATAAAATCACATTTTAACTCAAATTATAAATTCAAATTAACGAAATGAACGGATCCCTGTGTATAAAAGTTTAAACAAGAGATCAATTTGGCAAAGAAAGAATTACCCAAACGGTCATGTAGGGAAACTTTTCTTTTTATTGAGTTTTTGGTTCTTTGTCAGGGTTATTGACGTTAAGTGTACAAGACTTTTCTTTCTTTTTCTTTTTTAAAATGTTGTTTAGTTAATAAAATGACCATCAGATGCCCTTTGAGAAAAGTCATGCGCAACTCACGTAACAAATTCCGTCCAATATATTTATAAGTTTAATACAACATATTTATAAGTTTAAAGGGCTGATTGTAAAATTTTTTAGTTTAGGGATTGATTTGCCAAACACGCTAAGTTTAGGGGGCAACCATACAAAAAAAAGTCCTGAAATAATTTACAGCAAGTTTGTTTTTTTTTTTTTTTTTTTTTTTTTTTTTTTTTTTTTCCTTTTCTTTTTAAATATGATTATTATCGACAATAGCTTACTTGTGATAGTTATACTACACGACAATAGCTTACTTGTGATAATTATACTAGACGACAAAATTTCATGTCTTAAGTTGAAATTTAACAAAAATTTCAAAATATTATAAAAATAACAAAAAATGACATTGTAATTATCATAATAATATTGCATTTTGTATTTATATAAAATATAATCATTATTTTAATAATATTTAATTACAATATTCTTATAATGTTCCAAAAATTTCTACGAAATTAAAATGAACTCTTCTTTTTAACACAAATTACATTGCAATGTTATATTTTAAGTCTCAAGATTAAATAGAAATTATAAGAGATGTATAGTTTCATAAAATAGATACGTTAAATGGTTTTATCAATTTGAGTTTAGAATTCGAGTTTTGTTATAGTTAAAAGTTCTCAGAAACAGTTACATTTAATTTTTTTATTATAGTAAAAATTTCTCAAATAAAATCATATCTCAATTCGAATTAAAAACTCGAATCAATGAACTAAACAGACTTAAGATTACCAAAGAAGAGTATTTTTCCGAACAAATTTTCAAATCTTCCCGTGTGCGTTGTTGTCTTCTTCATGAAGGCCAAATCATGAGCAGAGGGGAATCATGACAAAGCGGAGATCGTCGTCGTCCACGGTCCATCCCAAGGGGCGTCATCGTTTTTGGCAAAGTAAAGTTTGCTTCCCAAAAAAACCTCACACCATCATTGATGTTTTTGAGTCGAAGATGCTCGCCTGTATTCACATGACTCAAAAATGAAGGATGATGGTTTCTAGGAAAACTATAGTCTATTATGCCATTAAAACCGCATTATGAAAATTTCTGTTTTTTCAATTTTCGTACTGACGATTAGACGACGTTAACTATAATCTATTAATATCTGGCTTTAGACGATGTGAGCGCAAGAACCAAAATTCGACTTCTCTCCCTTTCTTCAAATAGTCTTATCTCTCTCTCTTTCTCTCGCTCTCTCCCTCTATCCCCTTCCCTTGCGTGTGTCATTTTTGTCACAAAGTCTCATCATTATCGTCTTAAAAACTCTGGTTAAAAAATATAATGACGGTTTAAAAATCATCGTCGTAGTCAGAGTTATTAATTGTTTAAAAAATACGATGATGGGTTTTAATCTCGTTTAATATGCACGTATGTGAAACACTAAGACTTTTAGAAAAGGCACATTAGAGGACAGTTTTTTTATTAAAAAAAATCATCGTCTAATGTGCTCCTTTTAGCAGCAGTTTCTTCCACAACCATCATTAAAAGTCTTCAAAAAATTAAGAAAAAAATAAGAAAAATCTAGTTCTTTGTTCAAACAAAAATTTCTTCAAATATTATGCACAAATTAAAGAAACTGGAACAATATTTAATCAAACAACACACTGAACATTTTTAAAGAAAGATGTTATAAATTCTCCTTCTCATACATACTTAGGCAAAGCTTTTCAACAAAATAGAATAACAAAAAATACCTAAATTCAAAGAAAAATCTAACTTCAAAAAAAAAAAAATCTAATTTCAAAGAGAAGTACTCTAATTTTGATGCTCAAGATGTGGTGGCAGACATGCTTACAAGGTTACGACGGCCGGCAATGTATATACATGGTGGCGGTTGCGATGATTATAGAGGTGGCGGGTTGAGGGCATGAAGAATGTATATTAGAAGGAGTGAGGAGTATAGAAGAGAAGAGAAGTATAATTTTGAGGGAGTGAGGAGTAAGAAGAGAAGAGGGAGTGAGAGAGAGAAGAGAAAGAGAGAGAAAGGGAATTTGAGAGAAAAGATTTAGTGTTTGTATATTAGAGAAAGGGAGATTGAAGAGAGTGCTCAAAGTTATATATAGATAATAAAACTTCAAAAAAATTTGGAAAAAAGAATTAACTGAAAAAGGTCCTCTTTTTTTTTTTTTTTTTTAAAAAAAAAATTGACATTAAACAATGGTTTTTAAAAAATCATAGTCTAATATACCACAAGATGATGGTTTTTAAAAAACTGTCGTCTAATGTGCGCATGCAAATTTCTAAAATACGAAAATCTCCGTTAAGCACTTTTTAAGCATATTAGATGACGGTTTTCTAGAAAACGCCATAAATTAAGCGTCATATAATCTACAATTTGTAGTAGTGTCATTACCTCCTTCTACGGCCAACCATCGTCCTCTGACTGCCATCGCCAGCTTTCTGCCACCAAGCCTTACGTTATTGTATCTGTCTTCATCGCCAACAATTTGTAACATTTTGAAAATTTTACTAAATTTCAACCAAAGGTTTGATGTTTTACCATCTAGTGGTCTTTCTTAAATTATTGCATTTGATGATTCAAGCCAAGCTAGGAATTATCAATAATGTTTTGAATAATTCTAATTGTATAATGTGCGTCTTACTTGCTCATTTTATTCATTTTTTAACAGAACTGTAATGGATACGAAGGGATCGATAGTGTGACGTTTATAAAGTTCGTGTGCTAGTGGTGTGACATTTGAAAGTTTAGGTGGTATAATGAGACAACAAGTATTTTCGAGGGAGAAAATTGAAATTAACTTAAAATTAAATCAAAAACATTTGTCCATATAACATTAGATCAAAAACCAATTTATTAAAAACTCAAAAGAGATCGGTAATTTTTAAAAATACCCCGTGAAATGATGCACTCTTTTATTTTAACCCTTAACATTAGTCAATATTTTTTTATCTTTTAAACTAGAACTAGTCAAGGAGTAGAGTTTTTTTAAAAGGGATACTTTAAGTAAGTCATGCATTTAAAGAGGTATAATATGTAATTTTCTCACACCCTGAAATCTTAAAGTCTAGGATGTTAGTCAATTTGGGTGGCTCAATTATCAAAAAATTGGGATGCATCAAAAGAGAAAGTCAGAGAGGGAGATGAAGAAGAGAGAGCACCGAAAATGGTGCTGACTTTCAGAAGTGAACCCAGCTATTTACAATTAGTTCATGCGTAAGAGAGGGGGAGGCAAAGGCTATAAATACATGCCTCCCCTAATTTGTCTTGCTTCCCAAATTGAGAGCTTCTCCCATTTGTAAATTTGTAGAAAATTTTTTAGATTTCCAATTTGTGAGCTTTTGTAATTTTTTGTAATTTTTGCCTAATTTATAATCTTTCTTCCTTTTAGAAAATATAGTGGTCCGCATTACCCGGAGACCTAGGCAATATTTAGCCAAACTCTATTATCAATTATGGTGTTCTTTTATTTATTTTCAGTATTTAATAGTTATTCTGTCGAATTTATCTTTGCGTATAGTATTGTTCATCTATATGGTACTAATCAAATAAACAATACTATTCACTCATACGATCCTATTCACAAATATTATTCACGGTGAAATTATTTTTGAGTGGGAAATATCCAACACGGGACCATTTTGAGACAAGAGGCCCCAAAAGTATCACTGATTTTCTTTTGTAATCTGCCCGTTGTCCTTTCCTCACATGGATGTGTTCTTGCAATTATTTAAATGATCATACTGATTTACCAACCAACGAATTTGAGAAAAATAATAACATATGACAGGAACACCATAAATATTAATCACCAAGAAAAACAGCAAGTACGTACGTAAGTTACGAATATTATATACGGCGTACATGGATGATCAATTTGCAGAGAGAGGAAATCCGATCCCATGCCGTTTCGTCGGGAACACAACAAACAACAAACTGCACATCACGCCGATCCCGACAGGCAACGCGGTGAGGACCTCCTGCGCTTCATCGGACGGCGTCGGATAGAAGCAGCTCACGACATTCTGATCAAACAGCGCAATAGCCAAGAACAGAAAAACCGACATGAAAGCGTGCACAATATCTATAAACCGAAGCCGGTACTTGTCGGCTTCTTCATTCGGTAGCTTGGCGGAGCCGTCGATGACCCAAAGGCCAGTGAGCGTGGCGACGCCGTAACATACGTTTCCGTTCTTGTCCCTGAAGCTGTCGGTGAAGCTGACCAGAAACGCCGAGGCTCCGCAGAGAACAACGAGGCCGGCGGTCATCAACCGGCTTACCGGGTCGCACTGGCCTAGGTTGGAGAAGATTGGGGCGAGGAGCTGGAAGGCGAGGACGGTCCCGGTCGGTAGCAGGTTGGCCAAGTGGGCCGTGCTCTGGAAGGTTTGGCTGATGGCTTTTTGGACGAGCGTTTTCTGGTCTACGGGCTCTGATTGTTCTTTGGGAACGTGATCATCTTTGATCAAGAGAGGGATTTTCGTGTTCTGTTCCTCGACGTGGTTTTGACGATGATTCTGAGATTTTGATGATTCCACTTTGATATCCATGACAGTGCAGAATTTGCGTTTCGGCTAATCTCTTTTGATCGGTGTGTTTTGGCGTGTTTGTTATAAAGGGATATATTAATTTGTGTTTATATTGAAAAGTTGGAAATAATAGTGGGATTTGATGAGTAGATGTAAAGGGCAGTTAGTGTTGCCTTGTAAGGAATCGGAAGCTGATTTTTGGACTTATAAAATAGCGTTAAGGATTCAGCCAAAATAAAAATAAAAATAAAAATAAACAGATTTAAGGCATAATCCGGAAGTAACCATGCGTCTGCCTCTAGCTTGAGTGTGCCAAACCTGTATCCTTTGGTTCATGAATTTAAAATGTCATTTAAATTTTTTTGCAACAATATTTAAGGAAAAAAAATCAAAAATACCAGTAAAGATATAGTAAAAAATATTATTTATATCACTACATTAAAAAATAAACAATTGTTATTCAATTAATAAAGAGTAAACAAAAATTATTAATTTATTATGACACTCAATTATTTAAAATAACATATAAAACCATGATAAACCATATATTTCTCTCTATCCTTCCATGACTGTTATGCACTTTTTTAAAGTCTATTACAATATTGATTAAAAACAAAACTTTATTATGTGTGTTAGAAAAGAGTTCATTAAATTTTAACAGGAAAATTAGATATCCTATTACTAAGATATAGTTTTCAACCATCGAACTTTCATTAACTTGTCATATTTTTGATAATCTACTATGGTTTTATTGTGATCTTTAGTTCAAAACCATACTTGTTACACCCATATAATATTATATATCTATAAATTTGGATATAATAAGTATGAATATTATTAGCTCAATATTTTCCTTTTTTATTGGGTTTTTTAATCACAAAATGCAAGCAGCAGATGTGGCACTAGAAACGATTTTGTTGCTTTTGCTGAAAAAAAGGATTTTGTTGATTGTATGATGTTGTCATTGTATTTTTCTGAAACGCAGCAAATTTATTAAAAAAAAAAGAAAAGAAAAAGAAAAAGAAACTAGAGATTCGGTTTGTTCTCTATCTACTTGCCTTTGGGTCTTATTTGGAAGTGATGACAAAAGCCCTTTTGCTTGCCTTGTGGAAGTGGTATTTGTTGCTTTATTTTTAGTTCTTTTTTGCTTTTATTTATTTAGTTTTTCTCTTCCTCTTTCTTTTTTTATTTTTATTTTTTTTATGCTAATCTTTCTCTTGCTCTATTTATTTTATTTTTTTCCCCTGGAATCTTGCTTTTTATAGTCTTTTTTATTTTTGGGCTAAAACAAGAAACCATAGGACACATAAAACGTATCTTGCTTTATTTAGTTGCAAGCACATAAACAGTATCTTATACGACGCATCTAAGGAACGTTTACCGGACAGAGTGCATGTCTTGCACGTTATGGCTTATGACTTCATGTTAATTGTTAGGGTAAGGGGAATTAGATATCCGCCAGCAGGGTTTGGAAATAATTGCAGACAAAGTGTCCAATTCTTTGCGGTATTATGTAACTTGGTCTAATTTTCAATTTCCGGTATTATTCACTTAGAGGCTAGAAGTGAACCGGCAGCAAAGAAAATTCAGAGGGAGAAAAGGTGTGTCTCACCGGAGTCTCGACATTGTTTTGGGCGCATAGATGGGCTCCCAACCTTGTGTTTTCATCCACAAACTCGGAATAATTAAGCGGAGATGCTGGTAGGGGAGGTTTTTGTTGCTGCGAGACACATGTGCTAATCAAAGATGGAATGGGTAGGTATGCTAGCTATTTTTGGCTGACGTTCTAAGTTCGTCGCTTTTTCTAGGTTTCCTACTCTCTTGAGGTCTCATTCTTAGTGGACGTTCGGTTTATGAATTCATAACCATTTTCATTTTATGAGTATTTTTTGTGAGAGAAAAACACTGTAGAGAATCATGAATTATGATTCAGAATCAAGGACGAATACAAAAAACAAACTTCCCCTTAGTGTTGCGGTGCATCTGATGTACTGAAAGTATTGTGTTGGCCGGTCACATTGACTCACGTGTGGCGTCTATACGTTGATTAGATGGCGATGTTGCTTTCCCACTTATTTGTTGCCTGATATTTTCCTTTTTGGTGTGTTGGTGATTGTCTCTCCCTTAAAAGTTTTGTTTTTTGTTTTTGTTTTTGTTTGTGTGTGTGTGTGTGGGTGGGTGGTTTATTTCCTTCTTTTGTGTGAAAGCGAGATAATAATTGTAAGAATTTCATCCTCTTTCTTTGATTTTTTTTTTTTTGTTTTCCTTTTGATAGCTTTATTTTTGGTACAATTTATCTAGAATTGATGAAAGAAAAACACACATATGAGCCTTAAAAAAAAGTGATAAAAATTACTTTTAATCCTCATTTAATAACTGAAATTTGAATTGCAAAATTTATTTAAAATAATAATGTAATTTTGTTCTATTCATGTAAATTCTAAGGTGTGGAGCAATTTTTACACGGCAAATCAACATCCTTTATTCCCTCTACCTTTTCCTATTTCTCTTTTCTCACTATATGGTTAAAAAAAAAAAAAAAAAAAGAATTGATAGTCAATGTCGATGGCATATTTTTTTTTTTAACACTAATTTTAAACGTTTTAAATGATTTCTAACTAATTATATTTTTTTCATATCATTTAGTCACTATTTTGGAGTGATGATAAACTGTTCATGTTTTTGAAAAAATATCAAAAGGAATTAAAATAAACATTAAAGTAGAGAAACATGTTTAATTATCTCATATTCATTGGTCTTAAATCCTGCAAAGCTTGAACCACTAAAAAGAGATCTGCTACTCACATATATCTCAACTCCAATGCCACTTTTGCAAATTCCATAGCAAACCCTTTGCATTTTATGTCCCCCGGCCCTCAAAAGAAACCAAATCCGTCGATTTCAAATGGATAATTGACAAAATAAAATCCCAAAACATTTCTAACTTAATATATAAAATCTCATTTATAATCCAAGAGAGCCTACTCAGAAAGGCCTAACAAATCACAAGCCTTATTGTAAATACTAGGTACTTCCAGAAAAAAAAAAAAAAAAGTGAAAAAATCAGAAAAGGTACTAGGTAACTTATAGGTAGAAACTATATCCAACACCATACATTTCCATTGTCGTTTTTGTTTTTACAAACGACAAAAAATCAAGTATTGGGAGCCTATGGACTCACTGTAGATTTTTCATGGTTCGTTACGGTATTTTCTCTTACAAAAAACACACGTAAATCGAAAATAATTCTAATCACATGGTTATACTCTATGAATCAAATGTCTCCTTAATTGGAGGGAGCGAAAGACACTTTACAATTTCCCTGCAGAAAATTGAGAAAACCGTAAGCACGTATTATGAGTAATAAGACTTCTTGTTACTAAATTCATAATATAAACTTATTTGTGCAGTTAGTATATGAAATTATTCAACAAATTTTTATTGTTTTAACTGTCTTTTATGATGATGGATCACTCGTTTCGGTTATGATGTTTCTTATTGACTAATTTTTACTTTCCTTTTATATATCTGCAACACTAACATGAAAATATATCCAGCCTATAAGCTACCCTACAATAACAGATTAGAAGCAATAAAATTAGGGGTTTCCATCCTATTCAATATGCACTTTTTAGTTAAAACTAATCGAAGAAAAATTTGCATCCAATCCAATCCACATTTAACACATTATCCAATCCAATTGGTTACTTTTGATCAGTCAGTTAGGCTTGAAAAGTTAAATTTATTGGATTTTTCTTATCATTTTTTATTTGTGAAAAAGACATCTAAAGTTAGATAACAAGTTAAAAACTCATAGAATCACAAGTCATAAACTCGTCTCATAATGACCCCCAATTATTTTATGTAATCTAAAAAGTCAAATCCCCAACATATATAGTTCGACAATCAACATAAATCCATCACAAAGTTTAATAGAAATCGAAGGAATTAAACAACTAGAAAGTCAACAAGGCATTAACTAAGTAGACATTTAAAAAATATTAAATGATTATTTTATAAAATATATGTATATAACGGGCGGATGGGTTACTTTTTAAAGTTCAATCTGCATTCGATCTGCACAATTGCAGATTTGATAAATGTTATCCAATTTTAACCCGTTTAGTTTATAAATTAGAATTATGAGATTAAAACTATTTTTTATTTACGTGTGTTTTTTATGAGAGAAAATATTATAATAAATCATAAACCATTTGATCGCTTATAACTAAACATTTCGCATTTGACGGATTAGACTGGATTGACTGGATTGATTTGATCGGTTTAAATAGGTATTTGCACATATTTATTTACACGTATTTAAACACCCCTATATAATTATTGAAAAAAAAAAAAAAAAATGAAAAATCGGATTGTATAGAACAGAATTATCAAGTAAATATACATAACGGCCTAAAAAAAAAGTAAGATACAAAAATTTGGCAGAAACTTACTCGTTTTTAACGGTCAAGGCCTCCTCCATTTGCTTGCCCTTCACCCATTCAGTAACTGAAACAAGAGAAAGTCCCATGAATGAGAAACATAATAATTGCAGCATAATTACATCTACAAGAAACTTATAATCATAAGTTCAACACAACTTGGAACTCCAAAAAACCATGAAGGCAAAAGGCAAAAATTAATTTCTTTTAGATCACTTGTTACGTGTTTGATCTCTTCGTTTTCTTTGGACAAGGAAGTTGCATAGGAAGGCAATGCTTTAGACAAGAGTGTTGTAAACAATGAGGCATTGAAGACGACACACGTAATATCTATATTTATAAAGCACATCAAACTTCTGGAAAGACAATATTTCTAATAGAACCAACTTTTCATATATATATATATATAGTCCATGCCAAAAGAGAGAGAGAAAAAAAAAAATCAGAGTCCTTTGCTTTACATAGTACTTGGTCCAAAACTAAGCAACTATTTTCTCTACTATAAATAGCAAATTAGTGCTAAAAAAGATCTAAAAAAATTAATTTCTTCAACGTCATAGTTGGTTCAAACTTAATAATAATAATAAACTAAACGAAACCCCTCATCTAGAAAACCATAAATTAATAAATAGAAAAATAAGATACGAAGAGGCCATCAAGGCTTTCACATTCCAAACAAGCATCGTTTGATTGAATTCTTTCCTTTTCAGTTGTCACCCGTCAAATTCATAAACAAATAATTAAATTGAACTATCGGACTTTAATCACAAAACCCTAAAAATATGCTCTAAATTACCGTTATACAAGAAAATACATAAAGTATAATTCACACCTTCCACAATCCAAAAGAGCATAGGTTTCATCAAAGTCTCAAATTCACAAAACAACTAATTGTATTGCCAGACTATTTAACAAAACCCTTAAAGGCGAAAAGCATAATTTCTTTTTAAATTTTTTCCCTAACCCTAAATCTTTAATAACAACAATTACAGACCTAGAGAGGAAGCAACCATGGTCTCTCCTCAGCCAAAAGTCTTGAAGCAGGCGTCGACGATTTGGCCAGTGGACTCATCAACCTTGATCTGGAGCTTTAGGACGTCGCCGCTGTCAAAGGAGCAGGCGTTTTCATGTGATCTGTCAAAGTACTCGACAACCTTCGTATGGTACTGACGTGGCAGCACCTAGAGCACTGGTGACTGCGCCTCCCGTGACGCTAGCCCCTGGAGGATTCTCTTCGAAGTCAGCCTCACCATTTTTCTTCCTTCCCTTTGCAAGACTCTGATGGCATGTTTACTTACCAGGATTGAAGAATTAGAGTGGGGAATGGGAGTCAATCCCATTTTACTTGCTCTTTTTTATCTTGAAATGAGAGTGAGATTGGTGGGTCCTATTCAAATTTTGAATTGAGGAATGAGATTGGCACTCTCATGACCCCCCTTTGGGATTGAGACTCTCATTCTTAATATTAATATTAATTTACTATCATACTCTTATTTTACTTATAAATACACAATTAAAAATAAAATTCAAAAAATAATAAATGCAACATATAATTATATTTTAAATTAATAATATATTTTATTTTTTAACACTATTTTTTATTTTTATTTATTTTATTTAAGTTTATTTAAAATTTATTTTTATATTTTAAATAATTGTACAATTTATATTTATTATTTTAGTACCCAATTATTACACTAAATATTTTAATTATGATTAATTTTAATATAATAAGTACACAATATATATTTTAAATTGAAAATATCAAATTGATTTAAAGGGTATATTAGTACTTTATTATGGGTATAAGTAAACGTATGAATGAGATTTGGAATAACTCCAATTTTAAATCCTATCACTAAGTAAACAGCTTATTCTGACTTTGATTCCTCACTCCTAATCCTACTCACTTCGAATTATGCCCACTCCGATTCATACTCATTCCGATTACGCGTAGGTAAACATACTATGAAGTTTTCAATTCTGTTTGCAGAGGAGATGCTTAATGGTTAGGGCAAAAACGGGGTATTTGATACTATTATTAGGGTTTCTAGCTTGGGCTATGGCGGTTTTTATTCGGGGAAATTATATTTACACCCCAATATTTTATGTAAACACCCCTAAACAAATACGTTTTATTAAAAAATTGATATATTTACTTTTTATTACTGAAATTTCATATAATTCCTCAAATACCCTTATATACGCCCATCACTTTCCTCATATCACACTAGATCATATCCCATGTTTTGCGAAACTAATTTTTCCTTTTGTTGAAAAGGATTTTACTTTTCATTCAAAGGATTTTAAATTATGTGGTTGTTGTGCATCCAACCTGCAAAAATATGATTAATAGTGTTAAGTAAAAAGAAAAACTCGATTGATCTAAGGACTACAGCAACAATAAAAGAAAGATCAAAAACTAAAGAGAACTACTGAACAGATAATGAGAACAAAAATCAAAATAAGAACCAATGTCAAGAACAATTTCAATTTCAAAATCTCAAAATCATAACATGTGAAAATTCAGAGAAAAAGCTCATAAAGGAAAACGTTAGAAAGAAATTATATTTACGTTAAAACTTAATCAAAATTCATAATTATGGTGCTCCATTGCTTTGTATTTTTTTTTAAGAGAAAAAAAATGAACGATTTGCAGAAAAAAAAAATCTACGGACAAGTATCGGGGTGTACATAAGGGTGGGTCTATATGACTTGGGCCTTAAAAATGTGCTTAAGCTTATACATTGGGCGTGCTCATAAATTCATAATTAATAAACTCCTTGAAGTAGTCAGCATAAACGGGTAGTGTTTGGAGTGTATTTCCAAGTTTGGTTCACTAATATAGGAGTAACACAATCGTTCTTCCTAAAAGTTATAGCTCATACGAGAGAGTCATAATTAAGACCGTTTAGAATTGATCTCTTTTTTATTTTTCACCTTTTTTAGAACAAAAATAAAAACATTTTCATAATGGCGCTTGACGCAATAAAGATAAAAAATAGAAATGAAAACGATTTTTTAGTTTAGTATAAAATGAGAGAGAAATGAAAAATAAGTTTTTTTTAGTCAATTTTTTTTTTTTATTTTCATTTTCTCTCTCTCAATTTTAGAATGAATTCCAAACTTTTTAAGAGAGGAAGAGAGACATTAATGGGTTTTTATCGAAAACAATCTCTTGATAAACTACAAAGCGATTTTAAAAAATGATTTTTTTCAAAAATGATTTTCATACAAAAAATAAAATCATTTTAGAATGAATATAAAATTGTTTTTCAAATTTTCATTTTCATATTTTAAAAAATAAAATTATTTTAGAATGAGTTTTGATAAATTGCAATTTTAAAATCTTTAAACACCACTTAAGACCAAACCTTTGTGAGAATCCACCAAAAACAACATCTCATGTTGTTTTATATATATAATTTTTTGATATTTAAAAATAGTTGTTTAACTTAAAAAAACATAATGTCTCTTTTAGAATTTTTAACAATAAAAAGTATTCTTTATTTTTTTTTTTAAAATTCATTCTGGGTGGGGAGGCGGGAAAAAAAAACAAATCATCTCTAATATCAATCGCAAGCACTTTTTTAAAAACGAAACCAATGATTCTGTTGCTATATTGCCATACATTTTTAAAATTCATTTTGGGTGGGGAGGCGGGGAAGAAAAAGAAAACAAACAAACCGACCAATTCTCCTAACCTTGCTTCAAAAAAAAAAAAACACTAAACAGCCATTACCGATGTTTTTTTATGGATGGCGGATTAAAACCGAAAAAAACAGAAAAATATTTGCGAAAAAAAAAAAAGATTCAGTTGAGCAGGTTCCTATATATTAATATAATATATATTAATTCTTATGGGTGTTTTTAGTTGAGAGATGGTGAAAATATAAAAGAAAAAAATGTACAAATTGACCATTTATACACGAAGCCCATAATGTTTCTTTATGGATTTGAGCAGGTTCCTACTTCTAACTTCTTAATTCTTATGGGTGTTTTTAGTTGAGAGATGGTAAAATATAAAAGAAAACGTACAAATTGACCATTTATACACGAAGCCCATAATAAATTTGTGCACATCCTCTTCTTTTATCTCACGCACAATACATATATATACAGACGCAGTGCTAACTCACAAAATGAATAATGTCATGAATAAATTTCTATATTATCATGGATATTTCAGATTATGCTCATATTTAAACGTATGCTCGCACACGCAGATTATATATGTGTGTGTGTGTGTGTGTTTGTATATACATACTTTCTCTACAAAGGTCTCGTACTACTTGAGAAGATTTAAAGGAGATGATTTATATAAGTGTCTACCTGTCAATTCATGAGAAATAAAATAATAATAACGAAAAAGGGAAACACTTTCCGCAAACTTTGACAGAATTTTAATTAAAGGCATGCAAAGCACTATTATTACACAGTTTACTTGCTCTATAGTGAGTCGCAAGTGGCAATAGTTTTGATCCCAGAAAAGGTTCTTGTTCTCATTAATTTGGCTTCTGTGGTTAACGATTTGATGCCCAGATTTTTTTTTTTTCCTTTTATATACTGATAGCAATGAAATCGAAGAACAATGGACAAAAGTTATGTTCACCGAACATTTAAAAGTTATGTTCACTTTTTTTCTTTAAAAAAAAAAAGTTATGTCCATTTTTAATTGCCACAAAATTTCACTATAATAAAAAAGAAAATTATTAAAGAAATCACATGCCTCGATCCTCTTAAATGATCTAGACGCAACATATAAAGTCGCAATATGGGTCGGGCCAAATTAGCCGGTTCATTACCCGCTTCTTAAGTCGGACCTAGACATGGTTGGTTCTAGGTTTCTGGCACAGTCCAAAATTTTAATTTAAAAATTTGAGAAAATTACTGAATTTATTTTTAGAGTGCATGAATCTAGATTTTTATCCTTTACTCTTGATTAATACTCTTTTAATTAACATAATTATTTGACTAAAAAGAATATTAACCAAGAATAGGAGATAAAAATCTAAACTCATGCACTCTAAGGGGTATTTGTCTCCTTTCCCCTTTTAATTTTGGATTAAATACAAAAATTTTCCTAAATTACACCCCTTATAACACTTTACCCCATGATCTTTAAAACGTAACATTTATTCCCCCTAAACAATGAAATGTTAACAAAAAAGCCCCCTCCATTAGGTTTTAACTAAAATTGACATTTAATTTGCTATTTTGAGAGTATTTTGGTAATTTTATGGTTTAAAATTTAATTCGAATTTAAACTAATTTAACATTTAAAAAACTTCGTAATTTTTTTATTCTACTAAAAAAAAAAGATTCACAAAATTTTTAACTTACATTCAATCAATAATGGATGTATCATAACTAAATTTTAAATAATAGAGTTACCAAAATACCCAAAAACAAATTAAAAGTCAATTTTCGTTAAAAAAACTTAATGGAGGGTTTTTTTTTGTTTACATTTTAGGGAGAAAGAGGAAAATAGGCCAAAATTTGAGATGAATTAAAATTAATAGGCCAATAGTTTACATAAGTTAATAAATAGGCCAAATTATTATTTTCGTCTATAACTTGTCTGGTTATGAACCATAACTTGATAAGTTATTATTCATAATTGTCCATAACTTGTCGGTTATGAACCATAACTTGACAAGTTTGTCCATAACTTATCTGGTTATGAACCATAACTTGACAAGTTATGGCCTATTAATTTCTATAACTAAAAATTGGCCAATTTCCTTTCTTAAGCTTTTCATATTGGCCTATTTTCTACTATTTCCTTACATTTTATTGTTTAGAGGGGACGAATGTTATGTTTTAAAAATTGTAGAATAAAGTGTTACAAGAGGTATAGTTTAAGGGGAGTTTTTGTAATTACTTTTTTTTTTTTTAATATGATTTGATACGACAAGGCATGGCTTAGTTTAGCCAGGCTACTACCCGTATGTGGCCCATTCTATCCCCTCCTACAAAATCTAAGCCCGCATGGGCCTGGTCTAGCCAGGCGACCCACATTTACTTCTCTATCCATATACTCAACAAACTTCTTTGTAACTCATATTTTTGGGTTTCACATTTTCTGTTACATATCGGAATAGGTATCTAGTTGGCAAAAAAAAAAAAAAAAAGTAAAAATTTAGATAGATATCAAGACAGACACTGGGTGAAGGAAATCTTAGAATTACTTCGTTGGCAAATGAAGCAAGTCATTTTTCAGCAAAATGGACTAGAGTAGCAAGAAGCAGTTGAATGATGTGACACCACAATGTTGACCCAAAATTTGACTTAACTAGATCTGAATTATGCCCAACTCATATCTTAATGCTGTTAGAATGATTAATCAACTGAATACTTTCCCTTTGTGATTCTTATATACTCTATATATTTATTTTAACAAAAATCTTTGGACCCATGAATTGAAAATCTGGTCCAAATGGTTAGGTAACTGTCTAGCTCTATACACTAGGCTTTGAGAGAATACTACTTCTTAATTGAGCATGAAAATTCTGCATTGTCCAATCTTACGAGCACGAAACGGAAAATAAAAAATGAAAGTGCTCTAAAGCAGGCCTAATTATCATCATTGCAAACGTTGAGTTTTATAATTCCAGTTCAATAATCTTCCATGAAGGTCGCCTTCTATTGCTTAAATTGCAGTGTGTGTGTGTGTGTGTGTGTGTGTGCATATATATATATATATATATATTTATAGGTTGTCACTATCAAAGTGCAAATTTGAGGCAATTTTGTGACGTTTAAGAGCTGTGGCGTAGTGGTAATGAGCAAAATTCTCATTCATATAATGAAACCAACTAGATGTTCTAGAGAATATGCGACAAAAAGCCCCAAACTCCTGTAAGCATCTTCCAAGTTTGTTGACAGTTTCGCCCAAGCCAGCTGCAATTCCTTTTATTCTAGAAGGGGAAAAAAAAATATTGGTCGTTCACCCAGTGAATTATAACGTGATATACATATACATACATACATATATATATATAAATAGAGTACTTATTTATAAACTTTATTTCACATCAAAATTTTATGAAAGGAGACAAAGTACTAAAAAGCAGCCCTTTTTTTTTTTTTTTTTTTTTTTTTTTTTTTTTTTTTTGTAAAGCTTCTTAGGAAGATTTGACAGTTCAAAACTATTATTGTTGCGAAAGTTTTCTTGATCTTGTCTAATTTTTGTAGTTTTGCTGATGTTCTTTTGTTAGATTGCTTCTTGTCTTTTTTTGGCAATGTACACCATTGATGGTTACAAGTGATTACATTTTCCAAACTAACAATATTGTTACTCCTAAGAAATATCAAGATTGTGAAAAATAATGAAACCATATATTCAAATTAGTGGACCAAAGGTATCTTTATCTCTTACTTCGTGAACGTTTCTAAGATTGTGCAAACAAAAGATATAGTACCAGCTTTATATGTTTTTGTTGATATAGTCATCACCTTATGTATATATAGTTTTCAGAAAAGATTCTGCAGTTTGAAACGCGTAGCTGAGCCTCTCCATTTACAGGGCCCCACACTACACAAACAAATCATGTGTGTATGTGAGTGTTTGTGTGAAAAAGAGAGAAAAGGTTGTGAAGGATGGGATTCTCTGATGCTGAGTTGTCTCAACTCATATTTCAGACTAGCTTTTTCAGAAAACCAAAAGGGAAAAACAAAAATAATGAGAACATATTATATTAGACTTTTGCACACAAACAAGCATGTTGATTGAGTATATATTCAGCAAAAAAAAAGTATGCATGTTGATTGGGTGTGAAATGTCAGAATTGTATATGTATAGGAAAAGGCTTTCTTTTCTTCACCTCTCTTGTAATTGATAGCTTTGAACTTTTGCTTCAATTTTGGTTTCAACTTTCAGATTCTAGGCAGAACCCAATTGATTGTTTGATATCATCAACTTTCCCTTAATTTAAGGGACGGGTAGGGAAGGCCAAAAATTGTCAATGATAATGTAGCCATGATATATTCCTGCTCTTTTTTTTTTCATTTTATTTCTTTTTTATTTCATATGTACGGACAATATAATGATATAACAAGATAATGCCCTTGTTTTTCTTTTACTATATTTTTAACATTAACGCCCTTTTGAGATTAATTATTGGGAGACTTGCGGTTCTGTTTTTATACGGCTGTTGCATAATTGGAGCTAGTTCCATACAAAAACATTAATGTTGCATAAAATTCTAAAACTAGGTAATCAACAAGATAGTTCCATACAAGTACAAAGTACGTAAGAAATACTAGAATAATAATCTTGTCTTCTCTCTTCGAGAATTATTTGAACTTAAGACTTATAAATTGAGAGAGATTGGTATATATACATATATATATATATTTATATATATGCAGTAAAATTCCAAGAAAGATCACAGCTTCAGCGTTCCAAGCAACCCATGCAGAGAAATCAAGAGTACGTATACATAGCACATTCTAGGAAATTTTCACGAAGAAGAATAAAAGAGATTAGTATATTTATGTGGACATTTTCCGCGAAGACCACCTTATTCTTTAGAATAATTCCTAACTTTTTAATATCATTTCATACGTGATTTCTGAGTTATAGATTTATTCTATTAATAAGTCTAGTATTTATCAATGAAAATGACAAATAGTGTATCTAAAAAATTAGATGCCTAGCCTAGCACCACTCTATTATTTACTGCTTTCCTTAATGGCTTAAGAAGCTTTCTTTATTCGTGTCCCAAGAAGAGAGAATCTCATTATTTTTAGTTGTCTGAAGCTTCCTTTATATTTATTTGTTTTTTTTACTTGCTTTTACCTTTGGTGTTTTTTTATTTTATCTATATATATTGGATATATAAGATAAACTTCATCTTCTTTTTCTTTCTTTCTTTCTTTTTTTTTTTTTTTTTTTGAAACTTGCTTGTTGTTGATAATTATAGCATAGGGATGAAATAGCTTTTGGATAAATGCCAAAATCGTAGATAATGTCAGGCTAGAGCGCCCTGGCTCGATTCTTTTCCATATTTCATGTTCATGGATTTCACACCCACTGCCAATCGTGTTCTCTTCGGTTCTCTTACATGCATGATTCTGTCCCAAAAATCACCTCACCTGTGAATGTAGATATATATACACAGATACGAGATGCGACGACAAACAGCTAAAACCATGGCCACTGTTGCACTCCATCAGTCACTTCTCAACGCCCGGCCTCGTGAATTTTTTCGGCTCAGACTCTTTTTCAAAAATCTGCCATGCATTGGGTTAGGTCGTCGTACGTAGCATGTGGATTGCCTTTTATAATTAAAAAATACGTACATGATTGCATACCTATTTAGCAGAAAAGAAATAAACTAGTAAGAAGGATTCAACTTGCGGTTGAGCACAAGGAAAAAAGCTTCTGGCTTTAACCATGCAGTCCTGATCAACCAAAAACGGTGTGGGCACCTAAAATGTGGGCTCCATATGTGGGGCCTGCGCCATGCATATGACTCTTCATGCGTCGTTAAGCCGAGTAGCAATGCACGACTTTGAGCATGATAGGGTGGCAACAAAGATACTAAATGCACTTGGGAGTGGTTCGAGTGTAAAATTTATTAGCTTGTTTAGTTTAGTAAATTAAATTGTGAAGATTTAAATTATTTTTTGTTAGAATTGTATAGTCTAAATTATGATGATTTTAATTGTGATTTGAATCGGTGTTTAGATATGCAAATAAATTATAATATGAATTAGGAATAAAATCTAAATTGTGTTTGAATTAAGTGTTAGAAACTGTTATTAGAGTTTTGTAACAAATCTTATAAAACCTCATTATAAATAACATTAAAAAATATGCAATATAGATTTGTTCATCTCTTCATTATGGACACATTAAAAAAACATCTCAATCGAAATAAAACGAAGAAGTTATGACTTTTTTTAAAATTGTAATTGAAGAAAGAAAAAAGTAGAATCTAAAATTGTTAAACTTTTGACAACAATTCGGATGGTTAGAATTTAGAGGGAGTGGTGAATTCTAAAAATCAAAGGTTTGAACCATTGTTAATGATTTAAATTGTCCTTTAATTTTCTTCTTTCAAACACTAATTTAAATCCTGAATTAAGGTTTGAATCCTAACAAACAGCTTGAGTTGTTGAAATAAAAATGGCATATGATATTCGTTGTTATGGGATAATTGGAGCCAACATGAATCAGCGATCCTGATTTTGCACCTGCTAGTGGATCTAGCATCATTTACGTCAAGTAGTATTGAATTTAGTTTTGACTTTTGATGAATAGCACAACAACAACCATTCCAAGCAGAGGACAAAAAAGGAGGAAAAAAAGAAAGAAAAAGAAAAAGCCTAACCTTAATGCAAATTTTGGAGAAATTAAAGAAAAAAAATTCCAATTGGTCCACCATTACAACAAAAAAGCTTATTTGTGACAACTGAATATCGTCGCAAAAGAGTATGTTGTCATTGGTAGTCATCGCAAATTAATCGCCACAAAAAATACATCTAATTTTGACTCCAACCTGAGTTGCGACGACTGAATGATGTGCACGTCATTAGGCTCAATTCTGACTCCAACCTGAGTTGGAATACATAGGAATGCTGTTGAATATATATATATATATATGTATATATACAAATTTATGTGTGTACGTGTATGTATTAAAAAAATTGCAGTATCGGTTAAAAGGGTGACCTAGTTTCCTAGAGAAATGGATTGGTTTCCTACAACAACAAAATTACATATTGGGGGTCCCAAATGAAATACACATTTTATTATTTTTGTAGCTATCGTAGTGGTGAAAAATATAACAGATCCAACATACTCTTGTTTTGTGTCTAGTACCTTAAAACAGAAAATCGTAGAGACCGTGATGCTCAAGAAATTTATCCGAGATGGTAGGGATTAGATTGCAACACGTGATGTGCTTGCATCTGAATATTCTTGCAAAGCCCAATCAGAGCATCTCTTCTTGCATTCATTACGTAGGCCTAGTGGATAACACGATCCTACGATAAATTCCAAGCAAGCGACTCGGGCATCTTTATTAGATGATTCGTTAATTTTGCTCGTTGGAATTAAAAATTGAGTTAAATAGTGAATTCATTTAAAAGAAAATACTGTAAGAGAAAATTTTAAATTTAAATTTTTGTGAGAAAATCTTATAGCAAAAATTTGAGTTGTGATTTGAACTAACGAAATGAATGAAATCTTAGTCTTTTTGAAATTTCTACAATAGGGATTGTAATTTTTTTAGCTATTAGTAAAAATTATTATTTTAACTGTTGTATTAAAATTTTAATGGTCTTATAAGTGAATGTTCACGTTAAAAATTTGTAGCGCGTAAAACAGAACTGTTACAGTCATAGATGACGCTGATGAAACATGACGGATCCTACCATATATAAACTCCCTTTTCTTTTCTCCTAAATAAATAAGTATTTGTTTATTACTTTATTGTTGAGTACTTGCTAAACTAAGATTTGGATAACAAAATAGACATTACGACCGGGTCTGCATATATGTATCAATTGCATCTTCCGAACAGCATTATTTGGGTTGGTCTTGTCACTTCTTGCATCATGTTGAATGCAAAATTGGACTCAAAAGGCTTTGTTTTTTTTTTTTTTTTTTTTTTTTTTTTTTTTTTTTTTTTGTTGACGCAACTTGGTTATGACTAACTAAACATTACTACATATGAAACCACTCTAATGATGCAAAGTTTTGTTTCTAAGCTTATGGATTTATCTTTATCTAGCGGCATTAGGTGAATGGGGTCCTCTACTAATTACTTTAATCTCCTCTTAAACCGAGGTCATTTTCAGACCAACTATCCCTTTTCTTTATTAGAATGACATTTTTTTTTTTGTATATATTATCGGTCACCTTCATTTATAAACTATGTATAACTTTCTGATTTTGTGGAATGTCATTGTCCTTTCCTTTAGCTAGTTTATTGCAATGGCAACGTCCATCACAAATCATGACCGTCTGATGGGGATTTGATATGTTAATGATTGTTAGCAATGAGATCAAAAGCATTATTTAGCTGTCTTAATTGAGATATTAATGAAATCATTAAGAGATATAATTCACCATTAATTGTCTTGCTAATTTGGTACTAGTTGCCAAATCTGCATGTGCCTTGCATATTACATGCATCATAACTAAAGGACTTATATCCATATAGATGGTCATGCAGTGTGTGTGTGTGTGTCATTTCTAATCTTTTCTAGCTCACTAAATCTGAAAGCAAGAGAGCCAGTCTGGCTAATATGCATATGTTTTGAATCTTCTCATCTCAGGAATTTCTAAACAATATGTTTTCTCAGATATTTGAAGCTCAATATATACACACACTTCTTAACTTAGAAAT
Source organism: Morus alba (assembly GCA_012066045.3). Taxonomy (NCBI): domain Eukaryota; kingdom Viridiplantae; phylum Streptophyta; class Magnoliopsida; order Rosales; family Moraceae; genus Morus; species Morus alba. Next base: position 5,807,766 of record CP050227.2, read on the forward strand.
TTTGGAGGAATCTTATCTCATGGGATATGTACTCCTACCACCACTTAATCATTGAGGGGAGAGACTAGAAAAGAAAGAGAGAGATGAGAGTTTGTTTGAAAAGAAGAGAAAGCTACATCTAAAAGAGGGGAATCAAAGAAAAATTAAATTTTCTACAACAGGGCACAAAGTATATATATATCTTTTCTCAGATACCTATATATTATATAAAAGGGACGTGGGGAAAGTAATTGGAAAATGTGGCAGGGACTGTGAAGAAAAGTTATTGATCAATCTATAAGCAAAAGAGGACAATTATGATTATATGGTTAGGGACAGTCTCATATGGGTTGGATCCACCATAGACATCACTAGCCTTTCGCATCTTTATATCAAAATATAATAATTGATGATGCTCATATGCTTGTCTCAAAGTTTGTAAAAAGCTTGATATCCACCACGGATCTTGGCTGCTGGGTTCCACAAAATGGCTCCGAAATTCATTGATATTGTTGTACCCTTTTTTGTGTAAATTTTTTTAAAAAAAATAATTTTGAAGTGTATATATCTTTTCATTAAGATATTAATTACAATAAAGATACACTGATATCAATGAGTTAGGATGCTAAGTTGGAGCTTTCTTGGTTGGACCACCACGCGACACCTTCCATATTCTACAGGGAACAAATAAATTAATTAATTAAGGGCTAAATTAATCATTATTGGCTTGAAATTCTTTCATTTTGGTATGTTTTTGTTGGACCATTTCTTAATTAAACCTACCTAAATTAGGATTAGAAGAACAAAGGTAGCTCGCAGTTTGGCTGCCAAGAATTTTTTTTTTTTTTTTGAATAAAAACCCATATCTCAAAGAACTTACATTTAAACAAAACGAGAGTTACAAACACAATAAAAGGCTAATGACCCAATGGGAGAAATAAATTATACTAATTGAGAAATAAAATCAATTCACAAGTTAGATACAACTAACACAGATACTACTTTTGTACTGCAAACTCCAATACGTAACATAATGAAATATTACTTGCTTAATTATTGTATTGGAAATGTTTTTTCAATTGTTGTGGACCACAAAAAGGAAAAAAAAAAAAAAAAAAATAAGTCTCACTTGTTTTCTCCTAGTAGTTAATCAATTAATTTGACCAGTGCACTTACTGCGTTTTATCTGGTGTAATGCCAATATCTACATGTTAGATCATGGCAACTTAAATTATTGAAAGAGAGATGATAAAGCTATAACTTTTTTCTGTTTAATGTTTCCTTTAAAAAATAATAATAATAAAAAAAAAAACATCTGTTTATTTTTGCTCAGCTTTATATACTTACAATCGATCAAGTCAATGCTCGTCCCACCAACAAGAAGGTAAAATAAAGGCTGTTCCTCTCATGCATGGTACTGGTCGTGAATAAATCATTCTGAATTACTTGACGACATTCTTTATTTTCTCACCAAACTAGCACTTTTTTATTATTTATTTTTTAACTTTACCTGGAACTTGAAAGGACCTGATGAACAATGGTCAAAGACTCAAAGATAACAATGAAGTTACATATCAATTCAAGGCAGAATTATCCATTATTGTTTGGAGATTTCAATGGTAGGATATTAAAAAATAAATTGCTGGGTAAGTCTTTGTTTTTCATCCGTCAAATTGTGAAAAGAGTTGTCCGTTCTACGTAAACTATTTTTTTTCAAAAATTTTGATGTTATTTTAATTAGATCTAATAGTTATAAATGTGCACTCTCAATAAGAGACTTCTCGATCCTATTATTTTGCAATGTGTTTTGAATTCGAAAATAATTCCATACATTTATTCTAAGTTCTAACGCGCCACCAAACATGAAACGCCAATAATAGCATTGAGAGTCCTCGTTAATCTACAGTAAATCCAGATAGATGACAATGGAACATGAAGTTGTTTCATTCTATAAATGTATATCTGAGATTCTGAAGAGTACTGAATGATTTTCCTCATTAGAATCTCATCATTGAGTGAACATATAAGACAAAATCATGCAATATAAGTTGAAACAGTATGCATGCGCTATATGAAAGATCTGATCAGTGTCTTACTATTGGCACAAGTACTGTCTAGTTATACTAGGCTTTAATTGGTCATTTTTCAAATTCTATGCAATATCACGGCTCGCTCAAATGAGGAAAACAACAAACTCGTAAGCTGAAAAATTCAAGTTTTATAAATGTGTCTGTTTATATGGCAATTAGACTTTTTTTTTTTTTTTTTTTTTTTTTACATAACATACTATTTCCTTATATATAATTATATTGTATACAAATAATTACAACTATGAGGATTTAAACTTAATACTTTATGTTCTGATATCATAATAATTTACTAATCCATCCTTTTAAGTCATTAGGAAGTAAATTCAGAAAAAAAAAAAAAAAGTTATTAAGAGTTGAACCAATAAAATTATTTATATTGTAGTAGTAAGCTTCCAAATTTACGTTTATGATATCTCCTAATATAGTTCAAGCAAATGGTTATGACAAAATTTTTTGTTTAATTAAAGAGAGATTATGTAGTTTTAAAGATTAACAAATTTTAGTGATGGGGTCAACCTTTAATAAATGTTTCAGAAAGCTGAGCAAAATGACATGATTGAATAGCTTTATTGAATTAGGATTCTCTCTCCAATTCTTCATTAAGGAGCTTCTCTAACATGTATAATAACAAATGATGCATAAAATGAATTTCATCAATCATAAGCCATCTCTCTTTCCCAAATAGAAATTAATCATGACGACCTATGGTTCTACCAACCAAAAAGCTTCACCAATTTTCTTTTCCCTGTGGCAAGGGTGACAAGTGGAATCTATATCCTCACTCATTCATCACATACAATAAGAAATGCAAATAAGCGTTATTTCAATCAAACACTTATTATCTGATTAATTCACGCATTTAAATCAATTATTTTTATTATAAATTCAAATTTTATGAGAGAATTTATTAAAAGAAATTTTTCTTATTTAAATTTTTTATAGAGAAAAAGTATTATAATAAAATTATAATTATAGTTTTAAATGAATAAATTAAACAGACTCTTAAATTATAAAATTTATATCTATATATACACATACTTTTATTTTTATTTATTTTTTTGCTTTTACTGTTTGTCATGTAATTTTGGAGCCCAACATTTGCATTATATATTTGCAGTATGTCACGGTCATGGGGTCAGTTTGTGCACTAGAGCTTCCTGTATAATTCACGCGGGTGACAAAACCCCATTATCTTTAATGCCTTTCCCGAGTTAAATAATTTATTTGGGAAAGTCATTATACCTCAACAACTAACATGCAATACTGCTTACACACGTACATTTACTTTTACTATGTAATTTATGCTTTTTTAGCAGCCTTAATTAGTAGGACCAAAAATGGCCTCTAATAATGAGAGAGAGAGAGAGAGAGAGAGAGAGAGAGAGAGAGAGAGAGAGAGAGAGAGAGAGAGAGAGAGAGAGAGAGAGAGAGAGAGAGAGAGAGAGAGAGCTTCAACAGCCTCTATTCTAATTAAAAGAAAGTTCTTGAAAAATTCTCATGTATGATTGTCTAATTTCCTATCGTTGCCTCGTTTTAATAAAAAGAGAAGCATATGGCAATATTGCAGCGCATAATCATTGATTTTTAGGTCATTTCTTCCTCTAGTAAGAATTCTCTTTTGTGAGACTTATATATGATTATATATATATATATATATATATATATACACTATAAGATTTATGGTCTCGCGTATTCTCTTATGAATGACAAAATCTTTGGAGAAGAGCACAAAATTAAAAAAAGTGAGTTTAGGGGGTCTGTGCCAAAATGTGTCTCATACTAAACACAAAGATATAGAGCCCGTTTAGTTAATTAATTCAAATTAAAATATAATTTTATGTGAAAATTTTTTACTATAATAAAAAAATTAAATGTGATTTTTTTTTTTGAGAGTTTTTTATTATAACAAACTTAAATTTTAAACTTGAATCGATAAAATAAACAGGATTATATTATATATATTCTCTTTGATAGTAAAATTTAATTGCCATGAGGTAAATTTCAATTTTCTTGAGGTATTCTACACCTTCAATATTTATTATAAGTAAATAGTAGTTTTATACATTTAAAGTGCTCCAGGCAATTAGGAACTATCGCAATCGTGGGACCCTGAAATCCATGATCAATTATGAATAGCACGTTAAGTCCTTTCATTTTTTTATAGGGACGACGATCCACTGGCCACTGAAGCACTGTCGTATTTGTACAACTTCAGTACAAAATTTTACTATACACCAACTTTGGCTGTTGACCGTTGCGTACCATTCAATGTAATGGAAAACTGGATTAATAAAGATTTATAAACAAAAAGAAAAAAATTAGTATTGTGACCCCTTTTATTAATTAACTTCCAAACGTTCATAGGAAACGGGTTCATATGGTATTGATCTCCTATTACAACTGAGATCTAATAAACTTTTTCTTATGAATCCACATAATTTCAATTAACAAGATACTACATCTTTATCCAATTGTTTTTAGTGAAAATTAAGTAAAATGACCTTTTTCGACTACATATTTTAATAAATGGCCAAACGTTTTTAAATTTTAGCTAAATGACCGAACTTTTTATTTTTCAAGAAAATAGTTGCTTTTTAGTAGTTAATCAGTGATAAATTATGATTAATCGGTGATGAATTATGATTAATCAGTTACAAATTAAAATTAATCAATGATAAATTACTGAATTAATCAGTGTAAATTAAAATTATCAAAACAATCAGCAATTTTTTAAATTTCAAAAAATTTCCATTAATATTTACTTAAAAAAACCTCTAAACAAGGATCATTTACATGGAAATCTTTTTTTTTTTTTTTTTTTCTTTTGGAGGTTACACAATGACGAAATTTAATACTAGGTTCGTTGATTTTACCCAAGAAATTTTACCACTTGCTCAACTAATATATATACAATTGTTTGGTAGAAAAAGAAAAAGTGAAAAGAGGGAGTTGAGGAGATTGGTGGATAGATTTTGAGTTTTATGATTATTTGGTACCAACTAATAAAATAGAAAATAATAATGAAACAAATAACTACTATCGAATCTCTCAATTCTCTCCTTATCAAATAACATGAAGGCCATGTTAATTTACCGATTTAAATTTAAAATTCGAGTTTTATTATAATAAAAAATTTAAAAAATAGTCATATTTAACTTTTTTACTACAGTAAAAAAACTTTTATATAACATCACATCTCAACTCGAATTAAAACTTGAATCAACAAACTAAACGGGTCCGAAAATTATTAAAATATTTTTCATCCCACACATTCTTTACCCATCCCAATCTATTAAGACTTTCTCCATCCTACTAAACATACCTAATTAAATTGTATAAAGGTTTTACATCTATACTACACATGTAAACTTTAACTAATTCGTTTGAATGCAAAAACGGGTAACATTTTTCTTATTCGAAAAGAATATATTTGACATTGGCAACAGCTAATTACTCGAACATGATGTTGATGATGTCCGGACCCTAGCACAGTAACATCCTACTCTATTTATTTTCAACACTTACCCAGGTTAAAAAAAAAAAAATTTTGAATTAATATTGGCAGGTGGTTCATGGTTGTTGTAACATTTAGGGTACCACATTTAGACTAGAGAAGCCAAACTGCCAAACCAAATGGTAATAATTAAGATGTTGATTTCTTTGACATCTTCGTCTACTTGTAAAAGTGTGCCTGCCTGACATTCATCATAACTTGTTTCCGACATGAAAATTATGTGTAATTCCACAAAATGTCACGCCCCCATCAAACTCTCTTGGTTTTCCACTAAAAATAAATAAATAATAATAATAAAAGCAAATTACGACAACTCTTAAGAAAGTGCGACAAATCCATAAATGGGCATTTAAATCAATCCTTCCAATGTTTAAGTGCGACGCTACCGAGATGTACACATTTATGATGTAGCGATTATCTGATAAGATAAAAAAAATTAACACACCACCAGTAGAACATAATAGTTAACAGCCAATTTTTAATTAAATTCTATTAAATTGCGATATTTTTATATGACATGATATAATTTAAGGAGATTTTTTGGATAAGCATTGAAAAATGAACTATTAAAAAGATTTTGTGTTCAATTGTCACTCAATCTAATGTGATTTTAATTAAATCTAATGATTAAAAATTAACCATATTAGTAGAGAAACTATACTGAAAAAAAAAGACCGGTATAATTCGGATGTGATCTTACTGAGTTAAAATTCTGTCTTATTTTTTCAATACTACTAAGTACTCACATGTTGTTCCACAAAAATCCATACTTTGGAATAAAATTAAATAGCAGCGGCTTAGTGCTACTGAGCACGCAGCAGCCAAGTTTGAAAATGTTGAGTGTTTTGTGTGAGTCAATTTTCTTTTTGAGTCTCTTTAAACTTTAGATTAAAGCAATCTGCGTGGGGTTCTCAATTAAACTTCCCATTAAAGTTGTTTTTTTTTCCCCCAATCAACATATTGGTCCTTTTCGAAACTTGTACCACTAATCACTCATTTTAATTGGTGATGTGCTTATATATATTCCTTTCTTTAAAAGAAAAATAGTAGAAAATAAGTCAATATAAAAAGTTTAAGAAAGTAAATAAATTAATTTTTAGTTATAGAAATTAATAGTTCATAATTTGTCAAGTTATGGTTTATAACCAGATAAGTTATAGACACACTTATTTATGATTCATAACCGGATAAGTTATGGATAATTATAAATAATAACTTGTCAAGTTATAGTTCATAACCAGACAAGTTATGAACGAAAATAATAATTTGACCTATTTATTAACTTATGTAAATTATTGGCCTATTAATTTTAATTCATCTTAAATTTTGACCTATTTTTCTCATTCTCCCATCTTTCTAGTGATAAAACACACAACAAAGGTGCTAATTCTAGAATATGTTATAATAATATAAGATATTATAGTGACCAGATAAAATGAAACTCGGTAGGTGAAAAACACAAACAGTGCCACATCTCAAAGTTAGTACTTTACTTCTTCTCAACATAGCATAAACTCACTTATAGATGAATAAATGTCAACTGATCCCTTCATTACTCTTTAATTAGTTTTTTTTTTTACAAGATTCACTCATTAATCACATATCATGTGCGGGACAAGACTTTAAAATCCTTTTACAATTGAACTTCAAACTTACTCAAGTTTTATCCAATTAATCAGGGCTTCTTTTTGACATCCTTTATAATCATTTCTTTAATATTACCAGGGTCTTTTCACTTATTAATGGTGATAGTTATATAGATTATAAATATGCTACCAGACTTCATAACTAAGAAATATCAATTGTGTTAAAAAGCCAATATGTGTGGGTCAGTCTTCTTTTTGGTTCTTTTGAATTTGGAATCTCCTTAAATTTTCACCTAACCTTTTCCATTGGAGTTTCTAAAGTTAGGCTATATAAACATACAAAGACTAGGTACCAAATACACAAGTAGAGTTGGTGAAATCTAAACGTTACTTGAACGACTAATTGTCTATCATATACAAAATCATCATTAAGAAAACTTGGTAGAATAATTATGACCAATGTTTTTTTGGATCAAAATTCTGACATCTCCTGCACGGTCCACTCATGAAATGGCTTATCCTTTCTATTTTTTTTTTTTTTTTTTTTATATTTTATTTTTCAAATTCTCCAAATTAAATCTAGGTGAAGTGGAGACAATAACTATGTTGAAAGTGACCAAACCAAACAATACAGTACTGCTCGTTTGTTATAAATTCAAAGCACAAGATTTACGTTGTGGAGCTAACACATTAAATTTTTTAGGAAAAAACCAAGTGCAACACATATTCAATTGGACCCCACCATTGCAAAAACTTTCTTATTTATTTTCTTCTCTCTTTTTCTCTCTCACCATTTGTATCAGCTATTCATTGATTAAAATAAATTCAAGAGACGTTTGATTCATGAATTAAAATTATGATATTAGAATTATTTTTAATTTAAGTGTATTTTTTATGAGAGAAAATATTATAACGAATTATAAACCATGATTCAAATCATGATTTGAATTCTTTAGGGTCCGTTTGGTTGGGGGATTCGTCCCCCGATTGATTGATTAAGATGGTTATTCTGATAGTTTCTCTCACAAAAGATACACGTAAATCAAAAATGGTTCAAATCACATGATTCGAATCCCTAAACCAAACGGATCCTTAATTAAACGTCTATTTACGTCCACCATCAAACGTTCAAAAATGTATGTTATCAAAAGTGTTTTGCCAAAAGAAAGAAAAAAAAATAATGATAAGTGGAATTAATATTCAAATGACATGAAAGTACATTTTTGTATTCGGTGAATACATTATGAGAATAGGAATACTTTTAATAATTTAGGAGATATTTACAGTGAGTCTTGAAAAAATAAACTATTAATAATTAATTTTAATAAATAAATAAATAAATAAGGCGACATGCTCTATCTAAAAGGACTCAAGTATCTATCTGTTGTGTCCTATAAAAGGACCAAATTGTGATAATAGTTTGCCCAAGAGCAGAGCTGCAAAGTTGAGAAGGGGTGGGGGCAAATACTGCTAAATGACTCCAAATCTAAAATGGACAAAGGAACTAGTCGCCGTATTCAAACGAGGTGTGTGTCACTCACTTGTCAACTAGTCAGGAAAGGAGGACCAGACGTGCGTGGGGCTGATATGTCCTTATTAGTGGACTAAGCATTGGGAGAACCACCACGTTCAACCCACTAAAAACAACCACACAAACCACATCATCTTAGATCTGTTTTTAATAATTATTTTACCGAACAAAATTAATGAACTATGAAAGCAATAAATAAATAGATAAATGAATTTAGTATCGTGTTGGTAACTAGTTATATATGTAGAATCATGTTGATGATCCGCAAATTCTCAATAATTATAAATACTAATCGGATTTATATAAATAAAGGCTCTCTTTTTTAATTTGTCATTATAGTGTAAAATTAGCTAGATTGTCTGATTCAGTGAGCACCGCTCGTCTTCAAAAATTACACAATGAAATCCCTTTATCTGACAAATCGCTCTCTCCCGAAAACATCAACTTCTTCTCCTGAAGAATAATAAACGGTTGAACTCTCTTCAACACTTCAAATCATCTTCTTTCGAAAATTACAAATTATTCTACCAAAAAATGTTAATAGGAACTTCTCAAAACGTTATGCGTGAAAATCCTGGAAGCCCACGAATGGTCTTAAATTCTATTTATAGAACTTCTATTCCTTATTTTCACGTCGACACAATCCAAGTCAAATTTAAATTATCTTCATAATTATCTCCATGCTTACTTAAAATTTAAACTATCGCACAATATGTTCCACGACTTGTTGCAACATTATCTGATCTTGAATTTAAAATCCCAACTCAACAATTTTGCTATGATAATTTCTGCTCTGTCTTCACACACGCCTTTTGCATATGATATTCTATATATATAAAAAAAAAAAAGCTCACAACCTGAAACTTTTATCTTGTTGAGACTAAAATCTTATTTTTAATTGAATTTCAAATCAATTCAATTTAAGCTAGGATTATCTCATCAAATCTTCTTTAAAACTTTGACTCATTGTTTTTATCTTTTCAACAACTTATTTTCTTTGGAACTCATCACTTCATCTTGAAATTCAAATACTTTGGTCAGATAAACTTACTTAACACATCATCATCTTCTCAAACTTGTTTTTTGAATTTTCCTAAAAACCGTTGTCAAAAATCACCAACTAAAATCCTAACAAAACTAATAATTAGAACACAGTTTTAGATTGTAAAACCACGTCAAAATTAGACTCAGATCCCCTGTGTAAAAAAAAAATAAAAAAAAATTATGCCATGGATAAAAAAATTTAAATTGGGTTTTAACTAACTATTTTGTGCTTATTATAGAATAATGTGATGTAACTTAATTGATTAGAAGTTAAAACGTTAATTAAGACACTAAAAATTAAAAAAAAAATCTAAATCCGTTAAAATCGCATCAGAATAAAACAAAATGAGTAAATTTAACCAAATTTAATGAAAACAGTACCATTTAAATCGTACATTACCGCGACAGAGTAATTAAACTTTAACATGGAATTAGGTGGAGCTGGGGAGGAAATAAACATTTGATCATATATGGAGAAATATTGAAAGAAAAGGGAAATTTTTTTGTGACATGTATGTGACAGCATTCAAATTCCTCTAGTGCGCTTTGTTTTGATTTTATGTTTGTTTATTTGTTTTTTTTTTTTTTTTTGTTTTGACTCTCTCGATTGGATAACCATATAAAAAGAAACAAGATCTCTTTTAAATATGCTGATTGTTTATTAAGTGGGGTTTCCTTTCGTCTCTTTTCTTCGGCAATATCCTCACTGTATCTGCAAATTAAGGATATGCATGCACATTGTTTTGTGTTCCCTACAGTACGTCACCTTTGGGTTTAACTTTTGCATGCAAACGCGCAATATAAGCAAATACATATGTCCCACATACGTCCCAGTATCCTAAAGACATAATTATTTCAACAAAAAAAAAAAAAAAAAATTATTAGTTAATAATTAAGTTACGTATAAATTTTTTATTGTTAGTTTTTATTATTATTATTTTTATTTTCTGATCACATACAGAGTTGTCTCCATTTCGAAAAGTTAGTACATATAGAGATCACAGTCATTTAAAGATGAATCAAACTGAAATAGAAAAAAATAAGGTTTGACATTATGAATTATGATTTCAATAATCCCAGCCAAAATCCGTTTATTTTATTTTTTTATATATTTTTTTTTTTTTTTTTTTTTTTTGGCTAAAACAAGCAAAGTGCCTTTTGCTATATGGTATTTGCACTTCTAACGCTCCTAACAGATTTTTTGATATTGTAAGTTGTTAGATAATAATCTTGACATCAATGTTTATCTACAAATGTAATAAACATTATGTTTATTCCAAAAGAATTAATAATAATAAACATTATGTTACTGGTAAGCAAAATCAAGTTTCAACATTTGCATATTTGGCCCGTTTATTTCATTTATTTGAGTTTAAAATTTGAGTTTTGCTATAATAAAAAACTCTAAAAAACAGTCACATTTTATTTTTTTACTACAGTAAAAAACTCTCACATAAAGTCACATTTTAATTCAAATTAAAAACTCGAATCAGCGAACTAAACGGACTATTAATATACAATTATCCAGTGCTTCTCAATAATATATTTTTAATTTTTGGGGGTCTTTATATGTGATAAGTCAAATGTTTCGTTAGAACGAATATTCTTTGATACTGGATTAAAATTTACCTATAATATCTCTAAAATAATGAGGTTGTTGAGATTTTTTTTTTTAATGTACAATTAAGATTTAGCATAACCCTCGTGATTTTCTGCAAAACAACTCTATTTTAGTAACATAATTAACTTTTGATAATACAGAACATCCCCTTTCACAACATCGAAATAAAGTTGCATCAGATAAATGCTTGTCTGCATTAATCCTGCAGGCTATAATAAAAAGTTCTCGAACTTGGGTTGAAATGGCTTGAACAATTGTCGAACACTCTTGGCTATATTGGGCATGTTTTGTAGTAATTTTTAGAGTTTAAAATTAATTTTAAGTCATTTATAATTAAAATTTATGTTTGGTAAAAATCATAAAAAATTATTCTTAAAAATTTTTTAAAGAATTTACAATCTAAATTAGAAACAGCTTAAATACAACTTTAATTTTTATATTATACAACAATCACCTTAAAATATAATTAATAAAACTTTTATAATATTCATAATACTCTTAAAATTAATACTTATATAATTAAAGTATTAAATACTCAATTATTTTTTATAACAATTATTTTTTTTTAAACACAATTAATAATAATTTTTTTAAACTCTACAGCATCACTAAACTGGCCCGTTGAAGAGTGCTCTCGATCAAATCAAGGGAAAGTCGAGTTCTATAATAGGAGTCGAACACACTTTTCCATAGCAAAGACTACTCTTAACTCCTGGTTGAATGAGAGTTAGTTGCCTAACTAATATTGAATACACTTAATTACTACGAAGGAGGCTATTGGTCCTGATTGAGTTGAGTGTTGAGCTCTCAAATAATAATCGAGAACAAGCAGAAATAAGAGCTTGAGCACTCAACACCTGTTCAAGCGTGCCTGGCCACTAACTTGTAAAGTTGCAACTCATCATTGCGCTATAAATAACAATTCATGAGTTTGTCAATTACGGCTCATAACCATAATTTTAAAATTAGTGTAGTCATGAATCACCAATAGCACATAGGAGACGTTGCAGGATAGTGGAAATGAAAGATGGAAATAGAGATAATATTGGTATGCGAAAATTGATGATATTTTGTCTTTTCACTTTGGTGTTGGCAAAAAGAAAAGTAAAATACTAATAGATTATTTGGTTTAGAGATTCGTCTCTTTATTTAAATTATAATTTATAATTTATTATAATATTTTTTTTATAAAAAATATATGTAAATTAAAAATAATTTTAATTTTATAATTTTAATTTATGAATATATGTTTTTAAAAAAAGTTAAAAAACAATGAAACAAAATGACGTTCCAATAATATACTAAACAATAATAAAAATGATATTATAACTGTTAAATTGTGAAAATTTCACTACTAACAAAAATATACTATTTATACATATAATATTACTATACGAACCAATCTTTTTTGTATGTATGAAGAAAAAATTATACAAAGAAATATCTTGTTTCGATAGATTTCTGTGTTATGCAACCTTTTTTTCTTTTTTTGTTAAATATTGTTATGGTGACACTATTATTTTTTTTTTTTTTTTCTCCATTTTGACAAAATTAAGAAACAAAAACAACTCGCCGTTGCCGGGGATCGAACCCGGGTCACCCGCGTGACAGGCGGGAATACTCACCACTATACTACAACGACTTCTTGTGTGATTTTGCAATTTACAAGTAAAAATAGAAAAACCAACAATGAATTTACCTGGAAAATAGGGGGCTAGGGGCTGTCTCATTTGTAAGTTCAACATTGTTCAAAATGTGGTCCTCTTGATGGAGCACTCCGATAGTCCGATTCCCAAAACTTTGGACTGTTTTATTTATTTATTTTTTTTTTCACTAAACAGTTCTCATTAATTTAATTATTATTTTACCTTTTCTTCCACCCATTCTTTTTCAACTTCCAAGGAGGTTCCTTCGGTACATATTATTATATAATTGTCGTCGTTCTCTTCCCTCTCTCTCTCTCTCTCTCTTTGTTTTTTTTTTTTTTTCTTTCTTTTCCTTGAAACTGCTTGCTTTTTGTTTGTATGGTGAATCTTGAACGTTAAATTGATCGGGCGGTTTGATAGATACCGGAATCTATAAAGCATTTAATTTTGCCAAAACACAGTCTCATCCAATCGGACAAGACCACCCAAGCGACAAACGTGTCGAAATTCTGATCATCTGACACGCGTACTTTTTGCTTGCTAATCTCTGCCACGTGTACTTTAACTGGCTACCGTCTCATGTCCCTCCGATCACACGGATTCTCGGCCTAATACTCTATAGCATAGGTCACGAGAAACGACAAGTAACTCGACTTCTGAGCGTTCTAGAACCAAGGGATTGTCGTTTAAACATTGCAACACAACCATTTACGATAAACATTGATGACTTGTCCTTCCACATATATGTAAATATATTATAAGCGCACGTCATCTCAATATTTTACATGCCTATTTTCAAATTGGAAAAAAAAAGTGATTTTGTGAAGTATTAGGACTGTTCATTTTACTGATTTGAGTTTATAATTTGAGTTGAAAAGTGATTTTATGTAAGAATTTTTTACTGTATTAAAAAAGTTAAATGTGACTGTTTTTAAAAATTTTTTACTGTAAAAAAATTTAAATTTTAAACTCAAATCGATAAAGTGAACGGAGCCTAAATTCATCTCTATTCATATTCTAATAGATGATTGATATTGAAGACAGAAACTAATTGATCATTTTTTATACCAACAAATTTGCCATTTTTTATGATTATTGGATAAATAGGGTTTTTCTTGATTTTATCCCGTCACATTCCTCAACTAATACCAAACTAAATGAATTTAAATTCTTATTACATGAACTTATATTAATAAATTCAGGTATGCACGGTGTGCGTTGTACAAGTATACCGTTCTTTATTGCCTGCTAAATCGGCACTATTAATTGATGAAATATGTGCAATTTATATCTATTATTCATTATTAATATCGTTTTAAGGAATCTAATATCAGAAATTAATTTAGTTACTTGCTGCATTTATTTGTATTGGGACGACAGAGGAATAAGAATAAAATAGTTTTAAATATATATTGATTTGAAAGTAACCAAAGTACTATTCATTTAGATATTTTCTAAGTTGACTTTAAAAGAAAGTTATGATGCATATTAAACTGTTGTTATGATGATTTGGACACTATACTATACTCCCATAACTTTCATTAGTTCATTTAAAAACAATAAAATGTAAAAGAATGCGAAACAAATATTCAAATTATATGTATATATGAAATAGTGTCCAACCCACCACATTATACTATATATTTAAAAATTTTGAATTTTCTTTAATTGACATCTTCATATTTCTTATTAAATAATGTGACATAATATGATTTGTTATATATCATTTAAGACATTAAAAGTTAAATAGGATTTGAATATAAAAAACAACACGATACCAAGTAAAAAATAATAAAAACTTCTGTATATAGAGATGAAAAAAGAAGAACAAATCAACAACCTTTTAACTTTCATGACCAAAAAAAAAAAAAAAAAAAAAAAAAAAAAAAAAAAAAAAAAAAAGAAAAGAAGTACGTACCTTTTATTTTTGATGATCAAAGTAAATTAAAAGAAGCGTAGATGAAAAAAGGCAATGGCTATTTCACTTTCAGTATGCGTATCTGAATAGGGCAATGTCTCTTTCCGTATGTCAATCTTAGCAAAAAAAAAAAAAAAAAAAAAAAAAAAAAAACGTGCATGATTTTGTCTAATTGACTGGGGGAAAAAAAAAAAAAAATGATATATATCTTCTTTTGGCATAGGGTTTGGCCAAGAGTAGCGGGTGGCTTTTTATTTTTTATTTTTTAAAAAGTAATAAAACGAGTGAGTGAGTCAGATATAGCAGTGTGTGTCTCTGCCTACTCCTGAGTCCTCACGGGAGTACTACTCCAATAAAGCCTCAAGGCGGGCACGCTAAAGAGGGCTGGGACGGGACTGAAAACGCCTAATCATGTGCGGTGCAGGCTTTCCGATTCCTAAAGTCCAAAACTTTCTCAGCACTCAGATCTGATCTGATTTGATCTGATCATCTGATTACTCATTACTATGCCTGTCTCCGCAAAACAAAAAGCAAGAAATGCTCCAAAAACACGATGATCAACTCTCCGCCCTTCGTTAGATCCCATGTCATCATGATCTGCGACTAAGAACCGTCCAAATACGACATTACAAATTACAATCATGCAAAAGTATAATGGACCGACATATGTTCTCTCTTTGTCTGTCTTAATTTTTTTTTTTTTAATCTTTGTTTCGAAACACTGTTGTCTTATTGCCTCAACTTTTGCTTGATTAGTAACACTTCCTTGCATACTTATCACTTACGAATTCAAGGCTTCCATTCTTTGTCTTGCTTGCCTTTTATTTTTCATGACAAAATAAATTGTAATTATGTTTTTCAGTGCATGTTTGTCGTTAATAGTTTAAATCTTAGTACTAAATTATATTATTATTAGTTTTTTGACACACCAAATTATATTATTACTGTTAGAAAAAGAATTTAACCTGTAAAAGAAATTGAAATGTTGGATAAGGCATGGTCCCTTGTTGTTCAGAATGATTTTTTTTTTTTTTTTTTTTCTTAGAACGTTGACATGGTTTGGTTTTGACATTGTTTAGCTTTTTGAAAATTTTGGGATGGTACAAAATGTTATTGAGAAGGGATGAGTTGAAAAAACTCTAGAAGTCTTAATATAACTTAAAAATTATTACTTTCAAAATTAAGGGAAATTTTCCCCATAAATTTCAACGGTTATGTGTGGGGGTGGGGCTACAGCAGGCCCGGGGGCAGTTGCTCCGGGGCCAAGGACTCTTTAGAATTTTTATCCCAATAAACATTTTTTTTTTTTTTTTTTACAATTTTCCTTTATTTACACCTTTATTTTTTAATAACAGTATCTACATAATTGCTTAGAATATTTGAATTATACTCTTAAAATCTCAAATAATTAAAAATAAACCATACTGCTAATATAAATTCATATTTTTTTGGACTCTAAACTTTAAAAATTGAACTTGATCACTCTTTTACAAGATTAGCTTATTATATAGGAAAAATATATCAACAATACTAATAGATAAACCAAGGTAAAAGATTGTTATATATTGTAATTTTAGTTAAAAATTTAAACAACTTGTCTTTTTATGGCCCTCTGAAAAAAAAAAAAAAATAAAAAAAAAAAATTTGCCATCTCTCCCGCAGGTTATATATCATAGTTCAAAATTATTTATTTTGTAATTTCATTCCTACCCCACCGCATCACTCCCTTTGGAATTATTATCATATATTGTGGACACCTGATCAGTCCTTTTCCTTGTATTTGAAGGCAGTTGAGAAAGGAATCACATCTTGATTCTTGAATGCATATGTGGGGGTGAGAGACCTTATAGGTCATCTCAGAAGAGTATAATTGATGCTAGTCAATTTATCTAGTTGACTGCATTTTACTACTAAGAGTAAGAAGCAGAGAAAAAGGATGATTTTTCAATAAAATAAAAAAATCAGCTTCATATTTAATATTTGATTTTGAAACTTCAAATATCTCCTTTTACATACACACATTAATTAGAGAGCAAACATTTTGGTGGAGTCCCCTTTCATATTAATCATATTTGTTTATTTCATTTTAATCCGGGATTTAAATTATTACAAAAAACAAATGTACAAACTAATGAATACTTGCTGGATTAATGTCTTATATTATAGAGGTTGCAAAATCTAGCATAATCATATGAGAAATATGGTCCCCCCATTCAAACATCAAAAAAAAAAAAAAAGGAAAAATGTCTCCCACTTTACCAAATACCCACAACTGTATTTTACCAAAAACCATTTTGCAATACCAAAACCAAACACATAGTATATACTACCTTCATAAAAGAGAACATACAAACACATACCAATTTTGGTCCCCTCAGTAAAATTCCACAGTACATTTTTTTTTTTGCTAAAATAAGGAAAAAAACACTACTATTGATTTTTATTTTTTTAGTTTTTTGCTAGTAATACACTACGATTGATTATCTGTATATAATGTACGATTCATCTCACTGTCTCATATGACAATCCTATATAAGAAGAGCAGTTTCCCACCCCCCAAAAAAAAAAAAAAAAGTAAAAACGTTTTCCTCCTTGGCTCTCTCAATCTCTTCAATCTAATCCAAAATGCAGACAGAGGAGGTCTCATAGCCCAAAAAAGAAAAGCAAAGAGAGAAAATAAAAATTATAAATAAAAACTAACCTCTGCTCCTCAATCTCACGCACAAAAACCCACACAACAATTCAGTTCCAGTTTCCTGTTTCCAGTTTCCAGTTTCTCCTTGCTTTCACGCACACAACAGAAGTTGTAGAGAGAAACAACTACCAGTGTAATAATATATATCCACTCCAAAACTCCCGCTTTCTTTCTAGAAGCAAAACAACCAAAACGGTACCTGAAAACATCGGAGACAGAAGAAAAAATGGTTTCTTTCTTTCCCATTACGATTTTCTTCTTCTTCTTCTTCTTCTTCTTCTTCGCCTTCTCGCCGGCGGCAATTCTGTGTCTCAACCAGGAAGGTCTTTACCTGCAGCGAGTCAAGAACTCACTGGACGATCCTGACTCGGCCCTTTCTTCATGGAACGACCGGGACGACACGCCCTGCAACTGGTTCGGCGTCTCCTGCAACACTTCTACAAGCTCAGTCGTCTCTGTCGACCTCTCCAACGCCAACGTCGCCGGACCTTTCCCCTCCGTCATCTGCCGCCTCGACAATCTCACCTTCCTCTCTCTCTACAACAACTCCATCAACTCCACTCTCCCTCTCGAAATCTCCGCCTGCCGGAGCCTCCGCCGCCTCGACCTCTCCCAGAATCTCCTCACCGGTTCTCTCCCCCGCACCCTTCCCGACCTAACGGAGCTCCGGTATCTCGACCTGACGGGGAACAACTTCTCCGGGGAGATTCCGGACAGTTTCGGAAGGTTCCAGAAGCTGGAGGTGATGTCGGCTGTCTACAATCTGTTAGACGGAAGTCTGCCGGCGTTTTTCGGGAATGTGAGTAGTTTGAAGATGCTGAATCTGTCGTACAACCCGTTTGTGCCGGGTCGGATCCCGGCGGAGTTTGGGAACCTGACGGAGTTGGAGGTTCTATGGTTAACGGACTGTAATTTGGTCGGGGATATTCCCGACTCGCTGGGGAAGTTGAAGAAGTTGAAGGATTTGGACTTGGCGATCAACAATTTGCAGGGTCCGATCCCGAGGTCGCTCGTCGGATTAAGCAGCGTCGTCCAGATTGAGCTCTACAACAACTCGCTCTCCGGCGAGTTCCCTCCCGGAATGTCGAATCTGACGGCGCTGAGGCTCCTCGACGCCTCCATGAACGAGCTGACCGGCCCGATCCCTGACGAGCTCTGCCGCTTGCAGCTCGAGAGCTTGAATCTCTACGAGAATCGCTTGAAAGGGAAGCTGCCGGCGAGCATTGCCGACTCACCGAATCTGTACGAGCTCCGCCTGTTCAGGAACTTCCTCTCCGGCAACTTGCCGGAGAATTTGGGGAGAAATTCTCCGTTGAAATGGCTGGACGTGTCGAGCAACAAACTTTCCGGCGAGATTCCGGCGACTCTGTGCTACAATGGGGAGCTGGAAGAGCTTCTAATGATATACAACTCGTTCTCCGGCGAGATTCCGGCGAGTCTCGGAGACTGCGAGAACTTGACACGTGTCAGACTGGGGAACAACAAGCTGTCCGGCGAGGTTCCGGCGGGAATCTGGGGGCTGCCACGTGTATACCTTCTGGAGCTCGTGGATAACTCGTTCTCCGGCTCGATAGCGAAGACCATCGCCGGCGCCGCGAATCTGTCGCTTCTTTTCATATCACGGAACAATTTCTCGGGAGAAATTCCGGACGAGATCGGTTGGGTCGAAAATCTCGTCGAATTCTCCGCTGACCGCAATCGCCTCACCGGTGCTCTGCCGCACAGCATTGTAAATCTGGGACAGCTTGGGAGCCTCGATCTTCACAACAACGAGCTTTCGGGCAAACTTCCGGGCAAAATGGAATCGTGGAAGAAGCTCAACGAGCTCAATCTCGCTAACAACAAACTTTCTGGGAAAATCCCGGACGGAATTGGGAAACTATCGGTCCTGAATTATCTTGATCTTTCCGGGAATGAGCTTACCGGGAAAGTGCCAATTGGATTGCAGAATCTGAAGCTGAATCTCCTCAATCTGTCTAGGAATCATCTCTCGGGTGATCTCCCGCCATTGCTAGCAAAAGAAATGTACAGAAACAGCTTCTTGGGAAACCCCGGCCTTTGCGGGAGCATAAAAAGCTTGTGCGAAGACACTACGGAGACAAAAAGCCAAGGCTACATTTGGGTTCTCCGAAGCATGTTCGTACTCGCGAGCCTAGTTTTTGTCGTTGGTGTCGTTTTGTTTTACCTTAAGTACAGGAACTTCAAGAAGGCAAAGAGAGCCATAGACAAGTCAAAGTGGACATTGATGTCGTTTCACAAACTGGGCTTCAGCGAGTACGAGATTCTGGATTGCCTTGACGAAGACAATGTCATTGGAAGCGGAGCATCCGGGAAAGTCTACAAAGTCGTTCTCAGCAACGGAGAAGCTGTAGCAGTTAAAAAACTCTGGGGAGGGACTAAGAAAGCGTTCGAAAGCGAGGATCTTGAAAAGGGCCGCGCCCCGGACGACGGGTTTGAAGCCGAGGTCGAGACTTTGGGGAAGATCAGGCACAAGAACATTGTCAAGCTTTGGTGTTGTTGCACAACTAGGGACTGCAAGCTATTGGTTTATGAGTACATGCCAAATGGAAGTCTTGGCGATTTGCTTCATAGCAGAAAAGGGGGTTTGCTTGATTGGCCAACGAGGTACAAGATTGCTGTCGATGCAGCTGAGGGGCTTTCTTACTTACACCATGATTGTGTTCCCCCAATCGTTCACAGAGATGTTAAGTCCAACAATATCTTGTTGGACGGGGATTTCGGAGCAAGAGTGGCCGATTTCGGAGTTGCCAAGGTGGTTGATATGTCCGGAAAAGGGCCTAAATCCATGTCTGTCATAGCTGGTTCTTGTGGTTACATTGCCCCAGGTAAAATAATAATCACTCCTCTTTATTACCCAATTAAAGTTCATGTCTAAACTTTGGTTTACTAATGTTTTGCAGAGTATGCGTACACTCTTAGAGTGAACGAGAAGAGCGACATATACAGTTTCGGAGTTGTCATTCTTGAATTGGTAACGGGGAAACTTCCGATTGATCCGGAGTTCGGAGAAAAGGATTTGGTGAAGTGGGTTTGTACCACTTTGGATCAGAAAGGGGTTGACCATGTCACGGACCCAAAACTAGAAGCATGTTACAAGGCAGAAATATGCAAAGTCCTCAACATTGGTCTAGTCTGCACTAGCCCTCTTCCGATCAACCGTCCCTCCATGAGAAGGGTCGTCAAAATGCTTCAAGAAGTTGGCATGGAGATTCACCCTAAAGCCAACAAGAAGGATGGGAAGTTTTCACCTTATTATTACGAAGACACCTCAGAGCATGGCAGTGTAGCTTGAGTTTTTTCAAGAACTTGGTTTACTATTATTTTTTCTTGACTTGGGTTTTCTTTTCTTTTTTTTTTCTATTTTTTTAATTTGTTTTTTTTAGCTTTATTAAGCTTAAGTTTATTTGTTTTTTTTTTTTTTTTCTACTCCCCCAAATTTGTTCCCCAATCCAATTGGTGTCTGTTTATTTCAAGTAATTGGGGCAGGGGAAAAGCAAAATTTTGAGGCGAGTTTAGTTAGGGGGGGTGAAGGAAGATGAAACAAGATAAACGTGATGATGGTATGAGTACAAAAGTGGGTGGTGATTGTAATGCTGTATACTGTAAATTAACCATCAGGATTTTTATGCTGCCACGTGTGTGAGAGTGGCTGCAGCATTAGTTGCATGCATTAACAGCTCTCGCATCAAAGTGGTTGTGATTTCTCAGTGAAATCACTCGGGTTGATGTAATGTCTAAAAACTTGTCGTATTTATTAGCAATAACTAGTGTAATATTCGATTCCACAATTTTTTTTTTAAATTTTTATATAATATTACATGAGATTCCAAAAATCTAGCTTGACAAATTCCAGTTTGGTGTGATAGATGATGTACGGGCTAAATGCTTTGACTTGACTACTTTCTGTGTGACATTACACATGCACACACATACACTTGTAAGCACATTCATACACAGAATTTTGCTCATATCTATATGTGTGTATATATATATTTAGTTACAAAATTTTGCCCAATCATATACCATATCAAACAATTATAGATTACAGCTGTATATCAATTAATAATTTTGTTGGTAAATTAAGGGTTGGCCCTCCATGCTCGTCCCCTTATGCTGAATTTAAATTGACTTTCTCCTCTATTATATGCTGCTGCCTCTGCCTTCGTTTTTTGTGTCTATGGGGCCTCATGCGCTGTACGCCTATTTTGATTATATGTGCTTGGCTGGCTATATACATGGTGTAGAGAGGAAATTTTTGAAATTTTTGTATCTTAAATATAACTTAGTTTATAGCTAACGAAATAGCTGATGACTAAAACACCTCATGCTTCCATACTGAATTCTTAAGCCAGTATGAGCATTCCAGTAGTCATGGTGAGCCCTCTATCGACAACAGTACGCCGATCGGTCTCAAGAGAGAGAGGTTAAGTTGGGGCGTGGTCATTAAGGTTAAGAAAAAGGTAAGAAAAACCACGGTGATTGTTAAGAACCTAATTCTCACAGTTCAATTTTCACACAAAAGAACAAGAATAGAAGACAATCAGAGTGGTTTTATTGATCATCACTAACACTAGCTCATAGAATTTTTAACCAAACTAAAAAAAAAAGTAAAGAAAGCTTACGATATACTGGAGTATTTGAGAATTCCGGAGAGCTCCTAATTTTGATGGTATTTGAGAGACCATAAACTCTCCCTAATATGTCTTTTAAAACTCTTAAAATCACAACTTACCTTTAGTGAGCTATTAAGTCCTTTTATTTATACTAATTCTTACTAATTTTACTAGTCCATTAACCAAACAAGTTTTCAAGTCATTAACAGATCCTAATAGTGAGTTTGGGAGGTGTGCAATGACTCTCTAGTGAGCTTCAACATCATCAAAGTAAGATGAACCGCTATAAATTATGCGTATTTTTACTCATGTTTTTCTCCTTCCATTCAATTTTATTATGCCTGGTAGCAAAGAATTAGAGCGTCTAACATTTAATGAAAAGGAAGTTAAAGGACATAATGCTCAAGCAACTATTGAGTCATTTTTGGTGGCTGTTAGCTATAAACCAGATGAAGCAAAAGTTTAACAGTAGATTGAGTCGACAACCGTATCATATATTGGCCTACTCAAGGTACTACTACTGACAAGGTGGGTGTTAGAGGGTATCGTTTAAATTTGTCAGTTTTTTCACTTCACATCCAAAATTCACCTACAAAAAATACAAATTACACAGAGACTCATAGCAAGATGTATGGTATTGTGTATTAAATGCCAAGAGAGCAGAAACGTGTCAGTAGTTGCAGTAAATTAGATAGGCAAGAATGATCCGATGGCTTAAAGACACCATCTCTTTCTGAATCTGCATTGCAGACAATTAAGTGCATACCTCCAGTTTTTGGGTCCCCTGCATAGTTTGTATATGGACCATCTCTCTCTCTCTCTCTCTCTCTCTCTCTCTCTCTCTCTCTCTCTCTCTCTCTCTCTCTCTCTGAGGCACAACACATTGTTTATCTGTATATATTGGTAATTGGTTAGGCTACAATTTGAGCAGTTGAGGCTAAGGCCAAGGCTTGCCCTAACCTCAAACCAACTCTATTATGGTTGAACTTGTTTCGTAGCTACTAGCTAGCTAAGTACATATACAAGATTGTACACTATACACGTATGCTGCCAAGTTGAGAAAAGAAAAATGTTGTCTTGTGTAATAGTGTACCATTGTTTTTGAATCATCATAGGTGAGATTTATAATTTTGTTAGACTCTAAATGACCTTTGATACAATATAACAGTTAGGAAAGACGCAATGTTGTGGTGTCAATTGCAAGTACACAATATCACTAACAAGTAATAAAGAGCGCGTTTAAAAGTGTCGTTCTCACGAGAATATTGTTGGTAACCGAATCGAATTCGGATGTGGAAGCGTGGTGGAGGGTGGATCAAGTATAACAAAAATTTTCACAAAACTTTTAAGATACTCTATAAATTATATTAATTTATGCACCAATAAATTAATTATATTAATTTATACATCAAGAACTCAATTAGGAAAAATATCTGGAGACCGACTCGGATGATAACTTAAGTTCTTTGACCACGAACAATCCTTGCTCCAAAGCCTTGTGTTTAGAAAACTAAAGTCTTCCACGTCAATTCCTTGAATCTACATAGACATGTGTGTGGGCACACTCGAGACAAATTAGGTTAGAACAAACACTCAAATTTTCACAAACACCAACGCATGCACGATGTGAAATTTTTGAGAGAAAATTTTTTCCTTCTCTCTCTCTTGGGAATTTCGGCCAGCCCCCAAAAAAGTTTGGTCAAAAAAATTGTCACCCGCAATTTTTTATCATATCTTATTTATAAAGTAGAAGTCAAACTTTTAGAAGGAATCAAATCTCTATCTCCTATTTGAATTTTGAACAAAAATTCTCCTCTCCTTTTTCTCCTTGTGGCCGGCCAACTCTAGGGTTTTATATCCCTGTGTGTGGGGCCAATTCCAAATAGAGAAGGAAGAGAAAATCATCATTTATCCTATAGTCCAATTTTAATTCAAATTCAAATTTGAATTTAAGTCAAACTTAAATTAATTTGAATTCTAAATTGAACAACTTATCAAATAAGTTTAAAATGATATATTTAAATTATGTTCATGATTCAAATTCAAATTTAAATAATCACATTATTTAAATAATAATTAATTCTCAATTAATTTTTTTGAGTATTTAATTTTAGAATTCCATAATTCTAAAATTTCCATTTTGCCCTTGTGTCTTGTAGAATTACAAGGATGACGTGGGGACTAATGGACCTATAATCCCGAGCTCCAATAAAATTAATAATTAGTTAAACACTTTAATTAATTAATTAATTCTATTAATTTCAATAGTTACTCCACTATAAACTTGGAATTGAACTCTCAAAATTATAGACATTAATTACTTCTAAACTGGAATTGCATATAGATCAATCCTACATAAATAATTCATAATTAGAGCCAAGTAGAATCCATTAACCTCTCTAATTATATCTTCATCCTTGAGTATCATTGATTCTCTAATAGATAGTGATTCATAAAACACATTCATGAACCGGAGTGCTCTTACTAATCCAAGTACCGAATATACACTCAAAAGAATTATTTATCTACTTCTTTCTCAAGAAGGAATGGATTTCATCTCATATAATAACATTCCCGGCTACATGCTTCATCATGTCTCCAAAATACAAAGAATAGGATTCAAGGTCTTAGAATCAGTACCGAGTAAATAAAAAAACACAAATCCATAAATAGGAGTTTGTTAAGAACTCATGATTAAGATGATTCTATATATGACTATCCGTAGACTCAATTATAATTTCTATGCTTAACGGAAATTATTAGAAATTCATATTGTGTATGTGTCCCTGTTCCACACAATCTCATTATGCGAAATACACTCATTCAATATCGCACCATATTAACAGTGCAGATAGCACCGTTCCATTCTAAATGAGAATGACATGTATTAATAATGTTTTAATTAAAGATTCTGAACTTTAATTAAATTCATTATGAACAACGTTTTTGATTATTATCCTTAAACATTATCCTCTCGTATATAACACTTCTATACAATGTTTAAGGTTACATAAATAATCACAGAATTTTCATTTGATATTCATAAAATATTCATAAATATATGCACATAAAAAGATGAATAAACTCTTTTATTAATTAAATAATAAATATCCTATTACATCTCATGCTTCTAGGACACCATTCCCAACATATAACATATTCATTAAGTACTAAAATTAGATAATTTTAATTTTATTTGAGTAATCGAAAAGATGAATTTTGATTAATTTTACAAAATTAAAATTTAAAACAACAACAAAATTATAAAAAAAATGTAAGAAAAGAAAATTATTATGAAAACGCTGATAATCATGTTTTCATCAATATTAATCGAATTTAATTTATTTAAACATTACTGTGATTTTGAGATCATACTATGTTGATGGTCAAATCCTCTTATGTTGTATGTACTCTTTCTCAAGTTATATATAAAATATACATTTTCATAAAAACTCACTATATCTCCATGTGAAAATGTTCATTAAGATTAAAAGATTCAAAAATGACCACATAAAAATAGATAGATATATCTCTATACTATCTTAGAATTTACAGTATTTATTTTAGAGTTATGTCACAAAAATCTCCTCTTGGTTTCATTTTGATCATCAGTTCATTCAAAAAGTTGATTAAGAATTTCAAAAGCATTACGTCTAGAAATAAATACGTCAACACAAGTATGACAATCACAATAATGTTTACACAAATTAAATCTTCATAATATGATTACATCATTATCCCAACAAAAATTAAATTTTAAACATAATTATAATTAAACTAACATAGTATAAAAAATTAAAATAACATTTTCATAACAAAAATAATAAAAGCAAAGTTTTAGTACAAACACTAATGGTGGAATGGCGGATACAGTTTATGATATGCTTCGGATATCTCCTAACAGGGCTTGAAAACTCCTCCTCTAGAATTCAAACTTAAAAGCTAAAAAATTACAAACTTTTAAATTTAAACTAAGAATTATTAAAACAAAGACTTTCTTTTTTTATTATTAATTCTAAAGAGCTCTAAGGCTCGAGGCAGCTATTTATAGGCATTGGAATGCATATGAGTCCAAAGCATGGATGTTACAGAGTCACAAAGTTTTTCAAATTGCCTTCTTTAGAATTTTTATTTTTATTTTTTTCTTCTTTTTCTTCCTCCGAAATCACCATGAGAATCCAATACTTTGGACTTAATCCAGTGCAAGGATACGTGAATTTAGATTTCTATTGGCCATCAAATTTCAACAAACATTTCAAATTGATCTAGGCCATTGATTTAATAAGCATGACACCACAAAATAAAATAAAATAAAATAAAAAGCATGACGTGACACCTGGCCATCCACAAGCTTCGATCTAACAGATGTGATTTGAGCTAAAAATAAAATTAAAATAAAATAAAAATTATTATATTTATATTCTATAAAAACCTATTATAATATAATATATGTTGTATATTTATAATAATATTATATTATTATATATATAGACGTAAAAAAACACACATATATTATATTATATAAATATTTATTTATATTAATTAAAATAAAATAAAAATACATAAAAAATAAAATAAAATCACATAAAAAAAAAAATCTAATAAAACCAAATACATTAAAACAAACCAAAATAAATTAAAATCTCGAGAATTAAGCCGGTTTTTGCATAAAATTAAGAATAAAATAACTTTATTTTGTAGAGTTATCATGCAATATTTATGATGTTGTTACAATCTATCTACGTAAACATGTGACATGATAATTATTAAATGTAAGTTTAACATTAATGCTGCTACGTTTAATGATTAGTCTATAATGTTACACTTTTCACTTTTTACATATTATATTGGATGGACCATATCGAAAGCCCAATATTTATAGGAATTTTTATCAGAAAAGCACCCTCACTTAAGAAAGGTTTTGGTGGACAATAAATAGAGATGTCCTGATTTTAGCTTTTGCTTGAGAAGTACTATACATGCTATTTCCTGTACATGCTGCTAAGTACGTTGCTAAGTGCGGTGGTCCAAGAAGCAATCTACCCTCAGTAGTCAGTGGTCCAAGATATGGACATTAGCATTTGGGCTTTGTAGCTATTCGCTACTCTGATCGGTTAGCCTTGTTCACGACTCCTCTAGTCCACAAGATTCATGAATCATCACAGTAGTGAAAGATGGAAACCATTTCTATACAGCTTAAGCTGCAGGCTTTTTAAAAGCCCATTATTTAGCATTAGGCCGAACAGAAGAGGGAAAGGGAAAGAGAAAAGGGTAATGAGAAAGAAAGAAAGAAAGAAATAGGTTAATACTTGAGATGAATTAAAATTAATAGGTTAATAATTTATATAAGTTAATAAATAGACTAAATTATTATTTTCGTTCATAATTTGTCTGGTTATGAATTATAAATTAACAAGTTATTTATAATTTTTATTCATAATTTGTCTGGTTATAAATCATAACTTGATAAGTTTGTCCATAATTTATCTAATTATAAACTAACTTAATAAGTTATGACCTATTAATTTTTATAACTAAAAATTAACCTATATATTTTCTTAAATTTTTTATATTGACATATTTTTTTTACTATTTTCTATGAGAAAATAAAGATATTAATCGTGTCATTTTATGCCGATCTGACCCATTTAAATTGGTCATACTGTGTTTGGGTTGGTCTATTTATTAATCCTGTCATGTTTAATCTGACCCATTAATTTTTAAGACGTCAAGTCCGGCCTGCGGCCTATTGAGCTGTGCCCATAGCGTGCTTAGATCGTGTTCGTATCTGTGTTTGTGCTGTTAATGTGCTTTTCACTTGCCTTTATGCGTACCAAATAGCATATTTTTAACAAATCCAAGGAAGTAAGCATTGAACAAAACAAAAAGGATATCATTAATATTATATAGGTTAATTTGCACCTATTTTGTCAATTTCCGCAAATAATCTAATAAAGCTATTTTAACAACTATTTAGTTTTTATTTGAAAGAATTGGTTAAGTTTCCATTTTATTAACTTAATTATTATATTCATTTTTATTAAATCTTTTTAATAAAACTAATATTTTTATGACATGTACAATATATTAATAAAATTAGTTTTATACTTCATCTTCATTAATTGAGCCCTTATCATACTTTTAACTTATAGCGTATTTGTGCCTATGTGCCGTGCTTTTATCGTGCTTTTAGCGTGCCGTACTTTTATCGTGCTTTATGCTTAAAAGTTGAGTCAAGCCCAACCCATTTGATAAATGAGATGCGTGAGGCTCATTTAATAATCGTGTTGTGTAGTGTTGTGCCCACTTTTTAATGTGCCATGCTCATGCTGGCCTGTCAAGCTTTACCCATTTTGACATCTTTATGGGGAAAAGTGGGTCAAGATTTCTACTCCTTACTCTTGATTAATAACCTTTTTAGTCAAAAAACAATACTAACAAAAGGGTATTAATTAAGAATGAGGGGTAAAAATTCATACTTATGCACTCTTAGAGATAAATTTTACAATTTTCTCAAGGGGTAATTGGTATGGTTTAATCCTAAACTTTGAGTATAGTGATATTTTAATTTCTAAACTTTTGATTTTGACATATTAGTACCTAATTTTTGTTTGTTTGTTTTGTTTTCCTAATTTTTGGTCTCTAACATTAAAATTGATGAATAACTTCAAAATTTTAACAAAAATAATCATGTGTTCATCACATGGTAATTTAAAATTTTACAGAAAGAATTGCGTTATATTCAAAATTTATTCTTTGTTACTATCAGAAACCTCTTAATAATTTTGACATTTTATACTCACTATAAGTCTTTATTTATAATTTTCAAATATTATACGAGTGATTTTCTATATTAAATTTTAAATTCGTGCGTTAATTATAATATACTAGACCCAAACTGCCAAAAATAAAAAATTGAAGGATTAATATGTTAAAATTAATAATTTCAGATAAAAATTTCACCATATTTAAAATTCAGAGATTAACCGTGTCAATAGCCTAAAAGAAAAGTGGAGATGTTCCCTTAAAGATCGATTATCTGTGTGATTTATAATATGTATAATAGACATTCAACACTGTGGGTGCAGCTCATTTGTGGGACTTTAAGTGCCATGAATCATTATGGAACCGCAAAAAAAGGTTTATGTTGATGCCTTTTCTTTTCTTTTTTTTTTTTTTAAAGGTTTACGTGGGAGTGAAAATAATTCTTGTTAAAGAATTTTGTTTTAATGATGATGTCAAAAAAAAAAAAAAATAGTTACAGGCCAGTTCACTTCGCTAATTTGAGTTTATAATTCAGGTTGAGATGTGATTTTATGTAAGAGTTTTTTACTGTAGTAAAAAGTTTAATGTGACTGTTTCTGAGAACTTTTTATTGTAGCAAAACTTAAATTCTAAATTCAAATCAGTGAAATGAACGATATATTTAGTAAAAGGCAAAAGAATAGTTCGTTCTGTGCTCACATTTTAACTAAAGGAAAATACATAAATACCTCTTGAAACAGTCACTCTTTCATTTTTTTCCCCAAACAATGATCCTCTTATTACTACCCCTCTAGTGGTTTGGTCAAGGGTCAACAACACAGCTATTACCGAAGTTGCCCTCACTAGTAGCAAGGTAATCTACAAGATTATCATTGCTAATCCATCAGATGCCTCTTGCAAGTCACCGGTGCTAATCACTGCAGAGTAATTTGATAGATTATTATTATTATTTTTTTATATAACAAAGTCGATTAGAGTGATTGGCATAGTCTTTATTTAGAGTGATTGGCACCAAGATATTATAACCTTTTTAATATTTATACTTATTTGATTATCATAAAGTTTGTACCTTTTATGTAACTGAAATAGAGAAGAGTCGTGTCATTATTTATATGATTTAAACATTTATAAATCAGAATGAAATTGAGACTTGAGTACTTTTTTTAAGTAGACACTAAAATTTATGTATTTATTCATTTTCTCTTAAAATGACATGGGGTACATTTGTTTATAATAAGGACATGCCAATACAACCGCCTTTTTGACAATCGTTTTTAATATTTTTTCAAAATGATAAAATAATTTGTCGGAATTAAAAGTTGTTAGTACAATTTACGAAATTACACCCCTAGTGATTATTATAAGATTATCACATTAAATTTTTTTTATTGTTTGATTGAGAAAATAACTAAAATTACTCTTGAAAGTACATGGGTCTAGATTTTTATCTTTTAGTCTTAATTAATACTCTTTTTAACTAATATAATATTTGATTAAAAGGATATTAATTAAGATTAAAATGCAAAAATCAAGACCTATACAATTTAAAAGGGTATTTGATTTGTGCAAAAGAAGACCAAATAGAGGCAGATGACCAAAATAAATAAATCTCAAATGCCAACTAATCAATCAAGTAATTGGATTTACTTTACATCCTTTTCTGTTGGCATAAACCAAAGGAATTTCCCAATCACCAAGAACCAACGTGAGGATGACCAGGAATAACCATTTGGTACCACATTGGGCAAGGCAAAGTGAATTAGCAAACGTCATGTATAATGGAGCTAAGTTTCCAAAAAGTCTTTTAAGATGTCACTGTAAAAGATAATTGTCATGGTAGCGTAGGGAAGACGGCCAACTACTAACCAAAATAGCTAAACTTCTTTATTATCACCAAAAAATTCCAACTTTCTCACCGATCCACCTCCAAATTTTCAAAGAGATATAACCCGACTTTTTCGTACTTTACTTTTCTCTCTTGATCATTCTTCCGTGTACTTTTAAACTCTAACCCCACTTCCAAATCTCACATATATAAACTGCATAACCCCGTTTTCCACACCCCACTTTTCTTGACCATCCAACCTCTACTTCTCTTCCCTTCTCCACCACTCAAAAAAAAAAAAAAAAAAAAAAAAAAAAAAAAAAAACCAGAGAGAGAACTGTATAAAAACCACTTTGCATATATATATATTAAACATCACAATTCATAGACATGAATCATAGCCAGCGTATTGCCTATGATTTTCTCTTGGCTCTTCTCTCAACTTCTATCCTTGTTCTCGTTATAATCCTCGTCCTCATACTAATCTGCAAAAGGAAAGCGGTCACCAATCAATCCCAAGACCAAGCCCTACTTCCGGTGATCAAGGCTTCAGCGACGTCGTTTCCTCTAACCAACATAGACGCAGCCACAGACGGCTTCAACCGCCGCAGAGTCATCGGCGAGGGCCGCCTAGGAACTCTATACGCCGCCGTTTTTGAGAAAGGAGAGCTCGTCGCCGTCAAGCGGATTCATCCCAGACTAGTTCTAAGCAATGCCGGTTTCGGGTTTTCAACAGTGCTTAAATCTCTCTCCCTGGCTCAGCACCCCAACATAGTACAAATCATAGGGTTTTCGGAAGCGCCCGGCGAGAGGATTGTGGTGTCGGAGTTTGTTGGCACAATAAGCTTGGAATTCTATTTGCACCAAAACCCGGATGGCGTTTCGCTATTGGACTGGAGCCGGCGTGTCAGGATCGCCGCCGGCGCGGCGAGAGGGCTCGATTACTTGCATGAGGGTGTGGCGCCACACATAGTACATGGCTGCGTAAAGCCTTCTAATATTCTTATTGATTTGAATTTTGGTGCAAGAATATGCGATTATGGCCTCACTTTTTTGGCGCCAAGAGAGAAAAGAGGTGTAGTTGGGTATGTGGATGATGAGTATTGGGGTCAGAGAAATGGAGGGGCTTGTAAAGAGAGTGATGTTTATGGATTTGGTGTCGTTTTGTTGGAGCTTTTGACTGGGAGAAGATGTGAAGAAGGGTTGATTTTAAAGTGGGCTTTGCCTTTGATTAGGGAAATGAAGATTAATGAATTTTTAGATCCTAGACTTGTTATTCCTTCAGATGTTAAGCCTCTTGTTAGGTTAGCTAAAGTTGCTTCAGCTTGTGTTGGTAATTCTCGGAAAAGTAGGCCTTCTATTGGTCAAGTCGCAACTATTTTGAGTAGCTTGGAATCTGAGGTTTGTCTTTGATTTCTTTTTATTTTTTATTTTTTATTTTTTGAGGGGGGTGATTTTGTTTATTTATTGATCTAATTTCTCTAGATGATCTCATCGATCCCACTTACAACCACACTTTCGGCAGGAATTGTATAATGTATATCAACAAAATTTTGAGATAGACTTCACATATATAAATATGATGTCTGAGCATATTAGGATGTTAAACATTTTCTATTCGGCGGAAGTAGTATTTTGGACATCAAAAGGCAGATTTTTAACTAATGAGATCATATATAAGTATTAAAATGATGAACGAGAATCATCAATAATACTGAACACCACTCATTAATAAAAAAATATATCTTTTAATATATATGTCAACCCATCAGATTTATTGTGTCCCAAACATTTTTATAGGATATTAATCAAATTTATTTAGATCATCCCATAAAGACTTGTAGCAGAAGAAATTGGACACTTTGGGGGTGTTTGACTTTTGACCGAATTGTATTCAATTCAGACGATAAGATTCTGAGCAATAATATAGACATCTTATATGAGGAAATGAGTAGGAAATATATATTTGGTGGGAGTAGACGTGGAGGAGGAGGAACGTTGATGATATGGTAGAGGTGGGACGGCGTCTTTGGTCCGTTTTGACGGTGAATTAATATCTTTGTTTTCCGTGTTGGAATGGCAAGCTCATTATTAGGTGCTTGAAAGGGACACAATAATTTGTCTAATTAATTTCGTCCTTTTCTTCAATATGTATTATAGTTTGCTTTCAATCGATATCGTATTCTGTTAATTAGTCTTTTTCTTTTTGGTTATATTGCGCCATCTTTTGGCCGTACAGTTTATTCAAAACCATGCATTATTAATGTTGTTTTTTTTGAGTCTATTATCAATATATATATACACACACATGTACATATATCAATCACTTTTATATCATATCCATTACGAAACCGTGTTTTGTTTGGTTGGTTGGTGGTATTGTTTTAGCATTGGCTCCTGCTGTTATCAGTAATGCTCATTTACCCTCAAAAGGTAATATACCAATGGCAGAATTATCTTATTTTAGAAGTTGACAACATTTCTCTCTCTAAAATTTCTTTGAAGGCGTGAAAGTTCTGGGGAAAATCGTAAGAAATTTGAAAACAATTTCTCCATCTTACTTATCTGTTATCTTTTTCTTTTTACTCGGTCATTAGATCAACATTGGAAATAAAATAAACTGAACTACAAATTGCCGCGTGTTCATAACAGAAGGTAAAGATTCCGGTAGGTGTACCAATCGTAACGGTTGGTAGGGTGTTACCACTTAAAAGGTTCACTGCTCTGCTTATTCAAATCAAGAGAACAATAAAAAGAAAAAAAATAAAAATAAAAAAGGAAAAGAAAATAAAAAGCAAAAAGAAAATCAAATTTCTTCATGACATAGGTGAAATATTATATAAGGTACCTTAAAAAAATATATTATATAGGATAATTAACACATGGTCCTTATTAGTTGGTAATAATTTAGTTCATTCTTTTAAATTTTTTTTTTTTTTTAACAAAACACCCCAACATCTTTATACTGGTACAATTAAGACATTTCTGTCGAGATCCATTAAATTAATTATGGAAAAAGCCATATGACCCCCACGTGACATGTTTTTACGCTTGTTGAACTTCATCAGATTCTCAAATGTTTTAGGGTCTAAAAAAGAAAAGGGTTTTGGGGAGTGAGAAATTAGATGAGTGCCTGGTTTGAATGATTCATCTCCTATTGACTATGGATTTAGCTTTCGTTAACGACGACGACAAATCTTATTGTCGTTGGTTTCCGAAACTATTTCAAATGCAGAAGCGTGATAGTGCAGATCGAGTATAAAAAAAAATTTTCATAAAATCTTTGTTGAATGCTATAGAATTTATATGTTAAATTAATTAATAATAAATCTAATTAATCCAATGCTCCGGTTCTCATATCACAATGAATTTTTCTCGTCTACTACTCGAGTCTATGAAGATTGTGTATGTCTTCCACTACCATCAATTGACTTGTCTTACACTACCATTAACACATGTACTATAATAATTGAGAAAATCCTGTAACTAAATAGCGTAATTTAAGTAAATAAGTTAAGGATTTTCCTAGAAATTATCATGCCTTATAATTTAAGGATTTACGAAATTATTATTTCGTTTTAGGAAATTATTTTTACGATTTATGAAATTATTCTTTCTTATATTTTAAGTATTTATTCAAAAAAAAATTATTCCGCTATTTCAAGTAATTTAAGTCTAAGAATATGTTAAGTATTTTTAAGTTGACGGCCACGTAGGAGGGTCGACACATGTACGTACTGAAATTGAGAATGGAAGAACTTTTGTCACTTTTTCTCTCTACAATCTTCAGCCACTATAGGTGCAAATAGAGTAAAATTGTGTTATCGAATTTTCTACTTCCACCTTTTTAGAGTAGCATTTAAGTAGGGGTGTAAATAAACCCCAACAACCTGATGTACCCGGCCTGCCCGAGCCAAATTGGGTTGAAAAAGTTAGATTTTAAATTTTTTTTAATTCCTGGATTGGTTAAAGCCTAGTTCAATAAATGTAGGCCAGGGTGCGAGTTTGGGCCTGAAGAACCCGCAGTCCCCCGACCCGGCCGAAGAGAGATTCAAGCTTAAACTTTTATATACATATAATATTAATGTATAGACTATTATATATAATGGCTATGGAAAGCCATCAGACGAAGGAAACCCTACATATAAAAGCCTTCTTTTCAATTCTCTCTCAAGCAGCGCCTCCCATCAACTCTCTCTTCCTTCGACTCTCTTCTTCTCCGTTTACTCTAGCAGTCTTTTTTACTCTTAAAATTAAAACCCTTGCAATATTCTTTGTAGTGAAACCTCCATCTTTTCTTTCTCTCTCAAATCTCTTTATTGTTTTTCCTTATCCCTTTCTGAAAACTTGACAGAAACTGTGTGTGTGAAGGGGATTTTTCTCTTGAATATGTGTTTCATTGATATAAATATATATATATATATATATTATGTTCTTGATCTATTGAGTTTATTGATCTGAGTTTATTTTTCTATATCTTCACTTAAGTTTTTTGCCGCATGATTCATTTTTTTTTTTTTATCTAAATCAAAAGGATTAAAGTACTTTTTTTCCCTTAAAGTAAGGTCTAAAATACTAAAAAGAATGAGATCCATTAATATGGATCTAAACTGTAGAGCCCCAGCCGACCCGAGCTGAGCCCACACAGCCCGACGTGCTGCGGGTTTTTAGGCCTCACGGGGTGCTGCGGCCCATGAATTTTCCACCCCGACATGTGCGGCTCGGCCTAATATTTATACTTAACCCGGCCCACCCCGGCCGATTTAACCCGTAATTTAGAGTCCCAGTAGAACTCTAATTTATCTCTAAGATAAGGTTTAAGAAAATTAGTGATTAATTTTTATTTTAAATCTCATTTAAAAGCATGATAAAATTCTCATTTAATTTTGGAGCTACTTTCTTTCTCTTGTTGTGTGAAATTTGACCACCACAAGGATATCTCCCTGTGAGTAGTGCCAACAGTATAGGCCAAGAAGAGATAAATTCCTATTTTATCCTATTGTTTAATTTTGACTCAAATTTAAATTCCTATTTAAAATCAAAGTTCAAACATATTTGAATTCTAATGGAACAACTTGTCAAACAAATAACCTAGATAACTAGAAGAGTAAGCAACTGAATTGTAGAGGTTTCTCTTTGATGTTAGGCATGCATACCGTGTGATTCCCACGATATGTATTTCAAAATTACCTACTATATAGTCACATTATCTAATATACAATGAATTCACACTTAATTTTTTGAGTGAATTAATTTAGAATTCCATAATTTTAAATTTTTCGTTATTTCTTAATGTCTTGAAAAAATTACAAGCATGATGCAAAGACTCATGAACCTATAATATCAAGTTCTAATCAAATTAATAATTAATCATACTCTTTAACTAATAAATTAATTCTATTAATTTCAAAATTACTCCACTATAAACATGAAATTGCACTCTTGATATTATACATTTATTTACAGTTGTGAAACGTCCATTTAATATAGCCACTTCATATAAATCTGTCATCCATAAATAATTCATAACAAGAGCTAGGTGAAATCCGTTAATCTCTCTAATTACATCTTTATGCTTGAGTACAATTGATTATCTAATAAATGGAATATTCATAAAATAAATTCATGAACTGAGTTCATTACATATTCAAGTATCGAATCAACTCTCAAGAGAATTATTTATCTACTTCTTTCATAAAGAAGAATGGATTCCATCTCGTAATATTAACATTCCGGCTACCTACTTCATCATGTCTCACCAAGATACAAGGAATAAGATTTAGTAATATCAAAAGTCGAACCAAGTAAGTCAAAAAATACAAATCCACAAATAAGAGTCTGCTAATAACTCAGGATTAAGATCATTCTATATATGACCATTAATATGGTCAATTAGAATTTCTTTACTTAACGAAGATTATTAGAAATTCATATTGTATCTTGTCTCGGTCCTACATTATCTCATTATATAAAAAACACTCATTCGATATCCCTACATATCATCAATGCATATAAGCTCATTTTATTATTAATATGATATGTATTAATAATGTTTTAACTAAATATTCTGTACTTTAATTAAATTATTTAATGAACTTATTTCAATCTTTGTCCTAAAGTATTATCCTACATAACACTTATATAGAATATGTAAAGTCACAAAAAAATTAATCGTGAATTTTCAATGATATTCACAAAGCATATAAAATACAAATACACATAAAATAATAAAAAATATATTTTATTAAATAAATAATAAAATCTTTATTATATCTCATATTTTTAGGACATCATTCCTAACAGTCGTACCAAAAACTGATTCAAAAATAACAAAAACTCATAACCACCCCATAAACTAAATTATCGAAACTAACTTGCAACTTGACAAAGAAAAACAAACAAAAACATGTAAAAAATAATGTCAAAGAAGATGAAACTTTAAATCTGGTTCGATCATTATGTCAAAACGAAATCAAATTTGTATTGGTCCACCAAATAATATCAAGTACTAAAAAAAAAGCTGTAAAAAAAACTGATCATCAAATAATGTCAAATATAAAATAAAAACAAAACAAGTTGTAAACTTTAATTAATTGGACTTAAACACCAAACAATTTGTACATTACATTCCAAGAACATCATTACAATTTCAGAACAAACAAAAAACGCCATTACGAAAATGAAGAAAAAAAAAATCACTTCCACATGTTGCTTCCTCTAGAATTAATTAGCTTTTGCATTGCTCACTGATTCTTGAAAATTTGTTCTCTCTCACAGTGGATATTGTCTTTTTTCTCAAATTGAGTATCCAAATCATTAACATAGGTATGATAATCTTTAATCTTCCACACATAGGTGGGTCTTTTCAGACAAAATAAATTCAAGGAACACATCCTTACGTTGAAAAAGAGTAGAGAAGCAAGCAATTTCAAACATAATTACTTTAAGATTTCACATTTTCAACAACCGTATTAACCAAAATGATCAAAACTCATCCCATACAAATGGCACCTATAAAATCTGCTGCAAGGTTGAGGTTCGTTCAAGAAGCCAAGACCTTGGTGGGTTTTGAATTGCATAATGACACAAAGGGCTTCTTCCATTGCAACCCAAATTTGAAGAAAAATTTTAAGAACTCTTGAGTTTTTACACAATGCTAAGATTTTTACAAAATATCAACCTAAATTCTTTCTTTCTTTTTTTTTTTTTTTTATTTTTTTAATGTATATCAGCCTTAATTTGACCTAAGGCTGTATTTCTATGCATATGGCCTTAGTGGGTCACGTGGCTTTTTTCGTTTTTAATTTGACAGATCTTGATGGAAAGACTTTTAATTGCACTAATTTAAAGACATTGAGGGGTGTTTTGTCAAAATTAAAAAGATAAACCAAACTATCACCAACTAAATAGGTTAGAAACCTTTCAGTGTCAAATACTCAAATATATATATATATATATATGGGCTATATGTGGTCCCTTTTTCTAATTTATCTTTTTAAGGAATATAATATTTTTAACTGGTAAACTGGAATATAAGAACTTTTTATTGTTACGGGTTAGATCTCAATTGTATATACGCTATGCTATTATTGTTTTTATGAGGACTTTTGAATATATATGAATGATAAATTAAAATTAAAAAATTATATTTTAGTTTACATGAAAGGTTTAATGGGTTATCTGTTGGTAAAATTAGAACCTGTGACACAATGGAATGATCCATCCCAACTCACCGATTAAACAAGTTAACAGGGAGAGTTTTTCCTTAGAAATGGGTGATGAGGTTGTTGCACTCCGAAACCGTCCTGTTCATATACATAAGAGTATCTTTAATCGAGTGCTAGATTAATGTATCGATTGCTAAAATTTGATATATGGACACGAAAGTTCTTCTTTAGTACAATGCTGATTTTTATGTTATATTTCGCATGTCTATTTGTTATCAAATTTAAGGTAAAAAAACACAACATATACAAAAATCTGACATTTGAATTGATTTCTTGAAGTTTCAAAATTAATTATAAAGTTTCATATTTACCTTTTGAACTTAAAAAATTATTTTCATTTTCTAACAAAAATCAATGATTGCCAAAAGTAGCATTAAAAACTTGATATCAGAGAAGTAATAATTTAAATAACATTTTTAAATAATGATAAAAAGGGGATATCTTAAAGATGACATTAATTAAAATGAAAGTAGTACATTGAAACATACAATGAGTAACAATTCTTAAAAAAAAAAAAAAAAAAAAAACAAAACAAAAAAAAACAAAAAACAAAAAACAAAAACAAAAACATACAATGAGTAATAGTTTTAAACATCGCTTTTTTCTGGCTTGTTGTACGAAATTTGAAATTATCATGGGAGATGGTGGCATTGGCCTTTTTGTTCTAGATTTGAAAATGAGTGAGTGTTACCAGACTCCGTTATCTTTTTATTTGTTACAAGAGTATGAACTATTATTTTGTTTGGTAAAAAGATTGTAAATTAGTGCAAGGTTTAAAAAATTTTATAAGACTTTTTACCCCTGATGATATCATATATAAATTATTTGCTCACATAGCAAGCAAAAAAAAAAAAAAAAAAAAAAAAAAAAACAAAAAAAAAAAGAAGCAAATTATTTGTGGATGAACAAAGCGTCTCCAACTTTTTGATCTTGTTCACTATTCTCATCTTCCATTCTTGTTTCTCCTTCCAATCCCTTGTCATCATAAGTTAATCAAGCACTGAAGGTGTGTGTGTACAATTCTCTCTAATGGTTAAAAAAAAAAAAAAAAAAACCGAGATAGGAACACCAAGTCTTTATATGGTAATGGGTCATCTGGGATGGGGATTTTTCCAATCCCCGCATGAAGGAAATTCGATCCTTCTGGGGGAGTGGTTGTGTATACGTGTAAGACACTAATAAATTTGATAAATTGGGAAAATTTGGACTTTTCACATTCTAAATTTAGCACCGTGAATAGCACATAGCAGAGTAGTGCCTAATATCCCGGTAACTCCCATCATATGAAATAGGTTCAATGTCCAATTATGTGACCCTTGAAAAAAGAGGATGAATCGAAATATAGCTGCTACACTAAAACTAGGTGCAAAGAACCAACTAGACTGACCTAACGGATAAATCAAGAATAAAGAAACAAAAACAGTAATTGGAGCGGAGAATGCGATTGCAAAGTCTAAAATTATGAAAAATACTAGCATCGATGGGAGGTAAATAAGCAGGATCACATTCGGAAACCGGCACTAGCTAATTTGAATAGAATATTTTGAGATGAACTCGGATTATAGCTTATATTATAAAATAAGCGATTGCCTGGAATTAATGCACAATTTCTCTCTTCTTTCTCATCTGCTTGGGAAACCGGATTCTTTTTTATCACTTTCTGAATTTACTGTTTGACACGTAAATTTTAATATATTAAAATATTTAAATAATAATATAACATGTTGATAACGTATACGCATTAAATAGTGAATATAAAAAGTGACAAAAAAAACAGAAAGAGTCTCTTAAAGTTAATCCAATTTCATTTTAATAGTTTAAAGAAAATATCACATCATATGTGATACGGTTAGCGTGCACATGCAATATTAAGGACTGTGGACACCAACTGCAATGAAAGAAAATATATATTTTTTAAAGTTAATTATCACGAGACTTGTTTAAAAAATATTTGGGTGAGAAAAGGAATCAAATGGAATAATTAATATTTAATCTAATCAGATGGAACAATTAATGTTGTTGCTATAATATTAATTATGTAAACTTTTATATCATATATAATTGGTTGTAAATAACACATCGTATCTTGTGGGTGTGTATTTTTATTATTATTTTTTTCCATTTTTCCTTGATGATTTGTACATTCATCTAGAGTATTACTGACGTCAATCTATCATATTACACCTTGATGACTGGCTTCACAGAAGATTGGTGATGTGTGCCATTTTTAAGAAGTAATCAGGTAAATTACTAATGTTAATATACCCGATTACAATACGTCGGTCACCATGCCAGAAACAATGAAGGATTTTAGTTGAAAAAACAGAATAATATGACGTATTACCGGTGATAGTCTAGTTGATTAGTCTGTAGGTACCGGACACCAGCACTAGATTCTAGTTACTAGCAATAGCTGGTAGTCATTGTTGATTCTGATGATATCTAGTAGATTATGAGTGATAATCTATTAGATTACTTTCAGGCTCTCAGCAACAGAAGATTAGTGATGTGTGGCGTTTTTAAGAATTAATCAGAAAATTACTTATGTTAATGTACTTGATTACACAAGGTCGACGATCAAGCTATAAAGGATCAATGATCTGCATTAAAAAGGAAAAATAATCTGGTAGATTACATGTAATAGTCTAGTTGATTAGTCTCGGACTACCGAATCCAACACTGGCTTAGTCACTAGCGATAGCTGATGATCATTGTTGATTCCAGCGACATCTAGCAGATAATCACTACGAATCAACAAGAGAAATTTCAGCACAACACATCTGGTTAATCTTTGAGTTTGAGTTGAAAAAAAAGTTTTTGACTTGTTGAAATGATAGAAATACTTACATGTAGTGCTGAAACTTTGGACGGGCCGCCCGTGACCACCGAAAAGTCCGATTTTTTGCCCGATGACCGAACCCGATCTGCCGATTATGCCGAAAATTCCCATGGACGGGCCGGGCAAGCCTGCCCGTGCCGGTCGGGCTGCTGCCCGATGCCCGACCCGACCGTTTTTTTTTTTTTTTTTTATATTTTATGTTGTTTGAAATAAGTATTTGTATAATTACAATGTGTTATGTATATTACAATTTGAAATATAAAATGAACACACGATTACCTAACGATATATAAAAAAATTTACTTTTTATTGATTTTTAAATTTGTAATTCATGATTGCCTCATTAAAAACCTTACCAAGAAAAACCTAATTGGGATAAAAACTTGGTAAGGAAAAAAAGAGTGCAATCATTGTGGGACTAATTACAAATTTGATGAATTTACAAAGTCTATAGACTCTATACAAGTACAACTATACAAGATTACAAATTACAAGAAAAACACTATACAAATTAGAAATTACAAAGTAAATAAATATTTACAAAGAAATTATCAAGATGAAGCAGAAGGATCATCTTGAAAATTAAAATCGATCCATTCTTGGTTTGCCGGTGAGATTGTATCGTGTAAGTGTTGGTCGGAACGGTCCCAATCCTTGATGCACACCAAAGCTTCAACAATATCCTGCAATGCAATCGTTTCTCCGTTCTTCAAGTATTCGGCGGTTGTTTGAATGCTTGTTCGGCTGCGATGGAGGCGGGGTTGAAAAAATATCCATTGCCGATAATCGTGTTAGGATCGCCAAGTTAATGCTCGTGCCCTCCACCACTCAACCAAATTCTACAACTAAGAGTACGCCATTAACTCGTTGAATCGCCGCCACCTCTTGATGAAGATCCACTTCCAATTCTTCTTGACCTTGAGTCGTCGTCGTGCCGTCTTCTTCTTCTTCTTAGACAACCGAAAACATTCAAGAATGAATGTGGATTGTCGTTTCGTTGTTGCGGTTGTTCAACACGAGGTGTGTTTCTAAACCTACTTTCATAAGAGATATATAGAGAATATATTTTTTCCTTTATAATAGGATCTTTTTCAAGAGTGTCTATAGCTAAAAATTCACCTAAGTTATCTAATCCACTTTCTAAACCTTCTAATTTTAATCTAGGGTCAAAAATAACACCGAAACCATACAACATGGGTAATTTAGACCAATATTTTTTAAATTTCTTTTCCATAGAGGCGATAGGAACTCCTAAAACCTCATGTGTCCTAAATTCACTAAATAAAATGGACATTCTTAAAAGTTCTCCTAATGCTAATGGTGAAGTTGGGTAATAAGTTCCACTAAGTTTTAAGGTAACTTCATGAAATCTACCTAAAAAGTTATACAAAAGTTCGCAATTTGCCAATCGGTTTCATCTATAAATCCTGTTCCTAATTTTGCACTAACATAATTTGTTATAGCATCTTTATAGGGGATGCATTGTTCAAGCATTATGTAAGTAGAGTTCCATCTTATGGGCATATCTAAGGCTAATGCTCTAGGATTTTGATTACATGCTTGTAGAAATCTAAACCAATCTTGTATTCTTTGATTACTACCTTGAATCCAAGCAATGTTATCTCTAATTCTTTTAATATGACCGACATTGATTTTTAAACCAGATTTTACTATTAAATTAATTATATGACATGCACAACGTTGGTGGAAAATATCATTACTACCGAATAAACTTAAATCATTTTCAAAAAGTTCTATTGCTTTAGTATTCGCAGATTGCATTATCTAATGTTATGGCCATTATTCTATCTCTTAAACTATATTCATCAATAACAGATAAAATTGTGTTATATATTAAATTGGCGGTATGTGATCCTATAACACATTTGAAACCTAAGATTCTCTTATCCAAATCAAAACCTTTATAATAATGTCCGGTTCTGACTAAATAATCCTTGTTGGCAACGCGGACCAAATATCCGAGATTAACATAACGCAACCACTAGTAGAGTGTAGAAGGTTGATTAATGCTTCTTTTTCTTGTTTATATAATTTTAATGCATCTTTCCTAAGAGTAGTTCTAGAAAAAAAATTGTGCATTAGGATTATGTACAATTTTAATATAACGTTGCCAATTTCTTTGTTCAGGAAAACTTAGTGGTTGATCTAATGTGGCTATTAATCGTGTCATTTCCATACGATCAACTTGCAGATCGTATTTCCCGTCTTAGACCGCCGGTTTGGTGGTCAAGCGATAGTGTGTTTGGCGGAGTTGATCTCCGCCTCCTTTTTTTGAAGACAGAAGTGTCTTCTTAAGTGTGTAGTGCCGTGAATAGTGTTACCTTGTAATTTCTCACCACAATATTTACATTGAGCGAACGTATTTAATGTTACCGTTATTGTCGACTTCCTCGAATGTGTTGAAGTGCTCCCAAACTGAGGTGCGCTTGCATTTCTTCTTAGAACTTGCAACACTTTAGCATACCGCTTGCCTCTCCTCCACGACCACTTGTGCCACCACCATTCGTCCCCGACCTCTAGAACGTCCACCAGGGGTTGGATTTGCAGTTTGATCAGCATCTCTTTCCATAGTTTGCGATTCCTGTGATTGAAAAATATTAGGAAATTGCCCTTCTTCGATATTGAATTGGGCATCAATAGGAATATCATCACCACCACCATAACGAGAAGAAGCCATTATGAAAAATAAGAGAGATTGAGAGAGCT
This sequence comes from Morus alba, assembly GCA_012066045.3. NCBI lineage: Eukaryota > Viridiplantae > Streptophyta > Magnoliopsida > Rosales > Moraceae > Morus > Morus alba. Next base: position 5,851,907 of record CP050227.2, read on the forward strand.
TAAGAGAGATCGAGATTTGAGAGAGATTGAAGCGAGATTAAGAGAGATTTGAGAGAGATTAAGAGAAATTGAGAGAGATTAAGAGAAATTGAGAGAGAATGAGAGTTTTGGGGTGAGGAAAATGGTTGGGGGGAGGGGGGTATTTATAGGAAAATTTTTAGGTTGAAAAAATAAAATTTTTCCCTCAAAAATTCGGGTCCAACGGCTACAAAATTTTCGGGCAGTTCGGGCAATTTTCGGGCAAAATTCGGGCAACGGTTCAAAATTCGACCGTTAGGTTCAAAAATTCGGGGCAAAATTCGGGTTCGGGCTCGGGCAAAAGACCTTTTTTTCAAAATTCGGGCAAATTTTCGGGCTAACGGTCACAAAAATTCGGCACGGGTTGAAATCGGCAACGGTCACAAAAATTCGGGCATTTCGGCAAAAATCGGACAGGTCGGGCAACTTCGGGTATTTGCGGAAAATTCAAAAAAAATCCGCGAAATCCGGGGGTTCGCTTCTCCACGGCGGCGGCGGGCTGTCGGGGCACACCATTTTCGGGCTACCCGAGCCCGTGCCCGAGAAAAAAGCATTTTCGGGCGGCTAGGGGGGCCCGCCCGAGCCGAAAAAATTCGGGCATCGGGCATGCCCGCCACCAAAAATCCAAAGACGCTTACATGTGTCATTCTTGAGGCATTTCTCAAGTTTCCTCAACTCTCATCGTTCGACACATGTTTTTGGGTTCCCGTGTTACGTACTGTAGCAGAAAATTAAATGTGCATTCTTAACTATCTCTTTATTGTTATCCCTTAGTTAATAATAGAAAGTTAGGTAAAAAATCTTAACAGTGTTTAAAAAAGGGCATAAATCATTACCCTCCTTCACTAGATCGTTGGTGCTCAAGATAACATTTCAGTGACAATGTTGTTGACGGTCAAATCTCGTCAACAAATTGTACCGAATTATCCCGCAGTAGCCCGCTTGGTTACCGGTTCGGAACTTGTGTTTTAACTTAATATGCTAGTGTGTGGGTGTGTTTTTTGATAGATTACCGAATGAAATATTGTGGCCTTTGCGAAAATAAGAACACACTGAGATTTTATAATGATTTACTCTTATAGAAAAAGAGCTACATCCACTATATTATATTTCTCTTGTTTGGCTCTTTGCAGATTAGATAAGAAAATGGAGATCCAACCCCCTCTCTCGGAGGCTTTTTTCTATTTATAGCTGAGGAGCTTTTTTCCTCGCACTCCTCCCACGCTGGGCTGCTCTCTGGGCTTTTTTGGCGGTTCCCAAATAGTCCACCCACTCGAGTGGGCTACCATCCCACCTGTCCAATCCGTAGCCTACTAGCGTCCTTTAGACTGTTCACTCATCCAATTTATCCCCCCATTACGGCTCTGTAAATCCTCTGTAATGTCAATTGATTTGTTCTAGGCGGTTTAAGGGGTTTGTAATCATTCTCTGTGCAACTAGCATTCTCCAACTCTATATGCCACCTTGGGATTCCAACGTGTTACCTCAGGGTTCTTTCTCGGGGTATGGGTCCAGTTGCTCGCGCCTTAGCTCCTATCATGGCACTTGGCATCTCTCAAACCGAGTACATGGAATCGACAGTATACCCTCCATGTGCTTGGCTCTCGCATCACGCAGAGGGAAAAAATCTTCTTAGGCGTCGAGAAGTACATGGTGTGACAAGCGTTGAACCACGTGGATATGGTCGTTGTCCGACGTGTCATGTGTGAATTTTCCCATACAACAAATGTGTTGTGGCTTAGTTTAAGCTATTTGACAATTGCAATCCCAATATTTTACGTTCAAAATATCATACATATTGTACTATGAAATTTCAGCCACATTTTAAAACATATCACACAAACAAATCGCTTATGTAATTTTTTTCTATAATTTCGCGAATTACAGTGGCTTGATTTTGATATTATGTCGCAATCAGAAATTCAAACTCTATGGATTGATTTAATACCCCTTGATATTGATAGGTATCATATCAGGTTATCACCAGTAATTTACCGTTGACCTTCATACCAATGGTACTATGTATGGTAACCTTTCGTGCTACTAAAGGTAATATGTTGTACTACAAGAAGTATCTAACTGCTATCATGTTATCAGTGGTACCTTATCGTGTTACATATGATTTCTTATTGAAAACCCTTATTAAACCGGTTTTCTAATCTCAAAATTTTTGATATTAATACATTCCAAAAACAAAAACCTCACAAAAACCCCTTGAGATGCAGACCTGCAATTTGAAATGAAGCTTCATTCCAGTGAGGATCAAAGATCGAGTGCACAACATAGATAGATCTCCACGACACTTCCGCGGCATGGCACCGAGGGAAGCTGCGTGGTCATCTTGCATTTTATGCTAACGAGATCATGAACTTTGGGTTCCCATGCCCAATGAGAGAGAAAAAAGACATGAGAAAGATCACTCATAAAAACCCCAAAGGTAAAATTATCATTACAATCTTCTATATCTTTCGGAAGTTGGAACCAATCGTGCATGAACTTTAATCTAAATATAGTGACAGCAAAAAATCGATCCAAGGTCCAGTATTTCTACAAGACCTCTTCCTACTAGCTACAGCCGGTTTGCACAAAAGTCTTGAAGTGGACCAAGCCTCTCTAGACTTGGGAATCGTGTCATATTGATCGTTGGAGTAATTTTCCATAAGACAATCTTCGAATACCAATTGCATATTTGACCAAAAAAATATGACAATACTATATTTAATATGTTATTTTTATTTGTACTCTAATACATTATATTATTTTAAATGTTAAACATATCATTTACGATATTAATCATCAAGCTTTGTACGTTGTAAAACTAAATTGTTAATTTGAAATAATTTAACAATGTAAATGTTATAATGATTAAATGAATAGTAAACATACCAACATACTAATCAATAGAAATCGGTTAAAAATCACGTAATTGCGTTTTATGAAAGTTTGCAAGATAATTTTAGGGCGATTATTTCACCAACTGAAATTAATAATAATATAGAGTTATATGCTAATTAACAGCATTGTTTCTTGTTAGTAATTTGGCACTAAGATGATTAATACTAAATAAGTCTTTCTCGAAAAGAGTCATGTCGCATCTTTAAAGAGTTTGTTGGTGAATCTACATAGGTCTCTCATTCTTTGCCCTCGTTGCAGGGGAAAGAATATTGAATTTGACACTTTACTTGTATATACTAGACAATAGGCATATTCTATTTTTTTAAAAAAAAATATATATATATATATATATATTGCAACAAAACGAAATAGGAAAAAAAAAAAAATTGCTCGTGCTAAATATATCATAACCATGACAAGGGAATTTGACACTTTACCTGTTTGTTTTCGTTTTTAAAAACGTTTCTCACATTTTTCGAGGATAAAAAATTAAAATGAGCGGAAAGAACGTATTTGGTGCAACAGTTTACCAAAATTGAAAACAAAAACGTTTTTGTATTTTTCCAAAAATCTATTACGTTTCTGAAAATGACTTAATCTCATTTTTGTTTTCTCCGTTTTCATTTTCTCTCTTCTCTGAAATTTTTTTCTACCTTTCACCGGTGTAGGCCTGATCTGTTATGCTTGCTTCTCGCCCGACCTGCACTGTTTGCTTCTCGCCTGAGCTCTTCCGTTCTCTTCTCGCCCGAACTCCTCTGTTCTCTTCTCACCCGATTTGTTCCATTCTCGTCTCGCCCTCTTCTCCAATCTCTGATTCTCTATGCAACCCTTACTCTTCCAAATCAACCGACTCTTCGCTGCCCCAACTCCCTCAAATCAAACGAGGTATGCCCCTAATTTGGTTATTGTAATTTTAAATAGCTATTTTTTTTTTAAATTTTATGATGATTTGTTGAGTATTGCCGGGTGGGTGGTTTTTAGAGGTTCATGATGTATGTCAAGACATCTGGGTTGGATGGAGTATTGTTGATGGTTTTTAGTGGTTTTTAGAGGTTCTGATTTGCCGAGTTTAGGTTGTATGCCGTGTCTTACCTTTTGCTGAATGTGTGTGTTTTGGGTTTTATGTGTGATGTGTTTTTTTCCTAACAAAGTTCATTTTCCAAGTTTAACAATCCAATCTAGAGAAAGAAAGAAAGGAAGAAAGAAAGAAAAGTATTAGAATCAACAGCAATAATTAAGGGAGATGCAAATAATCGTTGTTTTCTCCAACAAAGTAATTACAAAGTTTAATCATGTAAATAAGATTTTTATGTAATGCAAGTAATTACAAAGTTTAATCCATGCAAATAAGATGCAAATACTCAATGCAAGAATTGGGTTTTATGTAATGCATTGTAATTATGTAATACTAACTTCTATATAAGATTTTTAGCTTGAGAGACTGAAATTCTACTTTTTTTCCCCACTTATTACAAAGTTTTACTTGGTATGTCTTTAAATGTATCTCAAAGTTAATGCCAAACAGAACAAGAGGTTAATCCTCCTCTTAATTGTTTGTGAAATCACTACACAGTCTACAATTGAAGTTGAGCATAATCTCCAAAGTGCAAAACACATTTCCGACCATCCCTATTTTTCTTTCATCCTAATAAGGTTACTTACATGCAATGATTAATTATTGATAACAACAAACAGATTATAAATTTACAGTCACCAACACAGATTAAGGTTAATATGAATTATGCAACTTCAAAAGAAAACAGGTGTAGAGATCAATAGATTCTTGTAACTGATGAAGCATAATAGAATCACCAGTAAGCCTTATAATTTTGATGGACCCCCAATGTATCTGATAAGAATTTGGTTTAAAAATAATTCACAGATTCACAACAAAATAACCAATTGATCAAAAGGTAGTTTCTGATTACTTTTAATTGGCTTTTTCAAGCTATTTTTTTCCCTAATGCCCTGTTCTAAACCATTTCCTTGCGCATAGTTACATTGCATATCTTAAAGGAATGCCATTTTATTTAGTGCCATTTCTATTTCTCCCCTTGTAAGTGGTTACTAAAAACTGTTTGCCTATTTTTGGTTTTGGTATGCATATCTGCATTGCCTCAGTATATGTTTAACTTTGACCATATCGCTTTAACTCTTTGGAGGGAGAAAAAAAAGAAGTCACTAGACGGTTGATTTTTTTTTAATGTTAAATGAAACTGTTCTTTTAGATGTGTGATAAGGATGATAATACAAAATGGCCTACTGTAATTAAGGATTTTTATGTAGAACTGATATATAAGGAGGCAAAGAATGGTCTGCATACGTCCACTTTGGACAAAAAAACGTGGATGAAAATTGATAATGAAATACCACATAAGTTTGGTAAGCCTTTCACATTCGACCAACTTAAAGCAAAGTGGAATAGGCTCAGATGTAGTACGAGAGAGTTTCAGGCATTGATTGAAACAATAGGGTTTGGTTGGGATTCTGAGGCAAACACTATGATGGCTGAAAAAGAAGTGTGGAATTCGTATGTAGCGGTAAGTTTTGACCATAATTGGTATTTTTGAAATAGTTAAATTGGTATTTTTGAATTGCACATGAGTATTTATTACTTTTTTCTTTATAATGTCAGAAACATCTTCATGCTGAGAAATTCAAGAAAGGGGTTTACACAACTTTGTCCAAATTTCAGAGATTTTTGTTGGGACTATTGCTACTGGACAAGGGTCAATGAATGCACATACAGCCGTCAATGTTTTGAATGCGGCAAAAAGGGTTGTCACACAACCAGAAGAGGAAGGGGAGGGTACAGGGGACTCGGATGAAGTTTGGGATGCAGAAGCCAATAGAAGCAGATGGTCTCAGGGTCCTACTACTCGATACAAGAAGAAGGGCAGGAAGAAGTCTACAGTTGACGAAGCTATAGAGGCTTTAGCAAAGAGTGCTACCCTACGCAATGAGACATCTGTTCAAAAAGTTGATTTGTTTCAGCAATATTTAGCTGATAGGCAAGCCCGTACTATGGCAGCAGCCGAGGCTCAGAAAGAGGATCCTACTACAAGTATTGAAACCTATATGGATTTGCTGAATGGGTATGAGGAGTACTTAGACGACGATGCATATAATAAGGCAATAGAGAAATTGGCTGTTGACATTTCCTTTAGGAGGATGTTTGTGAAAATGCCTACTCATCGTCATCTTTCATGAATTCGAAGCCTGTAATTTAGAAGCTTTATTTAAGTTGTTTTCTTTATTTTTTTCCTCTCAGACCTGTGTTTGTTTTAAGTATTGTTGAACATACTGCTTGAATTACCTCTCAGATTTATGTTTGTTAGACTTTGTTATTTCTTTCTAGGCGGATTGAGTTAAATTGGAGTTCTTTATTTGATTAATTAATGCTATATGGATGTTTGATTAGTTCTGGTCAAGTTTCTTTTTTTAGGTTAATATTTATTATGATGCTACAAATAGTGAGGATGATGTCACAATTGTTGACTTTCTTCATTCATCAAATGATGATGAAGAGCCACAAATTTGTGTCCAGTTGTTGATGTCGCTTACAAACAGACCAACTAGGCAACCTCATCATAATTATGCGTTAACTAGATGAGAATATGTTTTAGAACAATTGTATGGACATCCTGAAAATCTATTCGAAATGTGTCGTACGCACTGAGACACGTTCGAAGTAATTGTTCAGTTAATTCAAGACTGCAACCTATTGCCTTCTTCAAGTATATCAACAGAAGAATCACTAATGATGTTCTTAAGAACGATTGCTCACTCAGATCGCAATAGAGAGATGCAAGATATATTTTCTCATTCTGGAGAGATAGTACACCGGTATTTTACTAATGTACTTATCGCATTATTTGCATTAGCACCTAAAGTTATAAAACCACCAAATATGAATATCGTCCCCCCAGAAATTCGACACAACCCTAAGTACTAGCCGTGGTTTAAGGTACATTCTGACTCTACTCATAAATTAATAATATGACAAATAATTTTAAATTAATCCTAACTCACACCTTATGTATTTTAATAGGATTGTACTGGTGCAATAGACGATACGCACATAATGGTTGTTTACCTGCACATCAACAGACATTTTATAGAGGAAGAAGACATTCGTGTACTCAAGATGTAATGGCGGCATGTAATTTCGATATGCTATTCACTTACGTCAATATCGGATGGAAAGGATCAGTTTCTGATTCCAGAGTGTTAACTGAGACTATGAGAGATCTAGAGAACCGATTCTTGGTGCCACCCAACCCAAAATGTTACATTGTGGATTCTGGTTCCAACACCATGCAAGGCTTTTGGCACCATTTCGTGGTCAGAGATACCATATTCAACAGTTTAGAAACGGTGGCCAACCATCGAGACCACAAGAGTTATTCAATTATTATCACTCATCACTGCGTAATTGCATAGAGAGGTGCTTTGGGGTCTTGAAAGCAAGGTTTAAAATTCTTAGGTTTATGACGAATTACTGGATGTCAAGACAATCGCTTATACCAATTGCTTGTTGTGTGATCCACAATTTAATTAAAATGCACGCGCGAGATGATCCTTTATTTAGACAATATGATGTTGATTTGCCCTAAGAAGATATTGAGGGAGAGCAAGAAGGGCAATAGGGACAACAACAAGGTATGGACGCACAATAAGCAAAAATATCCAAAATGGGTTGTCGACAACAATGTAATCACATGGTTAATTTTACGGATCATCTAGCTCATTAAATGTGGGATTCGTATATACGGCAGTAATATAAAGCTAAGATTATTCACTAAGTAAACTTTTTTTTTACTAATCAATCACTAAGTTATCTTATTTTAAATTTTTTACTATTTATTTGTAATGTAATTTAAATTATTTTATTAATTATTAGTGTTTTTATTTGGGATTCAATTATTATTTATTTAATATATTATTATTTTAAAGATTATTACTTATTTTCAAAAATTAAACCACTAAACGCAGTTTCAAAAAAAAAAATTTAAATTGAAATCAATCTATAAATAAAACTATCAAACGCATTTTCAGAAATAATTCCAAAATGAAAATGAAAACATTTTCATTTTCATTTTCTTACAGAAAATAAAATTATTTTAGAACGAGTTCTAAACGCACCCCTGTTTCTCATTTTCTCTCCCTTTCTTTTTAATTGCGTCCCTCAAATTTGAACCTAAAACTCAATAAAAAAAAAAAAAGTAAATCGCACACCTATTGTCTAAATACTTTTTGTCACTATTATTATGTAAATGTCCAAAACACCCATGTATTTATAAAACCAGACTCAACATATAAAACAATTAAATTTTTAAAAAAACCTAGATTACCCTTTCCAACCTTTAATTTTAAACGTTATTAAAACAAAAATATTAAATAAAACTAATCTTAACTAATTAAATTTTTTTAAAATGATTGAAGTATTTGTTTGATTGAAATATTTATTTGATATTATAAACATTTTTCTTTAATTTTCTAGTTAAGTCACATTTAAAATAACATTTAACACAGATTCAGAAAGATAATCTTGATATTTTAAAAAATTTAATTGCTCCAAAGGGTGTTTTGAGTTTGATTTTACAAATACATGGTTTGAGTATGTTTATAATAAAAAGGGCAAGATGATATTCAAACCAACCATAAGGAATGTTTTGAGTATTTTTTCTACCTATTAAACACCAATTGAGCCTAGCTGAATTGGCATTATTGTTTCTCTTTTTCTTTACTCATGCACATGATCGATAATTAATAGAAACTAGCGATGGATGAGAAAAGGGTAGGCCACACGATAAATTCTTTTCTGATCATCACTTTCAGAAATTACTGTATTAATTCCATACGAAAGAGCCAACATTTATCATTGACAAGGCAATGCCATCAATCAATGAGCTGGAAAAAGACTGATTGTAGCTTTAGCACTTTGTAAAACTATAGCATACGTTAATATCTTTAGAAATATATGTTAGACCAATTACAAAAGTATATACCGAAGCCACCACCTTTTTTTGTCCCTTTCTAAGTCTTCTTTGTTGGCGAATCAACGTCTGAATAACAAATCTATTACTAGTGGCTGCTGCCCATATATTTGGAATATGAACTCTACCCTAAACTAAGTTTCCAAGTAAGAAGAAGGAAAAGAGGGTGTAATTTGGCAAGTCAAAGTCATATTGACGGAATTAAAGACCTAAATTTCAAAGTCTTCCTGACTAAGTCATGAAAATATATTGATGTTAATTATCAAAAAGCAAAAGACGACCCATAAATAAATAACGATGTGTATATACATACATACATACATATATATATATATATATTAATAAGTCTATTTTTCCGTCATTGGACTTGTATTAGAAACGGTTTGTTATACAATTTTTTATTTTGATAAGATCTAATAACGTACGTGATCGGAGTCTATTTTTCCGTCATCAGACTTGTATTAGAAACGGTATGTTATACACAATTTTTTATTTTGATAAGATCTAATAACGTACGCGATCGGTAATAGAATATATATATATATATAAACCAATTGACTTGCCTTTTGCTATATATGTGCATTGTGCGCATCTTCACTGAAGGTAGGTGAAAATAACTGCCAATGTTTCCTACAAGTGATTTCTACGGCCAAAAGTCGTTGATTCCTACGCATTGCTTATCGCTGATATTAGTCGCTAGTGCATTTCTAATTATCAAAAATAGTTAAACTCTTATCTACTTATATACACATTTTCTTCTTTGTACTCAATACTAACCTAAGTTTGTCAATATTGTATTGTTTGCTTTTTTGACCCCCCCTTTGATGGTTAAATGTGAATTCCACGACCTTATTCAAGATATTCTTGTTTATTACTGTTCTACGATCCAAACGCGCATCATTAATATTTGCGTAGAAAGTGATCAAATTATCAAAACCCTAGTCCCTACGTAGCAATGTATGACGTAATAAAATCCCACAAAAGAAAGCTGATCCGTTATGTTAGTGTGTGCGTGTGTGTGTGTGTGTGTGTGTGTGTGTGTGTGTGTGTGTGTGTGTGTGTATATGTCTATATATATATATATTTAATTAGTTATATATATATATATATATATATATATTTTGCTAGAATTAGTTAGTTGTAATTTGTGAACCATGAACTATTCCCAGATTTTTCGCCATAATTCATCTCCCAATACGATAATTTTATCCAAAAAGAGAGAAGTACATGTGATGCCAAAACCGTGAAACAGGAACTTTGGAATACGACGAACGGGACCTCCTTTGGACATATTGTCCATATCCGGAAACAACTTGATGAAAGTTTGATTTATTCATTTCCTTTTTAAAAAATAAAATATATATATATATATATATATATATATGATAGAATGTGTCCAAAAATACCTGACCCCATCATACGTTAAAGTGCTTAAGAAAAAATAAAAAAATAAAAAAAGGAAAAAGAAAATATCTTAATGAAGCTTAAGGAGTAAGCTTCTTGTTGCGTGGCTTGTTGGAGAAGCTCAACCAGACAACCACGTCGGCTGGTACAGGAGAAATGCACAGGCGAGGGGATCACGGTTTTCCTTTTTTCATTTTTCATTTTTTTTTTTTTTTCCACCTATCCTCTGTACTCGTGTCCTTTTTCTTAAACTTTGCAATTGCCACCCTGTCGCCAATAGAGCGACTTCAATTTTAGAACGCTAAGTACTATTGTAGATGAGAGTCCTATGACTTATTTGGTGCACTAGTTCGGATTTTATTGATTTATTAAACTTTTTTATTTAAACAAATGTATGTTTTAAATTATGTTTAAATTAATGTTTAGATGTGCAGTTAAAAATTGAATCTGAACAAAGAATAAAATTAGAATTTGTGTTTAGTAGGTGTGTAAAGTAAGCAGAGTGGTTTTACTGTTCAAACATGATTTGAATAGTTGAATTTAAAGGGTGAACTAAGACCTCATTTATTTCACTAATTCAAGTTTTCAATTTCAATTTTGTTACAGTTAAAAGCTCTTATAAAAAGTCACATTTAACTTTTTTACTACAGTTAAAAACTCTCACATAAAGTCACATATAAGCTCGAATTGAAAATTTGAATCAGCGAACTGAATGAGGCCTAAACTCTTATAAGTTGGGCAGATTAACTAGGTTTAAACAGGGAATATAATTCGGATTGCATGCTTAAAAAATACAAGTTCAAATTATGCACACCTTTTAAACTGAGTTGAACTAAATTAAACCAATAGAATAAACAGAGGCCAAAATTTTATTATTATTAATTTTGTATACCTGTTATATAATTTTGATGGAATGTATGCTTCTTATTTTACGATTAGGTTTTTAAGGGAGAATATATTGCAAGATATAAAAAGGCATTCCAAATAAGAATTCACTCAAAAATCATTCTGCAAGAAATACCCGACCAAAAGATGAACGAAACACTCAAAGAGAAATAATGTGTATCGGGACTCACAAAAAGATGCACTAAAAAACATGCACCGAAGATCAATCACACACATGGTTCTTTAACCTCTATAGACAATGGATATACTCAGGTCTCGTTCATTTCACCGATTCGAGTTTTCAGTTCTAGGTTTCTACAGTAAAAAGCTTTAAAAAAATGTCACATCTAACTTTTTCTGATATGGTCAAAAGCTCTCAGAAAATATCACATCTCAGCTCGAATTGAAAACTCAAATCCGCGAAGTCAACAAGGCCTTAATCAACTATCGTTGAAAAATGCATAGCACTAAGCCTACAAAAAAAAAAAAAAAAAAAAAAAAAAAAAAAAAAAAAAAATCGTTACAAGAAAAATAAGAAAATTCACAACTAGAACATCAAAACACCAAGAAGAGTGAGATCGACCACTCAACACTAATAGAAGAAAACAACATAAAAGATGATCGATTGACATACATAGACTGCTACCATCTATAATTGATATGTGTACCACCAGATACATGGCTACCCCTACACATCAAAACCTCCACATTAAGGGCAGCTTGAGGTGATGGCTGTAACGACCCACATCACCTACACCCCACCTTTTGGGGGCCTGGCGTCCTCATTGACCACAACGAATCAATTAGTATGATATTGTTCATTTTGGGCCTAAGCCCCGTACGATTTTACTTTCGGGCTTTACCCTAAAAGGCCTTATACTATTGGGGGATGATATCCTTTCTTAAAAACCGTCACCTATAACAATTCTTAAGTTATGTGAGACTGCACAACTTACTGTGTCTTGACCTTTTCGCCTCACGGGATTGATGACTGCCACATAGCCTACTCACCGCGAAAACACCTCGCTACCAATAGTGACTAACCTAATCTTCAACTCTAATCCGACAACCCTCCTTCTCGCTAGTGGCATAAACTCCATTTCCGAACTCAACATCCGATGACAACCATGTAGATGAATAAGCGTCTTATTAAGCATTGTATGAATTCTTCCAACTTAAGATAAAAACCATGAGTGTGTTTGATAAGGGGATTCATACCATGATTTGAATCATGGTTCATGGTTTGCTACAATGTTTTCTCTTACAAAAAATACATATAAATCGAAAATAATTCTAATCTCATGATTCTAATCTATAAATCAAACGTCTCAAAACGTATCATTTCAACAAAAAAAAAAAAAAAAACTATAACGTAGGTGCCATTCATTTATTTGGTTCATTGCTTTTTATCATATCTATAATTAAACATTTTATTTTCTACTTTTTGGCCATCTGGCACTAATAGTGTTGGCAAACGATAATCCACTTTGAAAAGGATTAAACATTGAATACAATGTACGTACTTAACTAGTTGCTAGGTAGGACACGTAACTTTTACACGTGTTAGGAAATGCGATTGATTTATACAATATTTAATTAACTTCTATTATGTGTATTTTATTAGTTCGTGTTGTATTTTAGTCTTTTTTTTCTTAAATTTACAGTCAATATGAACACGACTTGTGACACGAAATTTTTTAAAAACTGCAACACAAATACGAGACGACCACTTTACAAATTGACACAACACGACACGAAAATTACCCATGACACGATATTGACACGTGAATTCAAAATTGACACGAAAATTACATATTTTTCTTTAGTTTTTTACATATTAAGCTAAAATACAATAACATGCATTAAAATTAAGCAAATAATAGTATATGATTTTTAGTATAACTATCATGATATCATAAGTTCATAATAAAATCTAAAATATGTAATGAAATATATATATATATTTTAGTTTTGCACAGGTTTCGTGTCATATTCAGATTAGGCGGGTCCAACTTAAAATTGATATGCGTTTTTCGTGTTAATTTAAGGTTGACCCAATTAAAACTCGAACCTTTTTTTTTCAACCTTAACCCACAAAATTCATATTATTTTTAAGTCGCGTTGTCGTGTCGTGACCCATATTACCGATCCTAGTATTTTATGATCTTTCTTAAAAGATTTTCACAGTAGTGAAAACTTGTTCCTAAATCCTAATAAAGCGTGTTTTTCTGAACATATCCTCATGACATCTAGTTCTAATGTGAAGAATATTGGTCATAAAAAATTAACAACATCAACACCAAGAATCGCCACGGCCAAAGTATCATCAATCCAATTAGGTCGTTGGTATATTATTTTTTAAAGATTACTTAGCAATATCTAGAAACTTTGATCAGGTTTGAAACTACGAATTGAGACGGAGAAAATGATGAGTCTCACAAAGATCAATTACGCGGGGCATTTTGTGAGAACTCCCAAACAATCTCTTGTTTTCTCCTTATAAAATTAATGCGTCAATTAATTTTGACAAAGTATATATATAGAGAGAGAGAGAGAGAGAGAGAGAGAGAGAGAGAGAGAGAGAGAGAGAGAGAATAATGAGCGAAAGAGACAGTAACGAATGGCGACTCCTTGCTTCACATTAGAAGTCTGCTTGAAGAAACGGATTATATGGGAATGCAAATAAGTTTGGTATGTATATATGTACCTATAATATACTATATTACTATGTATGTATACATCATATAGTTCTAGTACATATATATATATATATAAATATAAATATATATTGGTTATTTTCTTGGTTTGTACTTTGTAGGTATATGTCTCTTTGAATATTCGAATAGCTTTAAGGACACTCAAGGTTGACACTGCAGCTAAAGCCCCAACCCAACCAAAGCTCGTATCCTTTTCTAAAAGGTGAAACGTCCCTAAAGAATCACCAGGTTGCCTTCTATCCACGCTCTTAAACTACTCTTTTTTTTTTTTTTTACCGTACTAGCCAGAATTTTATTTTTTTTACCTTAATGGTTATACATATTAACCTTTCTTGGATAAGTTTTTTTTTTTAATTTAAATCTTAAATGACTTTTTTATATATATATATATATATATATATATATATATAAGTATGTTTGACACCTTGTTGGAGAAGGAGAAAACCACACGAGAATAATATTAATAAAAAAAACTAAAAATACATCCGAAGACTGCATTATTTTATTATAATACAAGCGTACATAGACAAGCATAACCAAAACTTGACGTCCAAGCAACCTTTTCTATTTCTGGAAATTTATTTATTCTTCTTCTTTTGTAGCTTCTATTGCTAACCTTTTCTCTCTCTCTCTCTCTCTCTCTCTCTCTCTCTAGGAAACAGTTAGCATCGCAGAGAACTCTCACGCCTCAAAGAGACTAGTCGGACTTGGAAAAACAAAAAAAGAGTGAAAGAATAAAATTCTTTCCTGTCTCTGACATCAACCAAGAAGAATTAAATGGAAGAAGATCAGCAATAGAGAGAAGTCGTCGTGGAAAACGTGCTATAAAAGTGACTAGATTCCTTTACGTTTTTCCTTTCTTATTTTTCTTTATTTTTTTCCTTCTTTTAATCCTTGGGGTTATCCAATTATAGTGTTTCCGTGGATATAATTTCTGAAGAGTTCGGTTTTGTTGTATAATATACTGGAGGAAATTATAGGAGATCAAAAAACAATATTGGAGCTTTGGGATGAAACTCAAAGCAAAAATATTGAAAATTATAAAGATATTATTACAAGATCAACAGAAGAAATGACTGCATGGTGCAATGAGTCGGATGAGGAGAGGGCAATTAATCAGTTAATTTCTCCCATCGACGCCACAGTTTCTAGATCTCTTAGCATAAATACCACCACCAAAACTACTACTTCTACCACTACTTGTGCTGACGAATTAAGGACCATAACATGCCCTTCTTGCGGGTCACCATATACAGTTCCAAGACCAGGTAATTATCTTTTTTTTCCTTGTCCTTTTGTTGTTCCTTGATTAATCTTCACTTAGTTTTTAATTTGGTTATTTATTTTCGGGATTTTTTTTTAAAGTTCAAGACCAGGTAATTAATTATCTTATTTTTTTCAAACCCTTTAATTTTCTTTTTCGCTTTTTGGTTATTTATTTTAGTTTTTTTTTTTTTTTTTTTTTTTTTTTTTGTTATAATGATAATTATGTGAAAAAATTAACAGCCGGGGATTCATGATTTGCCGGGGTTACCAGCTGGGGTGAAGTTTGATCCAACTGACCAAGAAATTCTTGAACATTTGGAGGCCAAAATACTCTCTGATTCGCGTAAGCTTCATCCTCTAATAGATGAATTTATACAAACGCTTGAGGGAGAGAATGGAATTTGCTACACTCATCCAGAAAAACTACCAGGTCAGTTCTTTTGTTTAATTATTTTGTAACTAGTAGGTTTAATTTGTTAAGTAACCTCCTTAATTATGTGTCTAACTTTGGGGTAATTATAAAAGTCGTACACGGGACAACAATTTTGATTATAATTGTTCATTCGACCAAAGAAACTTTTTTTTTTTTTTTTTTTTTTTTTGTTTTGAGATTTCCTAGAAACTATTTTGAGTCTCAAAATAGAGAGGTTTTTTATAATCAGGAAATGACAAATTAAAAAGGTGCGTCATTTTATATCGACTGCAAGAAGTATATACACTATTGTTGCTTCTTTGATTCGCTTGATTTTCTTTCCTAGATATTCTCGGAAAAGTAATACACTCAAAATATATTTAAGAGATCGAAATTCCCTGTTTTTCATTTTTGTTTCATGAAAAAAAAAATGCACTTAAGAATTTGGTTATAAGTTTTAAAGATCCTTAAAATTAATAAATGGACTTAATTACGTCTCCCATAGTCGATGTCAAATTGAAAGAATATAAAACCCAATTCATCAATATTATATATGCGTGTAATATTGCCTGATAAGTATTACCTCAAACTGATGATAGATATATACTAATAAGGAAAACATCTTGATCGTTTTAGCCTTTCTATTCATATCATAACGTTCTTAAAACCTCCTAGAGTTGCTTTCAAAGTTCAATGGCTTCACATCAAATATTTAATTCCCATTAATGGACCGGCTCATAATTTTGAAAGCGAATTTGAATTTCATGAAACACGTTAGTCTTAAAACAAATGATCACCTGATCTTGATCAAAAGTTCCAAAACAAAAATGTATCGCCTCTTTACTCCTTTGGTTTAACTTGGAAAAGTTACAAACGTACGTATATGCGTGCATGCAAATATATCGTATCGTTACTTCTTGATAAATTCTAAGAAAAGAATAACAGTAATTCTTGATAGATAAAAAATATAATTGAGTTATTGGATTAACAGGCAATATTTAGGAGTCAATCTAGCTAGTTGGGATGTTCCACGAATAATCTTTAAAAAAATAATCATAACATGCATCGTATATGCTTTTTTTCAACTTTTAAATCATGTTGATACTAGAGTGTTTTCCTTTCTTTTTTCTTTAATATTTGATCATATATATATAGGCATATAGGTAGAGTCTCCAATCTAGTACTGATATTTGTATATTTCTCTGTAAAATATGTATATTTCTTCTTTAGAACATGTATATTTCTTCTTAAAAGATGTACATTCTTTTTTTAGTAAAATATACAATATGTACATATTTTAAAAAAGAAATGTACACATTCTAAAGAAGAAATATACATATTTTATAAAGAAATGTACAATCGTTTTTAGTTTTCGGTCCATATCGGATGAAGACTCATCCTATATATATATATATATATATATATATATATATATAAATTCTATATATATCAACAACTGTGACTGACGAGCATTTTACAGTACTCCTCTCTTCTTTTCGTTAGTTAGTTAGTATCATTCTCTTTGTTTGACCAACACTTAAATCTTCCAAATTTACTGCTAGTAGTAACCTTTCAACATATACATATACCTTCTCTCCATTCCACAAGTTAAAGCACATTTTTGCAATATATATAATATAAATACATGAGTACTTCCTTTAACTTCTTGTTGAAACTTTTCTCACCGCACAGGAGTGAGCAAAGACGGCCAAATCCGGCACTTCTTCCATAGACCTTCAAAGGCCTACACTACCGGCACAAGGAAACGCAGAAAGGTTAACACCGACGAAGACGGGAGCGAAACTCGATGGCACAAAACGGGGAAAACAAGGCCGGTTTTCGTCAACGGCGGAGTGAAAGGATTCAAGAAAATCTTAGTCCTGTACACCAACTACGGCAGGCAAAGGAAGCCGGAGAAAACCAACTGGGTCATGCACCAATACCATCTGGGCAATAACGAGGAAGAAAAAGATGGAGAACTTGTGGTCTCAAAGGTTTTCTACCAAACACAGCCTAGACAATGTGGTTCTAGCACTATCAAAGACCATGTTGTTTCATTTGACACAAATATAAACATAAGGAGTGGACTAATTCATGATCATCATACCATTACTAGCCCTCTAGCAAAGAAAGCTGCTCTTCATCACCATCATCATCATCATCATGTGGAGTATAATTATAACCCTAATTCATTCATTGATTATAATGATCATCATCATCATCATCATGAGGAGGGGTCCCACAATGAAGAAAGCCCACCACAGCTGATCCCTAATTTGGTTGTCCAAGGTGACGGGTCGTCGTTTATTCATCGATTAACCGCTGAGGCAAGCAAAGGAAAGCTTGAGAGGAAAATGTAGTGACGCAAGAGCTTTTGGTAGGGTAAACAATGACAATGACTGTTGTATAGTTGTTGTTGTTGTTGTTTTTTAAGTTGCTACGTAACACTCAAATAAGTTATTGGAGGAAAAGAAGAAAGGTTTACTCCGAATAAAGATGAATTAATGGCTTCCAAGTGATCAGGTCGTAGAAGATTTGGCCGCGAATATTATATTATTGAGGGTATGTTCTAATTGGATTTTGTGAGCAAGTTATGAGCAAATATTAATATATATAGGAGTGTACAGGTAAGTGTTTTCTTTGTTCTTACAAACTTTTATCACATGTTTAGTCTTAAATAGGTTTTAGATATTCATCCTTATGTTTATTTGTACTTAATAATTTGTTCTTTTGAGACATTTTTGACTTAATAAAAGTGATGTTATTCCGAGAGAGTTTATACGTTCTCGTTTGAAGAGAGGATTATTCGTGGATTTGTTTTCCTTTTTTTTTTTTTTTTTCTTTTTTTTGGTACAAGGATTATACTTGTGCACTTTGCAATACTTGTATAGTAGCTAGATATAAGGACTTTTGTTTGTAGATACCATGTCTTAGATATTTGTGGATTCAATCTTTCTCTCTAAAAAACTCATGGCCTCGTTCATTTTACAATTTGAACCATAATTCAATATGGTAGTTTTTTTTTTTTTTTTTTTTACAAAAATTTAAATTTAACATGTTTATTACAATAATATTTTCTCTCATATAAATTCACGTAGCATACTAGTTGAAAGTATGACACCACGTATTAGATATGCACTAATCCAGCTTTTTACTCTATTGTATAAATATTCCCAATATCTTCATTTACTCGTTGTCTTTTGGCAATTTAGATTTACTCGTTGCAGACTTCGCGTTCATTTTTACTATGTACTTCGCGGCCATTGTCGTCTTCTTTTGTGAACTCAAAATAGTTGTATCACAAAAACGAAAACTTCAAAACTTGTTGTGTAAGCAAATTAAATGAATTTCTTGCATAAGAAGCAAAAGTCTATTCCTCGTCAAACGTATCCTAGTGATTAGACAATAAATAATTAATGAATGTATCTACCATGTCTAGGGAACCTTACAGAAAGGGATTTTTTTTTTTTTTTTTTTTTTTTTCTGGTAGGGCCTTTCTATTGTTAGGGTTTATAACCTTCAGTTTATAGTTATAGAATTTGGTTCAAAATATATTAGATTAAAAAAATATGCAAAACAGATAGCTCGTGATACAGATTTAACAACTGAAAATAAAAAACTATTAGTAGTTTATTTTTTTATTTTTTCATTATTTTTTCTTTTTAATTCGTAGTAGCTACAGGAGACTAGATTACCTTCTTTTAAGATTTTTTATGATAAGATTTAAAAAAATAAACTACCAGTAAGTTTTTGTTTTAGAAAAACCTTTATCCAAAAAAAAAAAAAACTTGGGAAGATAAGTCTTCAATCCCATGTTGTGTTCGGAAGGTCGATCGGTCTGAGTTGACTCTGGGGACGTCTTGACTTCATAAATATAATACCGAATTCTGTTGAATATTGTGTACGTAATTAGCCAGTTCAATTACGAAGTCTCCTTAAATTATGTTAATTGTGTTAATATGCTTTCTGAACACAGTTGTATTTTCTCTTTTTTGAATAGAACTGCGTGAAAAAATGAAATTCATATAGCCGGCTCCAATTAAGTTGAGACTTATGTTAACATGCTTTTTAAACTTTAAAATACATATATTGCGGCCTTGATTTATAATAATTTTCTATATTTACCCCCGAACTTTAAAACTTGTTATTTTTATCTGTACTAGCACATTCGACACATGCAAGCAAGTTAAATTTATCTATTCCTTTAAACCCTTAACTAATCCAGGATCCGTTCTCTAAATTTCCCTTCAGTTGCATCGTTTTTGAGGAACTATTATAAGGAGAAAATATATCTAAAGCTTTTAGTCTAACTAATTTATTTAGAGTGAAAATGTTGCACCTAAGCTTAAAATAAGTAACAACTCTACACTTCCGTCTAAAAAAATAGGGGGTAAATCCGAAAAAGTATTATACATCATAGGCGTAACAGGTACGTTTCTAAAGTTCAAGGGGCATATTAGTACACGTGATCACATAGTTGAGGGAAAATTTATAAAATCGGTCCACTAATTTAATTATCTCTCCTAAAACATATTATTGGTTTATTATCATTAATTCATTATTATTATTATTGTTTAGTTCTCCATACATAGTCAAATATAAGTAGGAATTAGTGATCATATCCCAAAAATCTTAAAAGGAACTCAATTTGATCAAACCATGAAATGCTCTAACATTAATTCATTAACTTCATTCATTAACTTCGTAGTTACTTGACGTACATGAAGAAATATTATTCTAGAAAATCTGAACAGTGGAATATCGTCCAAATACATCAGATTTTCAACAAAGACGTGCAGCTCATGCGACCAATGAGAAAGTAGAGAGCTTGTCGACCAAGAAAGAATCATCGGATTTTCAAAACAAAACAAAAACAAAAAAAAAAAAAAAAAAACAAAACAAAAAAAAAAGAAGTCGGTTGTTGCTTATTTAATTCTGTGAGCCTTCTAGGAAGCTTTTACTTAACTTTGTTTAGTTCCAGTCAGCCGTCGCTCTAAACTGTTTTGAAGTTCCAGGAAAACAATATGTTATTTCTCAGTTATATTTTGATCTTTAATAAAGCAAAAACTTTTGACTTAGAAAACAAAACTAAATGCAAAACAATAACAAAACAAATATAAAAATAGAACTGCAAATAAGTAAATTTATGATTTTCTTATTAAGACGTTACGAATAATGAAGAAAACAAAACAAATATAAGAATAATACAGTCAAAACAAATCTTAGGTTTTATCAGTTATATTAATTTATTAATTCTTTGTACTTTTTCTTTCCTAAACAATCAAACAATTTATGAAACATACTACACGGTGACTTCGCCCTGAAGCTTTGTAACTCCAATTATTGGTTTGGATAAACTATTTCTCTTTCGACTATTATTCTGTGGGTAATTATTGGACAAGTAGTTGAATTGTTGTTTGGTTGGAATTGGATGGAACATGAACGGACCAAGGAGGGAGAAACAACAAGAGAGATAGATATCGCTTTTGCTTCATGGCCAATGAGACTCAAGACTTTTTTTTTTTTTTTTTTTTTTTTTTTGGTGGTAAACAAAAAAGAGTTTAGTTCTAAACTATTACTTCTAACTTATTCTGTGTTTCTACAATAATAGCTGGAGATTTATTTTTTGCTATAGAGCCACTTTATTGGATGTCATTTTCTAATCCAGTCTGTGAGCGGAAAGAGGAAGAGTCATATAATGCACATTTGTCAAACATTAAGGGTCCTTTGTCAAACATTAATTAAGGGTCCTTTGTCAAACATTAATGGAGGGTCTTTTGTCAAATATTAAAAGTTTATTTAGTTTATTAATTTAAATTTTTAATTTAAATTATGTGAAATTTTTATTATAATAAAAATTAAATATAATTATTTTTTATAATTTTTTATTATAATAAAATTTAAATTTTAAATTTAAATTGATAAAATGAAGAGAATGTAATCATATTTTAATAATAATAATAATAATAGTTACAATAACAATGATAATAGGTAGGAAATTATGATAAAAAATGGACGGCGGATGAGACGACGTCTGTCCTGCGTCTTTCTTGGAGAGTGGGCAACAGCAGGAATTCAATTCAAACCCCCTGAACTTTAGCGATGTCGTTTTCAGTCATTTCCCAACCAAATGGCCCAGCGGCAACAGTTAATATAAAAAAAGAATCCCTTTCTTCTCACCCCTATGGACTCTTGACTTGAGGTCACACCGAAACAATATTAACACACGCTCTCCGATAAAGTCTCTTACCGGTAGGTCAGTTTTGACTTAAATTTAATTAAAATAATTTATGCTGAAGAAAGAGTTTTTAATATAAATTTAACGGTTAAAATTAAAGAGTTATTAAGGTTTATTTATTTTGTAAATTTAAATTTTTAATTTGAGTTGAAATGTGATATTTTATTAAAATTTTTTATTATAGTAAAAAAATTAAATGTGACATTTTTTAAGAATTTTTTACTGTATAAATCTAAAACTGAAAACTCAAATTGGTGAAATGAACGATATCTAATAGTTAATTTTTCTGATCCTATTTTGAGAAACTCCCAAACAGAGTCTAAATAAAATAAAATCTGTAAACGAAAAAATCACACAATTTGCAAAAGTAATTAAGGCCTCATTCATTACACCGATTCGAGTTTTCAATTATAAGTTTTTACAGTAAAAAAACTCTCAAAAAATATCACATCTAACTCTTTTTATTACAGTAAAAAACTCTCAAAAAAATATCACATCTCAATTCAAATTGAAAACTCAAATCCGCGAAATAAACGAGACCTAATCTTCAATTTCTTCCTCTTTCAAACCCACAAAAGCAAGGATTTCGTAACAAAAGTGGGTCGACATTAAACTGCTACATATAACGGAAGCAGCATAAACAAACACAACGGATGCAAAAATAAAGCACAATCAAATCAAATGAAAAATAATGAAAGCCCTTGGTCCAAATTTTTGATTCTCATACAATACTCAATTGGTTCCTCACATCCCTCTAGGTCCTAACCATCAAATGATTCGCATTGTTGGTAGAGAAAGAACATCTCAGAAACTTTACACACGAAGACCCACAAACCACTAGAAGAAAAGAAACTACATTACAAGCAAAAGGATTGCTTAATGCTACCTATAAAGATCTAAAGTCAGTAGTAACAAGCGGTAGTTCTTCTCAACCCTTTGCTAGTTAAACCAGGATAACTTAAAAAACTAAAAAACACAAACAAAAAGCTGAAAGTTTTTGCACAACTGAAAATGGTACTTCTCATAATGAACACTTTAAACTAAGCCATTTACGACCTAAGTTGATCTACCATGTTGACTCCCAGAAAATTACACCGGTGTAACTGCCGCCTTAGAGGTCATGACTTCTGGAGGATACATTTCTCATACAGAGCAAGAATCTCCTTTTTGTTGGGATTTCTCAGCTGAAGTAGCTCGGCTCCAAAGTTATGTTTAGTGAGTTCTTGCTTAAGTTTCTGGACGGTGAACTTTGTGTAATCTTCCTGGTTCGTTTGCTGACTATGGTTGTTATCCTCGTCTCCCCTGAATATCGAGCCTCCATCCTCTGGCTGCAACTTTAGAGGGCTTGTCGTGCTTCTGGACCGCTTATTTACTCTTGCAAATCTGTCATTTGTGTCCATGTCTTGAACAGATTCAAAACCCATCTCACAGTCGTCTACCCTTACACGCTTCCCATGTGAAGTGGTCTTGAGCTTACTATCCAATGCTGTTTCATTTAGGCGAACAGAAGTCAATTCTTGCTGTAGCAAATCAAGTTTTGCCTGCGCAGCTTGTAGCTGAAGTGAGAGGGCTTCTGCCCTGCTGTTTGCGTCTGCATGTGCAGCCCGTTCGCTGTCCAGAAGATTTTGAAGGACTTGAACTGTACTAGCCCTCTGTTCATTGTTAGATTTCAACAGTGACTCTATTTCTCTCTCCCTTTCTTCAACTCTTCCTTCCAGTAAAGCAATTTTTGAATGAGCTTCCATCTCAGATACACGAATTCTTTCTAATTCATCTGCCAAGTCGATTTTCTCTCTTTGTAAACTCTCTATATGCCTTTCAGACCTCTCAATTTGTGCCAATCTTTCCATTGCCAACCTCTGCATCTCACTCTTCTCCTTCTGAGCGGCATCTGATTGAGCTCGTGCTTTATCAGCAATATCTGTTGCCCTGGCAGCTTCTCTTTCAGCAATTTTACACCTCTCCTGGACTTCCTCAAACCTCTTGCTCTCAGATAAATATTTTTGCTCCAAATGGATCTTCTCCTGCTCCAATATCTTTTTCTCTCTCTCAAATGAGTGGGACCTAGCATTGGCAATTTCTAGTTTTTCACTTAGCTGTTTGATTTCCAGCTTCATTGATTTTGTTTCAGCATCATAACTATCTACCTTTGATTTGGCAGCCTGCAAATAGTTAGTGATAATAAAGGTTAAGCAGAAAGATCGAGCAGGAATGGGTTAGACTTACAAGATAACGTACATGCTATCGTATTTCTGTAAGAGTGTAAAAAAACAACTCACCTTCAACTCTAATTTTAGCGTAGTCAAGCACTGCTCAGCATATTCAATCCTTGCTGCCTTATCCTTTATTTCTTCTTCCTGCATGTCCATTAATAAGGAAACCACTTAAAGCCTGCTCTTTTATTTTCAGATGACATATTGATGAATGTAAGTATATAAAACCATGCGCAACAACTCATAGCGCAATATCTGCATGTGTACAATTGTTTGTGTCTATCAGTGATTGCAGAAAGAAAAAGGGTAAGAGAGTAACCTTATCAGCCAAACTGCTTGCAAATTCTTCCCTAAGAGCATCTTCTCTCTTTTGTGTTTCTTTACTTGTGCGTTCTTGAACAGTTGCAGCCTTCTCTAATGCAGCTTTTGCTTCTCTGAAAGCAATGTCAAACTTCCGTTTCCACTCCTCTGCCTCCTCTTGAGCAGACTGAACTTGTTCTCGAGCAGCAGCCAGCCTCGCTTCAGCTGCGCTGCTGCGGGACTTGAGAACTGCAATTTCAGAACTTGCTTGATCTTCCTCAGCTTTCTGCTTTGACAAGACCTGTTCATATTTTCTTTTCCATTCGAGAGACTCTTGCTTGGAGGAATCCAACGACTTTAATAAGCTAGAACACCTCTCACCCAATGAACTGCAATTACTCTGTAAGTTTGTTATGCGGCTCATGTATTCATCAGCTAGCCTTTTCTTGTCACTGAATGCATCCTCATAACGTTTCAAATATTCCAACTTGGACTTCTCACTAGCTTCAAGCTGCTTGTTAAGTAATCCCAACTTATCTTCAATTGATCGGCATTTCAAGAGCAGTGCATTCTTCTCTGATCCAACTTGATCAATTAATCTCTTGGTGAGGTCAAGTATGGGACCTTCCAAACTGGGGTTTCATCAAATTGAAAAGATTTTTAGAGACAAACCTATAAACATACTATACATACAATAAGGGTCGTAGAAAGAGGCAAACCTCTTCTGTAAGAACATGACCAGTTTCTGAGATTTTCCTGGACCATGACATGATGCTTCATACTCAGATATGAGACCATCCAGGACCTGCAAAACAAATCACGAGTCTTAAGTCACCACTTAAAAGTAAGAAACATTTGGCATATCATGTGAATACAAAGGCCAATCAACAAATAGAAATGAAAAATAGCAATATATGTAGGAGATCGATCAATGCATTTGCAGCTTTTGCATTCTCTTTTAGGGCTACGTTATCTCTGACTATGAGCAGTGATTTTTACTAAAAAAAATGTTCATTATAAGCAAATTTTGGGGCTATCACATGGTCGTATGCTATTGAAGCGATATAATGCACAGGACGACAACCAAAATAAGGCTAGTGCCTATAGACTAAATATTGCGATGTATCCATGTATCTAACAAAGGAGATTTCAGAGTAGATATCTTTTAGTTGTAAAAGAAAGGCTCTTCACAGCTAAAAGAAATAGCAACCATAGATGTTATAATGCAGAAGCTCCTGAATGTCGCTCTTCAAATTAAAAAACCAAAAGCATATTGAAAGTGAGCTAAGCACCTAATGCACTCCACATTGAGCCACTCACCATAGCTAAAGGCTCTATATTTGTTCCAGTGATTTGTAATTCTGTACCACTAACAAACTAGGGAAATTAAGGACGTAAAACTTGATTTATAGCATTTCATACTGTTATATCAGCGATCAAAATTAAGATACAAGTCTAGTAATTTTGTATTTACTCTGGACTTACACAAATCCAGCAAACAGGTGTAATTTATAGCATCACAGCATCTTTAAACCAAAACCAAAGGCATCATAAAAAAGTCTTAAGAAAGCATAGGCGAAAACTAGTAAAATAACCAAAAAGGCTTTTCTGTCAAGAAAGGATGTTTAAGTTAAATCCATAAAGCATTCCAATGGTTTGGGAAAAAGAATAATCAATCAAAACTAAACAGAAAAACAAAATCTTGTAACCAAACAAGATGATTGAACTTCATTATGCAAAATGCATCAGAAACAAATTGTTCTGGATGTTAAATTGATATCCCTTAACATCTCCACTGTATGAAAAACATCACTTACCAAAAAATTCTTACCTTCACAATATTGTTAATATTAGCATCAGTAGCATGGCAAGCAGTTCTCAGCTTCCTTTCCATCCCTTGTATAGCGTTTGAACATTGCAACTCAGCCTCCATATATGCATTTCTCTTATAATCCTATACGTGCAGCAAAATATAAATGACAAATCAATAATATGGTCCATGAAAGATGGGTAGCCAAATGCAAGCATACAGAAACACCAGGTACCATACCAAATATTAAAAAGTTCATATTAATGGGGATGGGGGCTAGACTAAAACGTGTGCAAGAATTGTCTACACTATTTGCATGGCTAACTCTACATTTCCACATTCAGTTGCCTTTGACATAAAGTCAAGACTAATATTTTTAACTAGGATTAATTTCATAAATGCCCCCTGAACTTTGTTCTTTGTTTCAACATGATTAAGGGAGCATGTTGTTTCAACATGCTGAGCATGTTGAAACAAAGAACAAAGTTCAGGGGGAATTTATGAAATTAATCCTCAGCATGTTGAAACAAAGAACAAAGTTCAGGGGGCATTTATGAAATTAATCCTTTTAACCATCCAGCTCTACAAACAAAGCATGTTGAAACAAAGAACAAAGTTCAGGGGGCATTTATGAAATTAATCCTTTTAACCATCCAGCTCTAAGTAAGCAATCAAGTTTCTTCGAATGTAGGATACCTCAAATGCCTTTCGGAAGAATTTATGCAAAGTCCCCTCATATTTCTTTCTCACTGGACCAATTCCGAAAGCAGCAGAATCAAAAGTAGCCAATGCTTTCTGGACGGCTTCTTCATGAGCTTCCCTCAATGCAGCCTAAAACAACATGTGATTAGAAACCAATATAAATCATCAAAAGTTAAGATAATGCAACGCTCACTTCTTCTGGAGGCTTAGAACGGTCAAAGGCAGACATGTACACCTCAGTTGCAGAATCATAAGCTCTCCGGCACTCGGTTTCTTCAACATTCTGCAAAACGTTTTAAGTTACATTGAAAGATGATACAAGAAATCAACATCAATCTTCTTATGCTACAGAAATGAGATTCTAAGAGTTATTTCAAAGTTGAGTTTTTAATTGAGCCCTTACAAAATGTGTATGTATTCTGTTGCTAATGATGGTTCTGTATGTTCTATTCAATGATTCATAAACATCATAGTGTCACAATACGATATCTTTGATAATTCTGATTTTTATCTCTTTCAAGCCATGGTTATCTTAACCTAAGCATATTATATTGTCATACGCTAAATTCCAAAAATCACATGATATAATATGAATTAAAACCAGTATGTAGCCCTGCTTACATCCTAAGAATTAAACAATCTCAGAGTTCCTAGTCAGCATCTACAAATACTTTTGAAGTTCCATAATGGTAGTAAATTGGGTTACCTGCCATGAAGAAGATATTGCAGGGACTGCACCCTTATTGAGAGCATCAAGATAAGATTCCGTGATACCGACAAGAATTGGACCAGTCATTACAGTTGCCCCAACTTGCTTAGGCCTTGTTCTTTCAAACACAAACCTCGTCAATGCATCAAGACCGGATCTAAATTCAGGCCTTAGTTTGTCCAACTGCATATAGAAGTAACAACATCTCAGCTCACACACACACACACACACACACACACATAACAGAGTAATTTCAGCGTCAAGAACCCTGAAAACTCACTGATATTTGATCAAGTCGCTGGAGATCATTTTCATTGTTCAAAGGCCGCACAAGGGTGAAACATTCTTTGTCTGGAAATAAAGCTTGGATGGCCTCGCGAATCTATTGATCATTTAAAACATGAAATAAGAACTTCCACAACAAAAAGTGGAACTTAAAATGCTAGATGTCAATGTGCCTATAGTATCTCAAAAAAAAAAAAAAAAAAAAAAAAAAAAAAAAAAAAAAAAAAAAAAAAAAAAAAAAAAACAAAAAAAAAAAAAAAAAAAAAAAAAAAAAAAATCAGGAATGCATACAAGAGAGAGAAAGAGAAGCTGAAGAAAACCTGAGTGACTTGACAAGGAAAATTCTTGGGATTAAAAAATTTAAGATTGCTTAACGATGGAATACTTATACTATGGAAAATGCAATCTATTGATTTTGTAAATATGATATATTAGGAAAGTTTGAAATTTATATTTTGTATCCCTAGGATTAAGGTAATCAGTTAGTTTCCTGACATCCCATGAATAATGGGATAAGGTGTAATCTAGGAGATTCTACTTTTGTGTATAAAACCCTAAGAAGGCCGGCTATATAGAATTAATTCAGAGAATAAGATATATTTTTTCTTCTCCTATTTTTCCACATATACAACTAAAAACATAGATGAATAGTACCTCATTTTTGGCTGCTACGTCTTTTCCTCTACCTGAAACCGGCTTCAAAGCAAGCTCTAGATAGTCACGGGGCGTTATCCTTTGATCACCTTCTTCTAGATTCAAATAAAAGTCCTGAAACCAACCAAACATTCAACCAATTGAAGACTGTGGCTAAAAAGCACATTCTCCAAGCATAACAACAAATAACACAAACTAACTAGAGCAACGAAAATAGTGTTTGTTATTATTATATTGATGTACTTAATTGCACAATAGGGTCAATAATATAGAGCAAAAATGTACTTAATTTAGAGCAAAATACCCTTAGAAG
The DNA here is from genome assembly GCA_012066045.3 of Morus alba. Classification (NCBI taxonomy): domain Eukaryota; kingdom Viridiplantae; phylum Streptophyta; class Magnoliopsida; order Rosales; family Moraceae; genus Morus; species Morus alba. The sequence goes on from CP050227.2 coordinate 5,880,727, forward strand.
CCAGACAAATATAGGGGAAAACTGCCCAAGTTCGGAAGCTGAACTTCTTCCTCCAGAGGCTTTAACACGGATATGTTTTGTCATTTGTGTGACAAGAGAGAGACGATCCAGTGCAGATTCATCAATGGCACCCATCTAATAGAAAGGTGAAGCACGAGTTAAATAAGTGAAAACTTTGATGCAAACTCAAATAATGAATCAAATTGCAAAGTTTCATTTCCACAAACCTATCCGAACAACTTATCACCTAAGGACTAGGCCTAGGCCTAGGATCCTAAGAGCCCTAGTGTTAAAACACAATAAAGTGAATCTATCAAGCATTTCAGGGAGCATTATTGCCCTGAAAAAGAAACATCTTACTATTGAAGACTAAGCTTGTGTTCAGATAAAGGGTTTGAAAAGAACCTTTTGGTTCAAATTCAAATTTTTTTTTTTTTAACTTTTGTGAGATAAACACTGTAAAACAGTATGGATTAGAACCCTTTACCCAAACAACCCATATGAGTTTCCCTTTTGCACAGAATGCGAGCACTCAAGCCCATTTTGAATTGAGAAAATTTATACATATATATATAAGACACCATTTTGAAAGTCCTTGGAATCCAAGGATCAAGGATGAACGCAACTCAGCATAAGTTTTACTAACCTGATTGTAAATGAACATGCTGGATAAGAGCACAGCTAAGGAAAATATTTGAGTGCTGTACGTTCCCTGCCAAAAAATAATAAAAACAAAAAAAGTGTCAAATGCAGGAGGAGGGAGATAAAGAAGACAACACCATACAGTTCAAAGGAACCACACTTATACAGTTTTACGTATATGTATCAAACAGAATGAAACAGAACGTTGTATAATCAGCTTCAAAACCAATTAGGCAGTTACTTTTAAGTTTAACACACACAAACCAGACGAACAGCACTAACATGTTATTAGCAAAGAATTGGAGCTAACCGTTTGATCATAAGCATCGATGCCTTCACTATCTAATAGTAAAAGATTGTACTCTGTCCCATCAAGAGCAGTTCTCTTCAAAGGTGCACTCCACAACCAAAGCCCCTTGGTACATGGCCGATGGGTTGATGCTACTTGAAATCCACTACTCCTCCCAAGAAGCTGCAAAAAATAAATGCATAGATACATTAAAATTAGAAGTCTTTCTACCAATATCAAACTCTTAAAAATGCAGAAATGAATTACCACGACGTGAATTGATGTGTAATTTTACAACTTTCCCGCTCTATCACAATTCTACTAAAAATATAATAGGTAACTTCTCTATCCATCCCATTAAGTTATGGGCAACGTATTCCAACACGGTAGATACTAAAGAGCATCCAAAACAAGAACTATTAGCTATCTGATAAATATTTTAACGAGATTCCCAGTGGTAACAAAATTCAAAACAAAAGCGTAATTTAAATACATGACTGCTTTCCAAATTCTCATTTCCTCGCCACTCGATAATGCCAGAGTACGTTATTAACTAACTAACTAGGGAAAACGCATCATTTAGTGCTCATAGCGCCACAGAATCCGACAAGCTACAAATTTTTTGACTTTCAGTGTCTCCTTATGCTGTGAGATCTCCGTATACAACACATTTCCAATCAAACAAAAACTCTAAAAACTCACACCTCTAAAACCTAAAACAAAAACCATGAATTCCACTTAGAAAGCCACTCTAAGCACCAAATTTATCGCAATGCCCAAAACCAGAAACCCTAAAATCAATAAACGAAAACAACACACAAAATTAAAAGACTTTTCCCCAAATTCCGGTTTGACATTAGCCACAAAAACCCGAAGATTCACACCTGGTTGAGAATGAAGCTCTTGCCCTGGCGAGCCCGGCCGCAGACGGAAACCACGCCGATCGGCCCCTTCACAAGCTGGAGCGTCGCGACCGCCTCCGGATCCATCCGAAACTTTCCCTTCTCGTCGCAGTACACCAGCCGAATCGGCCTCGCCGGTCCGGTCGCCAGAACCGCCGACGGCGACGACGACGACGGAGAGACCGACAGGGGCGAGGAATCGGAGGAATTGTCCTTCCCTCTGAATAATTTCATCATCATTTTTTACCTTTTTTCTTCGATTTTCCTTTCTCCTCTTCTTCGTTTTCTTGGTTTTGAATCTTCCGATTTGATGATTTTGATTAAAAAAACTTCTTTCTTTGCTTCCAAATCTTTTTCTGTTTTGTGGTCTCCTTATTTCCCCTTTTCAGCTCTCCGACAGAGAGAAGAGAAGGGAGATGGAGGGTTTAAAAATGGGGAGGGAAAAAGAACCGGAACTTTATAGTGTTCAAAGAAGGGACTAAAGTGAAATTACCAATGTGTTCGTTAAAAGGTGCAAGGTAACGCTGTCAAGGGAAGGATTGAATGGTAATTTTAAGTCTACTGACTTTCTATACCGGTGCTACGGCGTGGCAACAAAGCTAAGAGTAATTATGACCCTCGTTCATTTTACTGATTTGAGTTTAAAATTTAAATTTTATTATAGTAAAAAACTCTCATAAATAATTATATTTAACTTTTTTATTATAATAAAAAGCTCTCACATAAAATCACATCTTAACTCAAATTAAAAACTCGAATCAGAGAACTAAACGAATCTTATATTTACAAATTTATAAATACTCCTAATAATTAATATTCCGTTAATAAAGATTTAAAAAATCTATTATTTTATTGATATTATTTTCATAATTCTTAATTTAACCTTTTCATATCTCATTGATTCAACTTTAATTTACGTCTCGTTCATTTCATTGATTCGAGTTTTTAATTTTAAGTTTTTATAGTAAAAAATTTTCAGAAAATGTCAAATTTAATTTTTTTATACAATAAAAAGTTCTCATAAAATATCACATCTCAACTCTAATTAAAAACTCAAATCCGCGAAGTGAACGAAGCCTTAATTTATAAAATACATAAAATGAATTAAAAAAAATGTTCAAAGAAAATTAAACCAATTTAACACAAGTAAAAACTAAATTTACAAACAAGAACAATGAATCAAAGTGGGAGCGTAGGAATTGCATTACAGGACGGGCTATCATTCATGCAATTTTCGTTGAACATTGCACAAATCTGGTAACAAACACTCACTTTATGTAATGTGTATAATTGAAACCTCCATTAAAATTTTGAAAGAGTTTGATGGAGAAAAATTTTAAGTTCATGAAATCAAAATAGCTTTAATTTTTTGCTGAATAAAATAGCGTTAATTAAAGACGAGGGTGCATGCATTTCCATTTTTTTTAAGAAAGAATAATATTCATAATATTTATATTTATAATTAATATGGGGTATCTTAGTCGGTTCTAATGTAATTTTAGTACATAAAATTACAATAAATGTAAATTATTATTAAGTGGGGACATTAATAAATTTAATGAGTGCAAATATAATTTCTTTAAAATTAAAACTGAGAATTTACTTTTAAAGTGTATAAATTTAGACTTTTATTATTTTTAATAAATATTCTTTTATTAATATAATTATTTAACTAACAAAATTATAAATTAAAAATAAAAAGTAAATATTATGATTCATGTATTTTTAAGGGTATTTGTGGCAGGTTAATTGTTGGTCAAACTACCAGTGATCTATAACCTTGAACCTTCGTTCTAGAGGCCCATCTTGGTGTACAACGCAATGGCATGTGGGCCGAGGTGGGTTCTACTTCTATATTATTGAAACCCAACTGGTGACCAAACGGCCACAGTAAAAGGCGAACTTCACGCAAATGTGACGACCATATAAGGTATTTTTTCTTTTAAAAATTTAAATTTTCGTTCAACTTTTTAAATTGATCAATTTTTCCACGGAGGAAAAACCTTGCACAAAATTACATATTAACAAACTTAGAATAAAATAACCCTGAAAATATAATATCAAAAGATGCTAACAGTAGCTCATTAACAAGCAGCAACATATAATAGTATACTATTAGACTTACGAGAAAATGAGATAAATACTCTTTTAAAATATATAAGTATAGATTTTTACTCTTTATTTTTGATTAGTATTTTTTTAGTTAAATAACTATATTAATTAAAAATGTATTAATTAAGTGTAAATGATAAAACTAAAGATTCATATAAATTCAGTAATTCTCTCCTCGAGAAGAACCAATAATATATGTCCTACCATAACACAAAAGGTAGTTCACCATAATACTAAAAGTAGTCCGTTGTGTTACTGAAATTCGTCTGAATGCCACACTAGCAATAGCCTACCGTGGTATTGGACCACTGGTGGTGTTCCGCGTGATACTGATGATGTCGAATATTGTTGGCATCATCAGAGGTCTTGCCTTGTTATTTAAATTTAAAAGGGTATTGGCAACATTGTTGGCAGAACTTTGAACATAAATTTAAATTTTTATTACAAAAAAAAAAAAAAAAAAAAAAAATACTGTTACAGAAAGGTTAAAATTGTGGTTCAATCTGGCGAGACAAACTGCACAAGCCAGCACTGGGCCATGCCCTTATTGGACTTGACTGGACTACCCAAATATATTGGCATGGCAAGGAAAACGAACTTTTGGGCCTACTAACCTTTCACTTCAGCATAACTATGTGCTGAGCAAACAATCCAAAATCTGGGGGACCACAGGCCTGTATTTTTTGCCTGAAATCTTGGGAGCCACTTGGGAGGGCACTTCTAACCTTATTCTCAGTTTCTCTTCCCTTTTTATTTTTGCTTGAACTTATTTTCAGCTTCTCATTTGATAAAAATTTCCCAACATTCGTCGAATGATTTCTAGGACTTACTATATATTATTTCACCATGTCGCTCAGTTTAATGTTGTAATAGTTCCACCAAATAAGTGCAGGACCATCATCTATTCCTTTTTCTTAATTCTTAGCCCGTTTTACTTTCAAAGCAAAAAAGGGCGGTTAACTTGATAGTGTTTTTTTTTTTTTTTTTTTTTTTCCTTTTAATGTTATTTTGATTAAACTATATAGTATAGTACTTATGACAAGAACGTCATCTCTGATATCTTGGATTAGCTAGATATTTTGGGTGATTTTAGTTTGCTAATTTGAATTTTTAATTTGAGTTGAGATGTGACTTTACGTGAAAGTTTTTTACCGTAATAAAAAAGTTAGATGTAATGTTTTCAAGAGTTTTTTACTGTAACAAAACTCAAACTCTAAACTCAAATTGATAAAATGAATAAGGTCTTCATTTTTATAAACATTCCCGATCAAGGCTAGCCTACGTTAATGCATGATTTTGTATATCGGGCATCGCTAGCAACAAAAGTGCCAAGCTCTATAGTTTTTTTTTATACTGGGCTTCCTTCACCTAGTGGGTTTCCTTGATCGGTGGAAGCACTCAAACGCTTTCCCTTGGTAGGCCCAGATGTAGCCCACTAATCAGCACTGTTCACTCAGCCAATTAGTCTTCTATTACAGCTCTGTGATTCTCTGTAATGCTTTTTTGTCCCCTGTGGGGCGGTTTGAGAGTTTGTAATTAATGCTGACAGACATTTTCCACTTTTGCACGCAACCCGCCATGCCTTAAAAGAACGTTCCCCTCATCACCAGCGTCGTTTAGCCCCGTTCGTCCTTTCTAGCGGTCCTTTATGCGGTCGAGGAATATCCATACCTTAATTTAGGCGGTAGTATCCATTGGCGCCACAAGAGGTCGTCGCCTTAATCTGGACTTCATTCTTGGGCTTTGCAGCTGATTAAGAGGGAAACGTAGACGTCGAGAGTTTGGCGGAGAGTAGTTATGGTCACGTGTCGCAGTGTCGTTGATATAAGTATCCATCACATTTTTTCACACAACACCCACTTAACTGTATGTCCACTTATAATTTGTATTTGAAAAATTTTCCCGTGACTAATCTTATTTAATTGATCAATGTATGCAGCCTAATTATTTGGTGGAAAGGAGTCATGATCATACGAGTCATAAGATCAGGATAAAGTAAACCACACATCCTTTTCCCAACAACTGTTCTACAGCCCGATTAGGTAATGGCTTACGCACACCTGTTTTTAGCATATTTGCTTCCATTTAGACCAAACACTTTCATTTTCATTGATGGACTAGTTCTTATTACGAGACTTGCAAACAATATATGTAGGGAGAGAATGAGTGCTTTTTTTTTTTTTTTTTTTTTTTTTTTTTTTCTAGAAGCCAATACATGTATATGTGTGTCATCCGTGTATATATATATGTTTTTAATAAGCAGAAATGTTTGTTAAAAAAATAGAAAAAAAAAATATCTTACAAACTAAAACATAAAATATCCAATTAAAAAAATAAAAGAAAACCTAAATAAAAAACATACAAAAATAAATTAAATTAAGCAGCGTAGTAAGAGAAATTCATAAGATTTTCTCATTTTAAACACTTGTCAGTACTCGAACTCTGGTCTTAAGAAATTTTTTTTCTCTGAGATTCTTTGTTCAAATTATTATTTTTCGTTGAAATACATAACTCTACCGATTATCTCAAGAACCCAAAACAATTGTTTTCATCTCTTTATGGGTCAAAATACTATTTTTTGTCTCTGTAGTATTAATGTCGACTTCAAGACTTCGATCTTTTGAAGAGCCGTCCTCAACGATATCAGTCTAAATGCGAATCCGCGTCATATATTTTTTCAACAAAAAAAAAAAAAAAAAACAAATAAATGGAGAGAGAGCTGGTCAATATGTGTTTATATGCAACAATAATACACTGATATGACTGCTATTTTGAGCATTAACTTACTTTCATTAATTATCTGCCATATATTCAAATGCGTAGAAATATTTAAAAGGTTGTTCTTTTGTCTAAAAAATTAAAAAAAAAAAACAATTTAAATTTTAATTTTATTTAAGTTTATATTCTTTTAAATTCTTATTTTATTTAATTTTACTCAATTTTATTTAAATTATAATTTAACTTAAATTATAACTCAAATTTAATTTAAAAATTACACTTAAATTACACTCTAAACGAGCAGCCCTAAATAGGTGGGCTATAATTCTCTCTAAATTTGTGGTTATGCTTTATTTTGTGGGAGAGAGAGTGAGGCCTAGTGAAATCAAGGACTAAAGTAAAGTATACGTGGGATATTATATATTATATATTATGGGGCGTTTGTTTCAATATTTTAAAATTCAAGATTAGAGTTAAAGAAAAAAAAAAGTGAATTTGATTGAAATTGTGTTTGAAATTAAGCTCTCAAATTTCAAATACAATTCCAATTAAATTCACTTTTTTTAACTCTAATCTTGAATTTTAAAATGCTGAAACGAACTAACCCTATATGTTTACGTCATTTATATTGTATCACACCACAATCTTGAAATTGGCAGGGAGTGCAAGGAATCAATACATCAAAGAATCAAAAACTGATAATTGACAATTAAGCATATGCATAAAATGTACATAATGGAGTTGTGGTCCAACAAATAATTAGTATCTTTCTACGTTTATGCACTAAAAGGTCGTAAATACGGCATGTATAATCTAACACGTTGCATAAGTACTGGTTTTTTTTTTTTTTTTTTTGGGTGAGTAAGGCCTCCAACGACGGCAGCTCTTCCCCCCTCAGATCCGGACACAGATCGGCGTCGGCGGAGTCCCCTATCGCAGCGAGCCCCGCGATCTCCGATTCCGGCCAAAACCCCCTCCCCTGGCGGCACGAACCCCAGATCCTTGTAGATCGTCCGGCGATGGCCCACCGGACGACGGACGATGAACGGCGGCCTCCACACACTCTCTCTCTCTCTCTACTCTCCTTTTTCTCGTTCTCTCTCTCTCGTTCTTGTTTTTGCTGATTTCACTGCATAAGTACTGGTTGACTGCAGTAGCAAGAGACAATTGGGGAAAAACTTTTTTTTTTTTTTTTTGTTTAAGTATGAAATTGTTATTAGTCCACTTATTAACAATTTAAGTTTTTAAAATATATTAGTAAATTAATATAGTATTAGAGAGATTTTAAGTTTAAATTTTTATAATTATATTTTTTATTTGTATTTAAATTGTCATTATATGTTAAAATTTTAATATATCTCATATTTAAATATTCACGTGTTAGATTTTTTAATTAATTTATTTATATAATTATCTATTTTTCAGTCCATATATAAAGAGAAATGTTAAAGTATAAAATTATTATTAGTCCACTTCTTAACAGTTTAAACTTCTGAAATGGATTACAACTAACACTTTTTCTATCACGATGTTCACGATGATCAACATCACACCGCTTGGAGTTGATTATGATCTCTTGGTCAATTTTAAAATGCCTCTCGTGTAGGGTCACATAAATGAAACTCCCTGTTCACTTCACCTATTCGAGTTTTTAGTTTTAGGTTTTTACAGTAAAAATCTCTCAGAAAATGTCACATCAAAATTTTTTACTACAGTAAAAAGCTCTAAAAAAATATCACATCTCAGCTCGAATTGAAAATTCGAATCCACGAAGTGAACGAGGTATGTGTAACTAACGATGAACAGAAAAGATCAGAAAATGGACTGTTTGTTCTACAAACAAAATCAGAAATGACAAGAGAGGCTGATGACCACTAGATTAGATGATATGATCAGGCATAGAAAATTAATGGGACTTGGATTTGAGAGGGCACTAATCCGATTTCGTATTGCATAACAAGGGTTATTCACAGTTCTGACTCCTGAGCACATATGCACTTGTCTCACTAAATTTTTGATGTTCAGTTTTATACTTCCATCTACTTTGAGCTTTTTAAAATAAACAATTTTAATCATTTTGTCACAATTTGTTTATTTTCAGACAAAATATAAAACAAAGATGACTCGTAAAGGTTTTAAAATTTATAAAATGGTTTAAAAAATAAGTTGAACTTGAAAAAACTTATTTTTGTAGGAAAAATAAAAACAAATCTAGGCTGGTTGGCATTTTTTTTTTTTTTTTTTTTTTTTTTCAAATTTACTTGTCCTTCTACCACTTCGTCTCTCTTACAACTCTTCTAATCATTTTAATGCTACATTTTGTCCAAAAATATACAGTTTGCTAACAAAGAGATCAAAACTATACATGTATTTCAAAAATCTCAGGGTAACTAGACATCTAAAAGTAAATGTCAAGAATTAAAGTGAGATAAGTGCATGTTCTCAAGATCAGTCATGTAAATAACAAAAAAAAAAAAAATCAAAATATATTTGTGATTTTAAATATTAATTATATCATAGATGAATTATAGAGTAATCATTAAAACCACACCCATTTATATATATATATATATATATTAATGAACGGAATTGAGTTATCTTTTATTCCATTTCTTGATAAGTAAGAAAACACTAAAAGGTAATTAAATGATCCTTTCTTCTATCCCTCTATATAATTTCTTCTAAAGAATAAATAAAATGAAAAAAAAAAAAAGAATGACCGAGAGAGATAAGCTAAGGCTTTGGAATGAGCTGTTGGGAAAAAGACTTGTTGGAAGATTAATGCGGTATGAAATATTCAAGACCTTTTGAGAGTCATCAGATATCATAGTTAGGTCCATATAATATTTTAAATGAGAGGCATGAAACGGAGCGGCCGAGCCGATTACCACAAGATCTAAGGATTTGTTCAATATATATATATATATATATATATATATATATTTGTAGTATTGGGACATGCATTTGTGACTTCCACAATTTCATTTTAGGCATCTTCCCATTTTGATCATTGTCTACAAATTAGGAAATTGACTAGAAGATCTTTATAGGATTTAATTGCTATACGGAAAAATTATTTAATCAATAAGAAAACTAGCTAGTCAACAATGTTCAAACCGATATAGGGTACTTGAGCTGTGATTTATGGACATATACATATAAATTATGTAAACCAATCGACGCAACAACATTTTAATACTAATTTTTAGCAGGCTACATACTAAAATATTTCATAGAATATTGTAGATGATGGTTTGGTGTCACTCAAAATATCTTGGACTAAAAACAGGGAATGGAATATGATTTGTCAACTTCACTAACCTCATCCTTATCCTCTTCCTAAAAAAAATTATTAGTTAATCAGAATTATTCTCCTCATATGAGATTGTGATCTAATCTCTTTCATATGTAAACAATTTTGTCCTATATAGATTGAGCTTTACCTTCTCTTAATGTTTTTGTAATCGATTTGTTCGTGAATTTGTGTACTTCTTCTATTTCATTAGTTCTTGTTCACTTCGTAAATTCGAGTTTTCAATTCGACCTGAGATGTGACATTTTCTGAAGAGTTTTACACTGTAGCATAAAAAGTTAGATGTGACATTTTCTGAGAGCTTTTTACTGTAAAAACCTAAAATTAAAAACTTAAATTGGTGAAATGAACGATACCTTAAAGAGAAATTAGAGATTGATGCCGTTTCCGACCCTGTTTTAAAGAAATGAAAATAATTATCTTAATTTTTTATCATTATGTGTAAATAGATAATCTACTCGGCTATAGGAAGCCAACAGCTGAGGATGTGGTGTCTTAATCTCCTCGTACAACTTTATACCTGAATATTGTTAAATTTTATCAAACGCGATCCATCTTATTATCATAGATAGTGGAATGTAGAAGTGCTAAGGAGAGGGCTGTATATTCTTATCGTCTCACTAGTGATCTTGCCGGCCATTTGGTTTAATAGAAAATGACACTTACATGGTTTGACTTGCTAGCACTTTTGGTGATCCAAAAGACACAGAATATCTGATACTTAATTATAATTATTCAATGTAAGATTAGTATGACTAGGTTATTATTATTTTAACTATAAAATATTGATCGACAGTTATAATAAATTACGTAGTCTAAAATTTTTTTTGATAATTAATGAAATGTAATTCTTATTACACTTTGTTATTAAATTGTTATATTTAATAAATAAAAAATTCGTCGATATATATAATTTATATGTGCTTCACGGATTCCCTAAAAAGACCCAAAGGAAACAACAATTTTTTCATTGTAAGGATCATATCTAATTACTACATACACCAACAAGATGACGCATCATTGCCAATACAAAATTTATTAGAGCAACTCCAACCATGCTAGTTATTTCATGTTTTTAGTTAAAATAGTTAATGATTAATTAGAATTTAACTTTTCTCTACTCCAACCATTAGCTAAATGGTTAGATATTTTAAACAATTCCTTTCACACTAGTTAAATATAGCTAGTAAAAATTGGCTAACTATTTGATTTATTGTATTATTTTATTGTTTCATGCCCAATAAATGTAAAGGTTTTTTTTTTAATTAAATAAGATATTTATATTTAAATTCAATAACTATTAAAATAATCTATATTTAGCTAAAATAGAGAGTATAGTTTGAGTGACTCACTAAAAAGTTAGTAACTAAAATAACTTTCTAGTCATTTTACCTAAAATTTAGTTAAAAATAGAAAGTTTCCTTAAAATATGCTCTTAGATTCTACTTTTTCTCATACACATATTGCTTAAACGAGTTAAATTTATTTGGATATCTCTCAATCATTGCGGTAAATGGGTAATCTATACGTCATATATATATCATCACAAACCAAAATGATTAATAAATTAGCCCCTATCAACTATGTGTAGGATGTGAAATTCAAGTCCGCTAAGGAATTGTAGCTCAATAGTCAATAGTGTCACGGAAAGCTTCTAAAATGGCTTTTGGTGAAGAGGAAAAATGGGAATAGATTTGTTATAATTGACTCATCGATTTAATATATATATATATATATATATTATTGGAGTGCGGGCGTAGGATGAAATTATTATGATTTGCATGGTAGCCAACCTGTGATCTCATCCTTTTCGGAGTCTTCAGAGATAATCCAATGGATGACAAGGACCTCAGATATTTGACTATGTGTGTACACACACACACATAAATAAATATATATATATATAATGATTAATGAAAAATAAAAATGATCAATTATAAGGTCTTTTGGCTTTTCTGAAATGCATACAAATAGTTATAATTTTTTTATTTAGCGCTTTGTTGGCCATGTTAGAGCAACAAAATGACAAAATGTTATTTTATTTCGGAAGGATCAGTTCGTTACATATTTTACTAACCAAAACATAAAATTAATATGATTCTGAAAATACACTATACGGGTATATTTATATTTATGTACGTACACACACACACACATATATATATATATATATGTATGTGTACATATGTTATTTGTATACATACACCATGTACTCTAGCGACAAAAGGTGACCGTTTGCCAATTTTAATTTTTGCATAATGAGTTATTTATATATTCCGGTCAATTCATCCATATATATACGACCATTGGCAATCGGTTATATTAGACTTTCCGTACGCCTTATATGATATCGTTTTAATTAGTCATTGTCTTGCATTTAACTTGTTTTTGCTTGCTAGCTAACTAATTAATCAGGATTTTTATTATTTTTGTACTGTCGGTCAAATAATATCTAGAAAATTTTGCGAGTTACTTGATTCTACAAACACGTTTTTAAGAAGTCTCATTTAACATGTCATTTAAAATGTCCTAGTTAATTAATTAATATGGCTTGTTCGTACTTTGAAAACCGTGTTGCACACATACTATAATATACATATATAATTTTTTGTATCCATATTGAAATTTAGAATTCAAATCTCCCACTTTGAGTTTTTTTTTCTTAAATAAAAAAAGTTAAAAAAAAGAGGATTTTTTTTTTTTATATAAAAATTCAATTCTAGTTTGGAACAAGACAAAATTGATTTTTTCTTAAATAATTTTTTTTTTTTTAAAAATGCAATTCTAGTTTGGAACAAGACAAAATTGATCTCAAGAATAGTGTAGGAAAAAAGCAATTAAGAGCAATGGTACGGATTATCCAGATTTAAGATAGTGGAACCCATAAGTCTGCTTATGAAAGCTAATAGTAATAGACATGCCTCAGGCCCCAGCCAGTTCGAGCACATTAATGGATTTACAAAGTCCATACAAATAATTTGATTTATATTATTCGTACAATATCTACTTTTAATTAATACACAAGGCTGCCGGCAATTAGTTGATCTAATTTCTGCTCCTATATATTAAAATTTTAATATAATTTCAAGATTCTCTTAATAACTTGTCTAATTTTAAATATTATCTCAAATGATGTTTAATTAATTAGACTATGTCATGTTGATTATATATTATTTAGAATATCGAAATTGTAATTTGTAATTTGGGCGTCTTAATAGTATTGATTAGTACTTAATTACCCCAAGAAATTAATATACAGGGAAAAAAAAATAAGAAGAAGAAAATCGTGTACGTTTATGATTCAAAAGGTTAGCAACGAAGGACAATTTGGATTTTGTTGCATTCCTCTACTTCAAAAAAATTCTTGAAAAGGAACAACAGCTTCAGAATTTAAAAAAAAAAAAAAAGAAATAACAAAAACAAAGAACTACTAGAGATAAAATAATAATAATAATCAAAGCCACAAAGCGCCAGCTTCCTTGAGTATGGGCACCAATTCACCTGAGATATGGGTAGCCATCACCCTTTCCAAGCCGCCGAACACTTTCCCGCCGACGAACACCACCGGAAACTGAACTTTATTACTACTTTCGTTGCCATTGATATCAATCCCTCCGCCTTTTTTATCGTTATCACTAGTATTGACCTTCGACAATTCCTCGGCGACGGCGGCCTCGCCGTCCTCGTCGACCTGGAATACCGGCGGGTTCACGCCGTGCCCTAGCAGCAGCCTCTTCAGGACGTGGCACATGCAGCATCCGCGCCTCCCGAACACCACCACCGCATTCTCCGACACCATCGCCCGCACGGCTCCGGCGCCGGCGAGCTGTTCCTCGCCGGATACATTCGCCGGAGGCCTCGGCTCACCGGCGGTCCAGCCAGGGACCCATGTCCGGTATGGAATTGCATGTTGCATGGTAATATATGTATTGAAACTGAAATAATTCTGTTAGAGAGACAGAGAGAGAGAGAGAGAGGAAGTTGGGGTTTGAGAGAATGGAGGGAGGGAATGGTAAATATATAATTGAGTGGGTGGAGGAGGCGAAGACTCTAACGTCAACGGTAGTTACGCACTCTTGTACGTCACATATACTATGGGGGTAACGAGTTCTACGTCACCCGCGTTGGTAAGGCAGATTCCAAGTAGCTCCTTCTCACCCATATTGCGCTTTGTTTTGTCGTTTTTATAATCCATGGAAATTTGAATGTAAAATATTATTTCCAGTACTGACGGGGTCAATTTTTCATTTTAATGAGAATGTACATTAAATTTTTTTTAATAAATTATTTTATTGAGGAATATATTAAAAATATATTTATTTTAATAAAAATATATATTATTTTAATAGAGACTTAAATATAAAATTTTTAAAAATATTATTTTTTTTAAAAAAAATTTGAGTGGAGATGATTGCTCCGCTCATCTTAAGTGGCTCTGGTTGCTTGTTAGGATCTGTAGTGGTATTACTATTTTTTATATTGTCAAATTCCAACAAATTATTTCCAATGACACAGCATGGCTCATAGATCTTTTTAAAGAGAATTTTTTTAAGTGCAAAACTCTCAAAGCATGAATTTTTATTTTGATGCCCATGACCTTGATTGTCAAGTCACTGGTGGTGTAACAACTGGAAGCACATGACATAATTAATCCATGGAGAAAATAAATATTTAAAAACAATTAAAGAAAGATTTTGAAAGAGCATAACTATATGTGATAAGACTGTCCTTTCTAATTTTGAATATTTGAACATTATTATTCTATTTAGAATTGACAATCTAAATAACGATACGATTATATGTTTAAAATTTACATAAAATTAATAAATTAAATTTATTATAAATAAATTAAAGTTAAAATCAAATTAAATCTATAAAATACGATTAAATAGCGTATTATTTTTAAATTAAATTG